>JAAAKM020073195.1:65826008-65976417 GCA_010016025.2 Alatinidae sp. Z8VKAUB7J3 | reverse complement strand
ACTCTACGGACCTCCTCCACTTTTCAGGTTAGACCTAAACTATCTTTGAGTATTTTCAGCGAAATCAGCCACCGAACAGGTGACAAAAGAAGAAGACCGATCTTACGAGGGTACGTGCTCAAGTCCAGTTGGCTTATGGGCAACCCCTCCACCCTCAGCTGTTCCAGCAAGACTTCCTTCAAGTCGAGGAATTAAATTCCGAATGGGCCCAAATGAAAAATCTTGAAGTAATTGGGACAAACGTTCTTGAGTCCTATGGAGATTGATATAATGACGAAACCGAGAGAGCATGGATCCATTCATTTTGGGTTGGTCAGGATCAAGCTCCCAAGGATGGAGATACATCACCAATGGATGTCCTGCTGCTTCAACTTTCTTTAACATCCAACGCAACACCGGATAGGGGAACAAACGAAAATAGCCGCCGCCACCGACCGGCACTCTCATCCCAACTGCTTCGCACGTCGAAGGAGGAACTTCCCAGATGTCTCCAGCGTTCGTATCGATGACATGAATAGAGGGATCAGCATCAGGGATACCATAGGAATCATGTACAGCTGGAACAATGCTGGAATCGTAAAGAAACCCTTCTTCAACAAGAATGGGCAATGCCCATTTTGTTTCCTTGGTGATCGAAAAAGTCGGAGCACGATAGCCGAGCACTGGGTGACCTGTCAGATCCTCTAAAATACTCTTGGCTTTTCTAATATCTTCACGAAATTTTGCCTGCGTCTGTACTGAAATCAATTCATGGGAATAGCCATGACAGGCAATTTCATGCCCGGCATTCGCAATACGCTTCACCATGTCTCCATGTCGCTCTGCTACCCACCCAAGGATAAACATCGTCGCTTTCACATTCACTGACTCGAGAAGAGAGAGAATGGTCTCGGTACTCGTTTCGACCCGACTTTGCAGGACATCCCAATGCCGACGTCGAGCAGGACAATCGAATGCGGCAACTTGAAAGTGTTCTTCAATATCAAAGCTTATGCTATTTGAAGTGTTTAAGACTTTAGGATGAATCAAAGATGATTTTTGCAAAAAGCCAGTAACGCGAAACGAAGCGACTGGAATACTTTTGACCCTTGAGACAACGGCTATGGTTGTGGAATGTATTGGAATGTGGATACATTGCATTCCACATGGAATATGGAATGTATTTTTGGAGAGGATTAACAAAGTGATTAAAAGAATTCAAGCTTCTACAATAGACTTACTAACGATTGCTAATATTTACGAATCTCTTTGCAAGTTTTTCGTATCTCAGCGAGAAAATTTTCAGTATTTTGAACAAAAAGCAATGGAATTAAGTGTATTGAAAGAGTATTCATAAGATATGGGTAAAAGACAGCCAAAAAGAAAAAAAAACAATATGATGAAACCCCCGATGAAGAAATAAGAGTGACTGCGAGTGATAATTTTAGAGTGAACACATTTCTCATCCTCATTGACAGACTCTTATCGGAACTGGAAAAATGGTGAGTGACTAGACAATAGCTTTAATGAAAAATTTTCGTTTCTAGCCAAAATGAGTGAATTATCGTCAGTCCTTAAGGAATTAAATAAAAAAAAACAAGTTGTTTTAACTACAAGTAAGGAGCGACATTAAAACTTAAAACGAACAGAAATTACTCTGTATATGAAAGGGGTTGTCCCCTCCGCAACGCCTCGCTCTTTACGCTAAATTTTGACTCTGTCACAACTCTACTTTTTAAAACAATAAAAAATTAAGCGCAAAGAACGAGGCGTTGCGCGAGGTGCTGCTCATAGACATAAAGCAGGAAACAGACATAAAAAAGGATATTTACATATTAAGAGGCCAAATTAAGGCCGATTAAGGCCAAATTGAGGCAGATTGACTGGGAGTTAAACACTCCAGGGTACAATCAACGAGCAATGGGAGAAATTTTGGGCTATTTTGACCTCGTACCTAAGACGTTACCATATATGAGACGGCAAAAAAACTTAAGGAAACGCCATTGGAGAGAAAAGGTAAGCCAGGTCATTACGACAACTATTTCAAAGCCTAAAATGAATTAAATAGCCTTACAAAACCAATGTAACGTAATTTCGAGACAAGACTCTTCGACCATAAAAAGTTGAACCCAACAATTCTGGAATTATGTATCTAGCGGAGACCATAACTGGAGATACATAAAGCGCTCGATATCAGGTGACAGAAACGAAGTCATTGGCACCCGATGGATAGCCCATCTCCAAAAGAGCAATTTGCAACAGTCGTCATTAAAGAACAGGATGATGTTCACGCTCCCAACCGAAAGCACAACATCCAGAACAAGTGGGTTTTATTACAGTTACTACATATATCGAGTGGAGGGGAAGGGCTGTAACCTCCGGAGGCATAGTTATTTAAAAGTTTAACCTTCATACCCTAAGCCATTTTTGAGACCAGGATCACAAACGCCTTCTTTTCCCATTAGCCAATCTAGCCCCTAAAGCAGTTGTCGTTACTGAAGATGAAATTTTGGCTCTTATTCGCATTGGTGCTAAGGAAGGTGAAATTTCAGGTGAAGAAAGCCGCATGGTGCAAAATATTATTGATCTCGAAGAAAAAAACGTTAAAGAGGTCATGTCTCCTCGAACAGTAGTGGTATCTGTTGATGGAAATTCTACTGTCGATGAGGCTCTTAAATATGTCGAAGAAAAAGGATTTTCACGCTTCCCAGTTTATGAAAAAGATCGTGAAAATATTGTTGGTTATGCCACCAAATATGATTTCCATAAATCTAAAAATCGAGATGAAGGCCAGAAAAAAGTTAAAGAAATAGCAAGAGACGTTTCAACTTTTTCAGAAGATATGAATTGTCTAACACTTCTGAAAGATTATTTGAAACATAGAAAACACATTGGCATTGTTTCGGATAAATATGGGGGTATTTCAGGCTTGGTGACTTTAGAAGATCTTTTGGAAACTATTCTTGGTGCTGAAATTGTTGACGAAACTGACCAAGCTGTGGATCTGCAAAAAAGTGCCAGAAGGCAATGGAGACAACAAAAAACCAATTTTCAAGATGGGAAAGAGAATTAGGAGATTTTCATGAAATGGTCATGGACGAGTTATGGCGGTTGTGGAGGGAAAAACGGGAACACTTGATACATTTGGAATGTTTTATGCCAATCGCTGTACTTGGACCCATATATTGTTTGAAGTTTCTGGAATGATAAAAAAAATGAAGAGTTATTTCTGAGCTCTAAAGAGGTAAAATCTGTTAAGGGCCAAGGAGATCCTGAAATTTTAAAAAATTTTGATTCGAAAGTCATGAAAAGTGTCTCTTGAAACAAGGCCAAGTTATCAGCTTGATGATCCAGAGGTTAGTAGTTTGATTGATGATCTCTTTAAAAAAGCAAGAGATCATTATGGTTTCTCAGTCAACGAACGCTATCTCAAGCAAATCGTAGTCACAGCAATTAAACTTATGCAAGAGAACGCTGCCACGCGTGATATACGACTTATCAATAGTTCATTAAAAGAACTCCGTTACGCTTTTAAGGTTTTTTCTCCTTATAACCATATTCGAAAAGTTGCTGTTTTTGGAAGTGCTCGCACTCCCCGTGATGATCCTTACTGGAGACTTGCCTTTGATTTTAGCAGAAAAATTGTTGAAGAAGGTTGGATGGTGATCACAGGTGCTGGAGATGGCATTATGGGAGCGGCCCAAGAGGGGGCAGGCCGAGAAAAATCCTTTGGGGTCAATATTCAATTGCCTTTCGAACAGACGGCCAATGTAACGATTGCGGGTGATAGTAAACTCATTAATTTTCGCTACTTTTTTTCACGGAAGATTATGTTCGTTAAAGAGTCTCATGCGATTGTTCTCTTTCCAGGTGGTTTTGGCACGCATGATGAATGTTTTGAAACATTGACCTTGATTCAGACTGGACGGCATTGTAGTCACTGTTGATTTCTCTGTGTACCTGTAAAAAAAAAAGCAAATTTAAACCTTTTACCCAGTGCTTGTCACCAGCCAAATTTTCAGGAAGTTTAAAATTTACAGAAAAGTCCTCTGTACATATATTTATTTTTCAGATGTCTACTTCACGGTATGTTACTCAGTGCTTAAGCCCATTCTTTTCCGTGATAGTATTTGTTCAACCTGTGAAAAAAGGAAGGCATAATTCGTTACCTGTGATAAACGGCAATCCTTTAAAACTCTTAATCCAGGCTTGGGCCAAAGTCACACACGTGGGCAAAGTGACCCCATTTTACGGTACTTCCTTTTCTTAGGTAATATATTAACACAGTTTAACTGTATTTCCTTCTGTATGTCCTAGACTTCTGTTTTCATATCGTAACGGTCTTAGCAGGTAACGATCCTGCATCTCGTAGGCGCATGAAGGTGATATCAAGTCATCTACATTGCTTTACTGAGTAAAATGTTTAGTTTCGACTAGAATCGAAAATGCTAAAAGTGCGTTCAGCTGAACTGACATGTTATATTTGCTGCCTCGAATTTCAGCTGAATTATAGGTACTTTGGCAAGTGTATTTCTTTTCCCGTAATTTTAGGCATGGCCTTCGAACTTGTGTCCAACCAACACCAAAAAACTTTTTTGACGTGCTATTGGTATTAAGGTGAACTCATATAATTCCTGAAACATCTCTAAATAAAAAAAAATTTCTCATTTGGAGGTCTTTTTTTTCAAAATGTGCTTTAAAATTTTCGGTTGCTACGGGTTATTTTTCGTCCAAGTCAGCTTGGATATAGATATAAACATAAGCCATTCTCCCAGGCCAGCCTGGGAGATTTTGAATTCAACTCGTGTTTTTGACAGCACTTGTGTTTGAACCGAGATAGAAAAACGCTTTTGACTTTCGTCCAATCACCATGGGTTATTCAGAAGTAAAATCTTTTTTTGACAGCACTTGTTTTTGAACCAACACAGAAAAACGTTTTTGACTCATTACTGCTACTAAGATAAACCTGTGTGATAGTTATCATTCTTGAATCATCTCTAAATGAAAGAAATTTTCTCATTTGACTGTCTTTTTTAGAGCGTTTTTTGATTTATGGTTACTGTGGGTGACCTAAATATGCTGAAAGTAACCATAGTAACCGAAAATTCTTGCTAAAAATGTAGTATTTTTAGATTTTCGGTTACAATGGGCTGCTGTCCGTCCATGTCAGCTTGGACGAATTAGAAGTAAACTTCTGTTTTCTATAGCAGTCGTGAATTGACTAGTTGTTGACTAATTATGTAATTATCAAGATTATTGACTAATTGACTAATCATCAAGATAAACCTGTGTAATAGTTTTAATTCTTGAATAATATCTACATGAAAAAAGTTTTCTCATTTGACAGTCTTTTTTCAAAATGCGGTTTTAAATTTTTGGTGTTCATGTCTGTTTGGTAGCGAGAACACGGCACTAAACCGGAAGGTAAAACTTACCCAGGCTTAAATTTGCTTAAAGTATATATATGATTCCCTGGGAAACAGTGTTAGCGAAAAGAAGAAAAATTCTGAAAGCTCTGAGAATTCAGGGTAGTACAGAAGGTATATATATATATATATATACTTTTTTGTATTAACACTTTGGTATGAAAAGACATTAAATTGCACAAAAAACAAAACTGTTAATTACTAAAATATGTGTTTATATTTTAGCAAGGGATTACAACAATTCAAAAACCTTAAAAGAGAAAAAACAAAAAGTTTGAAGCTTAGTAGAAAAACATCATTACCAAATTTGTTTTTTTATAAGTAAGCAACGTCTTTTTGACATGAAAAAAAAGTTGTTTTTTTTAGTTCAGTTTAGAATATTTTACGGTTCAATATTTACGGTGCCTGAGAAATATAAAATTAAGTCGCTAAGTGATTAAGCTTACCGGTTTGAACGCAACCAGTTATATCATGTCAGTAGGAAGGCCCAATAAACGAAAATTTGCAATTATTACAAATGATTATTCTCTATTTTGACAAGGGATTACAACATTATGAAAAGACAGCAAATTGTCTGCGGACTTGCTTTAATTATTAAATATTTTTGCTAAGACAGCAAACTGTCTTCGGTTAGAAGACAAGCAGCAATGAGAATCCAGATAAAGAGGCCTGCCACATGCCGAGTACCGGGGCCCGGCGGCACAGCTGCTGGGGTCCCGGTACTACATAAATATGTAAATAACCTTGAATTAAGTTTAATTTACTAGATCCAGATTTTAATGAAAATCCGAAAATGGGAACAAAGAAACCAAAACTGAAAAAGCAAAAGTGAATCCACAAGAAAAAAGAGATTAAAGTACGAAATATTCCTTGCTTTCTGTCCAAAAAGTAAGTATTTTACCCTTAACCTGAAAAAAATAGAACTTCAATCGAACTTTCAATAGAATTTCATTAAATTCGAATGAAAGTTTTAGAAATAGAAAAAACTAGCTGCTACTTTAGCCCTGAATATTTTCTGTAAGTAGTTTAAAAAAAAAATTGTAGCTACAGGTAACCTTACCCCTTTTCAGGAGTCTTTGGCAAAGATTAGAACAAATCGGCGCAGGAAAAGAAGCACTTGCATTCGCAAGACGTTCGATCAATAACACTTTTTAGAGAAAAGTCTCCGTGATTATGCTGTCTATATAAAGACTAGGTGGAAAGCTAATGAATAATATTTTTTAGAATTATTAAAAAGCAAGACAGCTCCGGTGTCTTACAGAATAACGATAAGACCATCAATAAGTTTTCCTTTACTTTTTTAACACGATTTATTTTGAGGTACATGTTTTGTGAAAAGGGCTAAAATTTATTTATAAAAAAAAATAAAATCAAAAATATCTGTAAAAAAAAATTATTTCTTTAGATCCTTTTTGGCCCCAGGCAAGAGTTCTGCGGAGCTTTCCAAAATGTAATGTCATATTCATCAATCCGGCCTGAGGTTCATACTTCCCGTAAAAACCGCAAAGGTTAGACCCTTACCAGTTTCCAGGAATACGCTGAGATCGGACACATAGGAAAGAAAAAAAATGAGCCGGGACAAAACCAAAGTGTTGCTCTCGCAACACAATAATCGTTTTAACTGGAATAAAAAGCCCCTATGCCCTTCATGTGCTGTGGCACGCTTTTAGTGTAAGGAGTTCGTAGACGTCGCATTCAAATGTATAGTGTTTGCAGTATGTATAAAGTGTATGAAATTTAAATCCTATTGAAATTCCTTATCCTTCCCCTTTAGAATCTTCCGAGCAAAAAGAAAGATAAAAACGATGGATTCTTTATCTTATATGTACATATTTTCCACGTTGAAAAAAATCCCGAATTTCATTGAAAATTTACCAGTCTTTTATACTTTTCCTTTTTTTTCACGATGTGTTTTCATTAAAATGCAAGCTGATTTCTCATCATGGGTTCGTTCAAATGTGTCAACTTCCTATAGTATGCTTGACTGACTTACTTTTGTCTATATTTTTCTTACCCAATAATATAAATAAGAATTAAGATCGTGTTTTAAGATGTATAGCAATAACATGCCACCATCTATATTCTACCTATCCTATGATCTAGTTTTAGGACATCCCGGGTTTACCTAAGACAGAAGCATAACTAAGAGCCTTGATATTACAAACAAGATAATTCAAAAAATAAAGAGGATAAATATGATCTTGTTCAGAACTAATATATTAAGGTAGAATTTAGTATAGTCAACTTGTAAAGGGTTCAACTCCTGTTCAACTGTTTTAACCCCTGGTAAGAATATGGCGTAAACCTGTTGTCGTTCAATTTAGCGTAAGGAAATAACTGCACTTCTTAATCAGGTGCTTTTATATTTCAAATCAGTTTGAACGATTTTTTTTCAGAAACACTTGTGTATGGTTATGGAGTACGTTGAAGGCGGTGATTGTGCTGCATTAATCAAAGCGATGGGGCCATTTCCCTTTGATCTGGCACGATTCTATTTTGCCGAAACAGTTCTAGCAGTTGAGTACCTCCATTCTTATGGAATTGTTCATAGGGACCTGAAACCGGACAAGTAAGACAAATTTCTGCTTATCAAGCCCTTTTTACATATACTATTGTGATAGATTATAGGAAATTACCATTTCAGCATTTATTATTTCAGTATATTTGAGCTTAGGAAGAGGCTGATCCAGGATTTTGCGAGGTAGCTGTTGGCTTGAGTTTTTTTTTTTTTTTTTTTTTTATTTTTTTTTTTTTTTTTTTTTTTTTTTATTTTTTTTTTTTTTTTTTTTTTTTTTTTTGTTTTTTTTTTTTTTTTTTTAGTTTTTTATTGGTTTTTACCTTTATTTTAGCTTATTTTTCTGCAATTATTGTTATAATTAATCGATTGAATGTAGATTTATTTACAGAGATTTGTCTTTCTGGTTTTTTATCTTCAATAAATTCAAAATCTCCCACAAATTAACTGATTTTTCAACGAATATAATTATAGATCTTTACAAATGTAAAATCACTAAATTCATTAAACAAATATCATGAATTAATTTATGAAAAAGATAGAGTCATGAATTTTTTGTTTTTACATTTTTTCTTGATTTTATAATCTTGATCTGAGAAACAACTTGTAGTGCAAGTACAGTGAAACTCATAATTATAAAAGTTGGAATGAATGTACTTTGTGGTGGAATAACTGGTTTATGAAATGATTCTGTGTAATGGATAAAAAGGAAATATGATGTGTGGATTGCAACTAGATAAAAAACGATGTAAGATCCAGTATGAATCCACTTCCAAGAAGAAGCTCCAAGCCACCTCATTGCCCTATCTGATGAAGTAAGTGCCATTATTGCAATCCACAAAAATGCTACAAATCCCAATGTATTGGCAAGTCCAAATCCAGGTTCTATTCTAGCTATTCGTCCTAATTGTGGAATAAACTCATATCCAAAAAATGTAGCAACATCCCAATTTGCCCATCCATGTGCAATTAGTAAACCATGAGAGACTGCAAATATTGCAAACCAAATTCCAAAGTCTCGTCTCCATCTAAGTAAAGGAGTTGTTCTTGGCCAAATTTTGCTCATAGGACCAATAATCAAAGTTACAAAGAGTAATGCGTATCCAGCATCACCAAATGCACGCCACAATCTCATTTCATCATGCCACTCATAATGAAATAACCAAAAAACAAATTCTAAAGAAAAAGCAATAGTTGCTACAATAAGAGATCTTCTCAAAGAATTATTTTCAATCTTTAATTTTTTCAATCTAACATGACGAGTAATTTATTAAGAAATATAATTACAGGACTTTACAATTGTAAAATTAAGAACTAAACAAAGACAAGTTGCTAGAACAAGAACACACAGTTATTAAAAAAATAATAAACTAAACACTACATAAAGCTAAATGATTCGAAAATTAGAATATCTATATCAGTGATTAATGTAATTTCCAGCCTCGTTCGATTAATTTTTCAGCAGTTACCGTTGTTACACAAGCAGGAGAATTAGATGTAATTTTGAAAACTAGTTGATAGTTTTCTTTACACTCAACATCTTTAGGAGATATACCATTTGCAACTTGTTTTAGTGGAGACAAGTAAAGACTAGGAGAATTATCTACAAGTTCATCATCTACATTCAAATTAGATTTTTCAAGTTTCTCTGTGATTTGCATTACTAGGAATTCATAAACTAATGTTTCAGTGTTGTTTGTAATTAGAACAAGTTTGTATTTTCCTGGAAGTTCATTAAAAAAGAAAGTTTGTGGGAGTTGCCATTCACTATGAGAAGTTGAAGGTGCGATGCCTGTTCAATGTGTTCAGAAAAAGGTAACTTTAACATTACACTTCTATTATTTGTAAAATTAAAATTAGAATTTGTCGCCATGGAATAAATAATAAATTCATATTCTTCTAGGAAGCTATATTTGTTATATTTTTAAAATCTCAATTCTTAAGAATTGAGATTTTAAAAAGAGATCGATTACTTTAAACATTAATTTTAACCAATTAAGTGCTTTATGATAAATAATTAATAGCTTCCAAACGCGCTGTTGCTTTCTTTAACTCTACAGAAGCATCAAGTCGATCTTTACTTGTTTCCGCATTTTCAACTGCTAAAGTCGCTTTTTCTAATTCTTGTGTAGCTTCACTTAATTCAACCTTCGTTAGTTCTTCTACATCATTTACCAAAACTGTCACTCGGTTTCGATCAATTTCAGCTAGACCCCCGCATAAAATAATTGGAGTCCATTTTTCATTTAATTTAATACGTAATAAACCTGTATCTAAAGCTGTTATTAATGCTGCATGACCATCTAATACCCCTACTTGACCCGTTAAACCGGGTAAAACAACTTCATCAGCTGTTGTTGAACAAATGACTCTGTCAGGGGTAAGAACACGAATATTCATAACCATATATTCTACTCCTTATTTTAGAGTTTCTGCTTTTGCAATTGCTTCATCAATATTACCTACAAGATAGAAAGATTGTTCCGGTAAATCATCTAGTTCGCCATTTAATACCATAACAAAACCTTTGATTGTTTCTTCTAAACTTACATATTTACCTGGTGAACCTGTAAAAATTTCAGCAACAAAGAATGGTTGTGATAAGAAACGTTCGACTTTACGTGCACGAGCAACAGTTAAACGATCTTCTTCTGATAACTCATCAATTCCTAAAATTGCAATAATATCTTGTAATTCTTTATAACGTTGTAATGTTTCTTTTACATTTTCAGCAACTTCATAATGTTCGTCACTAACAATACCTGGTTGTAACATTGTTGAAGTTGAATCTAATGGATCTACTGCAGGATAAATACCTTTTGCTGCTAATGCACGGGATAATACTGTCGTTGCATCTAAGTGTGCAAACGTTGTTGCTGGAGCAGGATCTGTTAAATCATCGGCAGGTACATATACAGCTTGAATTGATGTAATTGAACCTTGTGTAGTTGATGTAATACGTTCTTGTAAGGCTCCCATTTCTGTTGCTAAAGTAGGTTGATATCCTACAGCTGAAGGCATACGACCTAATAAAGCTGATACTTCAGAACCAGCTTGTGTAAAACGGAAGATATTATCAATGAACAATAAAACATCTTGTTTGTTTACGTCACGGAAGTATTCTGCCATGGTTAAAGCGGTTAAACCAACACGCATACGTGCTCCTGGTGGTTCATTCATTTGACCATAAACTAAAGCTACTTTCGACTCTGCAAAATTATTTTCATTAATTACTCCATTTAGAGTTAGAGAAAAATTAACTAAAAAATTTATAATAATTATATGAGAATGTTGTAAAAATTGTGGCAGGGATTTTTGTGAAAGAGGGGGGGGGGGGAGGAAAAATTGTGAATTCTCGATTTTTATGGTTTCCATGGTCTTCAATTCATACTATTGTTCATGTAAGAATTGTTCATATAAAAATTCACTGCGAATAAAAAAGTCTTGAAAGCACTACATAAATATAGTCCAACGATTTAAGTGGGAACCTAAGTTAAGTTGGCAATTGATCTTGAGAAAATTTTAAAGACATTTTTCTCAAAGAGAAGACACTTTCTCTTTCCGTGACAATTTAATAAAAATTAAAAGCACCTGTATCTTTTACTACGAAACTAAATATAAATAAAGCAATCAAAAGAATGCACCGGCCTAATTCAACATATATAGCGTTCCCATCTCTGATGTTCCATTTGTACGATAATAACAGTAATTGCCCTATCAAACGTAACCTAACTTTTCTAACCTTGTCCAAATATATAGCCCATATTAGGCTATATATTTCCAATCAGATTCAGCGTATCAGAGAGTCCTACTTTGGAGGTTTCAAGCTCCTATCTGTTGATTTTTGTATTTTCGGCCAGAAAAATGATAACGGATGCGCGTTCATTTGTTAGTTTTTGTTTCCTCTTTTTTATCATTGGTTATCGTATCGACCCAGTGGCCCTAAAATATCGAGAGAGGGCTTATGTGAACAGAAATTAAAAGTTTGAGTGATGTTTTTTAGAGGCCAAAAAGATTAGAGGGCAACTAGGCCCCCTTCGACACCCCTTTTCTCAAAATCGTCCGATCAAAATTTTGGGTACTTTCGCGTTAGTCCGGCAACACTCAAGAATTTTGCTGCTACAAACCGGTTTATCATACTGTATACGGAAACGATTAGCTGATTGGTTCACTGAAATAAACTGCGTTGAAGCTATTTTCATTTAATATTTGAAATATAGAAATGGTATTTTGGTAGGGTTAGGTATTTAATATAATGTGTTCTGGTTTCGGCGCTCCCCTTTCCAAAATTGTGTGTTGTAGTTCCCATAATTTTGTTAATAAAGTATTATATTTTCCTCAAATTTTGAGATATTTTATTAGAATTATCCTAACTTCATTTCTTAAGTGTTGTCGGGCTAACATGTAAGTACCAATTTTTGAGATAGCCATTTTGTTCAGTATAGTTGAAAGGGAGAATTTATATGCCTTTAGAGATAACACGACCTCCAATAGCCCCTGTGGAAGGGTCTACGCTATAAGATTTGTCGATTGTTCACGTACAGTATTTGTTATTGGGAAGTATGCACAAATTTTCGGGTAAGGGGTGAATTTTCTCCAGAGGATTCTTCCGCATGGACAATTTTCCATGGGGAGGGTAGTTTCCAGGAGGTGAAGTTTACACCGAGGGAAATTCACAGAATTCCTGTGTGAAATTTTTCTCAAGAAAAAAACAAACTAAAAACTAATAAAAAAACTAAAAAAGCTAAAAAACTAAAAAAAACTAAAAAATAAAAAAAAACTGAAAAAAGGTCGGCGCATTGGTGCAGGGTTTCACGCGCGCCTGCTGGGCGGAGGAGCGTGATGTTAGCCAGGACGACGTGATCCGCGATATTCTGGAGAAGAACGGGTTTGACCCGTCGCTGGCGGATTCGGGCATGCTCGCAGGTGCTGAGGAATACGCCTCAAACCTCGAAGAGGCGGCGAATGTCGGGGTCTTCGGTGCGCCTTTCTATATCGTCGGCGAGGAGCGGTTCTGGGGGCAGGACCGGATCGTCGATCTCGACTTGCACTTGGACGGCAAGCTCTGAAAGCTCAGCCGTTGAGCAAGCCGAGGAACTGATCGACATCCGCCTCGGTCGTGCTCCAGGAGCAGACGAGGCGGGCGGAGAGCAATTCATCCTCTGGTCCCTCAAGTGATTGATCAAACGGCCAGAAATAGTATTTCGCCCCGCCATTCATCGCCCGCTTATGTGCGCCGCGCGGCCAGGTCGCGAAGATCATGTTGGCATCGGCGGGATGGAGCAGCGACGCGCCGTCGATCTTGAGAATGCCATCGCGCAACCGCGCGGCCATCGCGTTGGCGTGACGCGCCATGTTCATCCACAGATCGTCCTGCAGATAGGCGTTCATCTGTGCCGAGAGATACCGGTGTTTCGAAAACAGATGCCCACCGCGTTTGCGGCGCAGCTCGAATTCCCAGGCATGTCTGGGGTCAAACAGAACCACGGCCTCGACCCCCATGAGGCCGTTCTTGGTGCCGCCGAGGGTCAGAACATCAACGCCGGATTTCCACGTCATCTCCGCAGGCGAGGCATTGGTTGCGGCCAGCGCATTGGCAAAGCGCGCGCCATCCATGTGGCAGGGCAGGTCATGGGCCTTGGCCATCGCGCCGATCTCGGCCACTTCGCTTGCGGTGTAGACGGCACCGTTCTCGGTGATATTGGTCACGCTGATCGCGCCTTTCTGCACGTTGTGCACGCCAACGCGGGCGGTGTTGTCGATCTTGGCCTTCAAGTCCGCGATATCCATTTTCGCATCTGCGCCGGAGATCAGCGTCAGCTTGGAGCCGCCTGAGTAAAATTCCGGCGCGCCGCATTCATCCTCTTCGATATGAGCGTTGGTGTGGCAATAGATCGTGGCCCAGGGTGGGCATAAGGTGGCCAGCGCGATGGAGTTGGCAGAGGTGCCCGTCGCACAAAGATACACTTCCGCCTCAGGCGCTTCAAAGAGGTCGCGGACCTGCGCGCGCACTTCGTCCATGATCGGATCGGCGCCATAGGGCATGGCATAGCCCTCATTGGCTTTTGCCAAGGCCTCCATGACCTTGGGGTGAACGGGGCTGCTGTTATCTGAGGCAAAATACATCTCAAACGTCCTCTATGATGTGGTCTTCCGTTCGATGCACTGCTGGCGTGCCTCGGCTTCACGCTCCGCCCAGTTCAAGCGACGGGTCCGATCGGTCACCTGCAGATTCGGGGTGGGCATGAGCACGTAGAGCGAACTCTTGCCCTCTGGAGCGAGAGACGCATCAACCGCCGACGGGTTGTGGAGGTAGACGGACGGGTCTTCGCTGAGATCACCGGCCGACGAGATATTGCCAAGGTTCTCCTGGTACTTCCGGCTGATGTAGATCGTGTGATGCGGCAGATCGACCTCACCATCGAGCCCGGTGAGTCGGTGGCGCTGGTCGGGGCCACCGGGTCGGGCAAGAGCACGGTCGCGCGGCTCATCCCCCGGTTCTACGAGGTCGACGCGGGCGAGATCCTGCTCGATGGCGCCCCCCTGGCAGCGGACGTCAAGGGCCGCAGCAAGGAGCAGCTGCAGCGGGTCCAGCTGGTGCTGCAGATGCCCGATGTCTCGTTCAATCCCAAAAAGCTGATCTCCCAGGCGCTGGGCCGCCCGCTGGAGTTCTATCTCGGCATGAACGGCGCGCAACAGCGCGAGCGGGTCGCCGAGCTGCTGCGCATGGTCGACCTGCCCGAGGACTTCGCCGACCGCTTTCCCCACGAGCTCTCCGGCGGCCAGAAGCAGCGGGTCAACCTGGCGCGGGCGCTCGCCGCCGAGCCGGAGGTGATCCTCTGCGACGAGGTGACCTCGGCGCTCGATACCGTGGTGGGGGCGGCGATCATCGAGCTCTTGAAGTCGCTGCAGGACAGGCTGGACACCGCCTTCGTCTTCATCAGCCACGACCTTTCCACGGTCGCCTCCTTCGCCGACCGCATCGTCGTGCTCTACGCCGGCCGGGTCGCCGAGCAAGGCCCCACCGAACGGGTGCTCTCGCCGCCCTATCACCCTTACACCCGGCTGCTGTTGAACTCGGTCCCGGAGATGCGCACCGGGTGGCTCGAAGGCCACCGCCAGACCAAGGAAGCCGAGACCGCCATGGCCGACGTGGTCGACATTGGCCTCACCGGCTGCCCCTTCCACACCCGCTGCCCCATGATGATCGAGGGCCTCTGCGATCGCGACCGGCCGCCGGTCCACGCGCTCGACGACACCCATCTGATCGCCTGCCACCGCGAGACGAGTGAGCTGGGCGCATAGGCCGAATGACGTGAATCGACAGATATATCAGCCTTTGCTAGCATCCACGCCAACAAGAATACGAACTCGGAACGTCAAATAGGGAGACGACGTATGAAGCAGCAGATCAACTACTACCGGGACCTGTTCATCCGCGGCCGCATGTCGCGCCGCGAGTTCCTGGGGCGGGTCTCCGCCCTCGGCGTCTCGGCGGCGGCCCTGGGCTCGATCGTCACGGCGGCCGATAAGGCGCTGGCCGAGCCCCCGCAGAAGGGCGGGCGCCTGCGCATCGGCTGGTATACCCACAGCGCCAATGACACCTTGTGATCGACCAAATCGGAACCATTGCTCATTCGGGAACCAAGCGTTTTCTTAAGGAAATGGCCGAAAACAAAGATAAGAACATTCCAGACTTGATCGGCCAATTCGGTGTAGGTTTTTATTCGATATTCATGGTTGCCGACAAAGTACGGATTGAAACCAAATCGGTGGATCGTGATGCACCTGCAGTCGCTTGGGAGAGCGATGGTTTGGGTGCTTACCAATTGTCGGAAAGTGATCGCCGTAAACGCGGTACCGCGATCACCCTCCATCTGAAATCGGATGAAAAAGAATTCCTGGAAGAAGCACGCATCAAGAACCTGGTACAACAATACGCCAATTACCTACCTTTTCCGGTTAATTTGGCCGGTGATCGCATCAATGCTCCTGAAGCGGTTTGGCGCCGTGCGAGAAAAGAACTGAAAGCCGAGGATTATAATAACTTCTACAAGGAAGTTGGCAGTGATTGGCAGGAACCCTTGTTTTATGAGCACATCAGTCTGGATGCTCCGGTTCAGTTTTCTTCTATTTTGTACGTACCGAAAACCCCGCCCTTCGATTACTACAGTCAGGATCAGGATGAACACGGCCTGAAGCTTTACGTGAAACGTGTATTTATCCAAAATAACTGCAAATCATTGATTCCACATTTCTTACGATTCCTTAAAGGTGTTGTTGAGTCCGAAGACTTGCCCTTGAATGTGAGCAGGGAAACCATTCAAAGCGATGTGAATATCACCAAAATCAACAAGGTCCTGACCAAAAAGTTCTTGGATGCGCTCAAAAAACTCGCCAAAAAGGACGAGGAGAAATACCTCGAGTTTTGGAAACACTACGGACGCTACATTAAAGAAGGCTTGCACGGTGAGCAGGCTTATAAAGATAAGCTCTTGCCCTTGATGCGTTTCTATAGCAGCAAACAAACGGAAAACCCAACTGTCAGTCTCGCTGCTTACGTGGAAGGCAAACAAGAGGAACAAAAAGCCATTTACTATGCCGTTGGCGAACGTTTGGATCAATTGCGCCGCAGTCCCCACTTGGAGCTCTTCCTGCGCAATGATATTGAGGTATTGCTCATGACCGAACCCATGGACGACATGGTCATGAATCATCTCGGTGAGTACGAAGGACTCAAACTCATCAACGTCGAGTCGGGTGAACTGGATCTCCCAGAAAAGCTTAAACAAGAAGTGGAGCAAGTAGAGGTCGGTGAAGATCTGGAAAGCCTTAAGGAAAAGGTCCGCGAGGTTCTCCAGGACAAAGTCAACCAGGTTCGCTTTTCCAAGGCTTTATCCGATTCACCTTGCCGTTTCTTCAACGCCGAGGGCGGCATGTCTCATTCCGTTCGGAAAATGATGGCATCCTGGGGACCGGCCGATATGCCGAAAATCCCCATGAAACGCGATTTGGAACTCAATCCCGAGCATCCTTTCATCAAAACCTTGGCGGGCCGGACTATTCTTGCAAGAATATACTACAACCTGCACAATTAACATTTTTAAGTTCCTTACTCCTCAGTTACTTTGTGTCTCTGCCATTTTGAGTTTAGTCGGTTATAATGAAGAAGATTTCGTGTACTGAGAGCTATGACCTGTACTAATACAGGTGCAGCTGCCGCTGACATGAAATGAAGTAGTTTATTCCATCACTTTGACATTCTGTTTACTCCGTATGCAGAATTTTAAGAAACACGTTGTGAAGCAGCTCCTGTGGATACATGTCACGAATAGTGAGAGGCAAGTAGGCAGGGTCCGTCACGTACTGTTGAAACAGATGAACGAGGTTCGCTGCAAAATTATCGAAGGCTGTTACTTGCTTCCGGTTCTGATACTTGACGTAAATTCGATGTCACGTAACATATTTTCTATGTCGTTTTGATTCCCCGACATTTCCAAAATCTGCACACAGTACTAGACTGTTGACGCTACGAAAACCTTTTTCGTGAAAACAATTTTCTAACTGCATCAAAGTAGTAGTCAAACTACCACAAGCTCGTAAAATATCGTAAAATATCGCGGCCAAGACACGTCCCGACATCTAGTAAGGACTTTTCAATCTGCAAAGGGCCTTAAGGAAATACTGTTAATTTCGATCTGTTCATGAAAGTATGTAGTAGGTTCTAATAATAGGATTTAAAAATGTACGATTTTATTTTTGAAAGGGCGTGTATCTACGATTGTCTATGTTGTCTTTCTATAAATTGGACAAACGCCACAGTGCAATTAACGCAAAACCTCATTGAGCTGTTCGTGTTTATTAACTTGTGACGTCACACGTAAGCACGATTTTCAAATCGAGGCCTCTTCCTGTAATGTACAAGTGTTGGAAAGTGCCAAGGCATGTAGGACGACCTCGCGAAAAGTTAATCGTAGTGTTTCATGAAGGTTAAGTGGTAGAGACTCATCGGAAACGAATGTTAAGTGGCTAAATGTGAGGCTTTGCCTGACCGAACTTTCTGCTTGTGAAGCTGATTTATTTTATTTCCTTTTAAACGAATATAGTGAGGACATAGTTTGAGATTAAATGCCTTTTCCAGTCGACATTCCGACGTCATATCAACTTCGAATCGATGTCGGATCAACTTCGAAACGATGTCGGATCCAGTTCGAATCGATGTCACATCTTACATTGAATCGACGAGGCAGGTTCGCTGTATATGAAAGTTGATGCGACGTTGTTTAGGGACGACGTCGTATCGACGCCAATCTGATGTAGGTAAGAGTAATGTTAAAATACCGAGATAGGCGTAACGTTGATCCAATGTCGGTATAACTACCAAAAGTTTGGTTCAAGCTATTACGTCAAATAGAGTTCGATCCGATGTCAGTTTCCAACTTAACGTAAAATCGACAATACTTTGCTACCGAAATTATGGCATATATCGCCTGGGTTAGTTCAGTGTTTCTCAACACTGCTCTAGCCCCTGTTGAGGGGAGTACAAGGTGTAAAACCTAATAAAAAAGGACTCTAATACAGTAATGAAATGGAAGATTGTGGGGTTTATATGCTAGAAAACACCACAATTTTTTCTGTGGGATCTTCCTGCTTCCAACACAGGCTACAAAACACTGCTTCTCTGCAAGGTACTACATATTACATATAAATATGCTTAATTTCCACTGAAGCAGCCCCACTAGTTATTTGTTACAAAGCTAAAAAGGTTGTATTCATTGTTACGTATGTGCAAAGATAAATATCATATAATTAATAGTTATCTTACTATTCACCACCTGACACATCCACTGGCTTACTCACTTCGACTCTTACTCACTCATGCATGTGCTGACTCATGCACTTGCTGAATGATGCACTCACTGACTCATGTGCTCAATGATTCATGCACTCACTGGCTCATGCACTCACTAATTCATTGAATCATTTACTCATGCACCTACATAACTCACGCACTAACTGATGTGCTGATTCATTTGCTCACTTGGTTACACATTAATTCAACTCACCCACTCACTTGCTGGTGTATGAATGTTCTCACTTACTCAACTCACTCACTTATTTAAATCAACTCATTTAAGGACTTAGTTTGTAACTTACTTTGGCACACACACACACACACACACACACACACACACACACACACATGCACATGCACATGCGCACATGCATGCACACATGCACGCACACACACATACACATGAATGTGTGCACATGCACAAACACACACACATGCATGTGTGCCTGTGCATAAACATACACACATACAAACATACATATGCATTTGCAGTCACTTGACTCATTAACACGGAGACTCGTTCACTAAGTCAATCAACCACTCAATTACTATTAGACTAAACTAAGAACCAGTTTACGTTATTAGTTAGTTGATAGTTTGTAACAAGTAAAAGGCCAGGCAGAAAACATATTCTGTTTATAATAATAACAGCCAGGCTAAGAAATTGCAAAGAAAGAGACATATCAATGTTTTTCTTCTTTTAATCTAAACTGATGATGTCAACAGTTAAGTGTTTCAAAAAATGCAGTCAAATTTGCATCACAATGTTATCATTTGTATGCTTCTTATTTTGTTGATGTTGTTTGAGCACTGCCTTCTCTTCTTTCAAATCCTTTTGATTTAACTGTCAAGAATGTTCTCTATATTCTGATTTACTTTTCCTAATTTTCCATTGACTTGTCAGAATTTTCAACGGCACTTTTTGCCAGGTAAACAAAATTTCTGATCGCACTTTACAAAAAAACCATCAGGAATTGTGATTAGTGATCCATTAATTGTACCCTTTTATGATATCCCCCTTTCAATTGTCTAATATTTTTAGTGTCACCAGTGAATTCACAGTTGTCACCTGCAGGATCAGGAAACTCAACTTCATCCAGTGAGTATTTCATGACCTTACCCCTCGAAAAAGTTAACTAGTATAGTTTCAAACAAGAGCGGACGTTGAAGTTACAGGATGTGGCCATTCAAAAGTAAGAAAAAAGAGATTAAACGAATTTTCGATGAATACCTTGCCTTGTCCGAAACAGACAAGGGGTCTGGTGATAATAAAATTCAGGTTACTCGAGAATGTCAAACTCGACTTATCTCTTTCGTGTTAATACTGATTGATGACTCAGAAGAATTTCAAGAAATTTCAAATTCGCTTTTAGTATCAGCGACAGATTTGGATGCATACACCAGGCTGTTTCAAGCAAACTTTTTACTGGTTGCTTTTAATGTTAATCCGTCGATAGATTCTGATGATTTCATCAAACTCAAGAATGGTTTCGTAGAAAAGATCACGTCAAATTATGACTCTTCAATTTCGGTTGTTCATTGGACAGAAGAAGCGGAAGTTGGTCTATATGAAATGACCTTTACTTCTTATTACGGTCCAATAATCCCAAACTTAATCTCAAAGCTAAGATATTTGACTTCTCTAGGGCTTGGCAATTGCAAGGAATTGAAAGAATGATAGGCTTTGAAAATCAATATGGTAGCCATAAGTATCGCTGGAAAAGCCAAGTTTCAGACATTGAAAAGTTAGCACTCTTCACGTCGTCCTGCGGCTTGACCGCAGGATCCAGATAGCTCAGTGTATAAATCACGCCACTGTGGGTTAATGGATTCAATTAAATCTATCTTCCATTGTCGCTTCCAGTTTTTAAGTCTCTTTTCTCTACGTATTGCTGATTCTGCATTTTCAATTGATTCATAATAAACTAGATTATGAACGTTGTACTTTTGAGTAAACCCCTGAATTTGTATTGCTTTTGTATTGAAATACGCGATTTAGCAAGTTTGAAGTAACACCGATGTAAAGAGTCCCATTCCTTTTGCTCGCTAGGATGTAAACGAAGAAAGTCTTTCCATTTGTGGCTCTCACTGGATCCTGTGGTCAAGCCACAGGACGACGAATAGGAGGGGTAAGCGTATTACGAGAACGACTAATGTTTAACTGGCAATGAGTCTAGAATTGATGTCGCCTATGGACGATAAGCCGACCTTACAATAAATACAGATTTTAAATGACCCCAAGTACTTTCCATTTAACTATCTCTAAACTCGAATATTATTTTTCATTTTATATCAACTACTTAAAAACCCTTTGTTAGCTAAATGTTAATTAATTGTTGACGCGTTTTGTATTCTGCATTAACTTGAGAAAGCGCTTTCTCGCATACTGCATTTTTTTTAACACTGAGAGAAAGCGCTTTCTCGAAATTAATACAAAAGATTTAAAAGAGAGTAACACCAGTGAAAAACACAACTTTAAAGAAGACAAAATTGGCTACTAGCCTGTCTTTGATCTTGGCAAGCGGAAGCTTGATGCCGGTTGCAGCCGACGAATCAGAGAATTTATTCTTATCGTGTTCCCAGGTCTCCAAAGTTCCGTTTTGATTAATATGGGTGAGAAGCTCACTGTCTTGATTATAAATCCATCGTTCTAAGGTTCCATCTGCATAATGACATTGAATGAGGCGGTCGAGATCATCGTAAATGTAAGTGGTGACATTTTGATTGTCATCGGTCTGCTCCAACAAACGATGAAGGGCATCCCATGTCTGCGACGTGGTGATGACTCCATCACCGCCCCCTTGGGCGATATCTTTATTGCTCGCCGAAGCATTGGTTCCATCTTCCGACAAATAAACTTGAGTTTGCACCAATCGATTGAGACGATCATAGCGTTTCTCCGTTTCATTGCCTAACTGATCGGTGGTTTTGATTTGATTGTTACGTGAATCATATTGATAGAAAGTTTGTTGACCGTTGGGTTCCGTAAACGTTTCTCGGCGATTGAGAGAATCATAGGTGTAGGTGGTCACAAAAATTTCGTCACTGACAATCAAGGATGATTTTTCTGTCTCGGTGATGCTCAAAAGATTGTTGTTGGTATCATAGACGTTATCGACTTCATTGCCTAAGGAATCAATTTTTTTGAGCACTCGGCTCAAACCATCGTAGCGGGTTTCCTCTAAATCATCGTCAGCATCTACCGTGCCTACCGCTCGGCCCAGGCGATCGAGAATAGTTACCGTGGAGACCAAGCCATCTCCCGGATCCAAATCTCCATCATCGAGCTCGCCCACTTCTTTGCCGGGGTAAAAATAAAGCTCCTGATCTTTTCGATATGCCCGGTTGCGCTCGTCAAATAAAGTGCTGGTCGCCGCCAGTTTTTCTTCAGCTCCGCCGGCATCGGTCGGCCCGAAAAGTTCTTCTTTGACAATGTTTGATTCTTCATCATAAGTCATGACCTTGCGGTTGCCCTCACGGTCAATTAATTCTTTTTGACGGTTGTAGCCGTCATAGATGATTTTGTCTTCATCGCCTCCGTTAGCGTCGATCCATTTGGTGATGTAACCATTGACGTCGACGGCTGTTGTGCGGGTGGATTCTTCAAGGGAATCCTTTCCTTGAGTATGAGAGTAGATAATGTCTCTTTCATCATAGACCCAGGCCTCTTTTGACTCTTCTTCAGTACCGACTCCACGGACCTTTTCAATTAAGTTTTGACTGGCATCATAATTTTGCGTGTTGGTGATTTCGCTGGGGCCTCCAACATCGAAAACTTCTTTTTTGAGTTGATCAAGAATATCGTAAGTATATTTATTGATGATAAAGTCATTATCTCCATCAAGAGTGTCTTTATTTTGAATTCTCTCTTCGATAACATTGTTGTTGCTGTCATAGAGAGAAATTTTTTCGTATTGATAGGCCACCAAATCAATCTCGGGTGAGTCACTAACATCAGCCGCCCGCCGAGTGACCACGATTTGATCAAGCTCATTGACCAAGTAAATTTCTTTAATCCGGTACCCTGTTAATTATATTAATTACTGTTTCATTAAATTGTATACTAGATTGACTTCTACACCCGATAAGTATTCTTTGGCTCCTAAGTGCAACATTAACTTTGTTTTAGCATTCACAGGGATTCACTCGTTCTTGCTTCGTACACAACTTAAACTCATTTCCTCTGCCTATCCTCAAGTCCAAATTTTCTTTGTCGAAAATCGTCAAATTTGAGCGTAGGTACTTTTTGAATGGTCCCTAGTACCTCTCGTCCCAATTTAAGAATACAATATTTACTGGCTCAAGAGCGTTAATTGCTTCTTGAAACCCAGGAAATAAAGTATATTCCAAATATTGAATTCTAAATTTATAAATCACTCGTCACTTTTCAGAATTTTATCTGATTTTTTGTACACCATTTAAGCAGAATAACACCCTTGTATGCCAATTTGGATGAACTAAAACTTTCACGATGCACTTCTCTGGATAGCTTTGGTACTCCACATGTTTTTGAAGTTGACACAAAATGTGGGGAATGCAGCAAGTATTATTGCTCCAGATAGACTGCATTGAACAGAAAAAGCTACCAGTTTTCTTTGAGTGAAAAATAAACTTAAATGATTGATTTGAATATGTGATAAATAAAACCATCCTTCATGCCTGACATTTGTATATCAGAATGAAGGCATGACCTGTCTCTACACTTTTAGTGGGGTTTCCTAACTACACCCTGCTTATACACCCAGGCAGATTCCCAAAAATTTAATATGAAAGGGGGGGGTGTAATAAGCTCATTTGGGCAGTCAAACAAATTTCAAAGATTAATTAATACCCCCCCAGTTCATTAAAGACCAAAGAGTACTTTTTAATGGAACCCAATAAACTATATTTCTGTATTTTCTAGGACTGTAGTGGGCCAGTAGATAGCTGGCCTGCCTTAGTAGATTCAATTTCAAGGGCCAATGGTATCATTTCACCAGTGTGTGGTCTTAAAACTATTCTACTCTTTGGTCTCCAATAAATGGAGGGCTGGAAACAATTTCAAAAGTTAATAAAAAGTAAGTCAGATTAAACAGGGCCTGGGGTTGGAACTAACCATTTGAAAATATAGTTGTAAATGAAAACAGAATATACCTAAGGCACATTTTAGCCCGAAAAAGCTTTATATCACTTAAAAATCATCAAGTTGATCCATAAAAATTGGTTTGTTATATCATCAAAGCTGATTTCCCCAAAAATAGTCAGCAGGAGAGCAGGTTCTAATAAACTGTTTATTAGAGACCAAAGAGTAAGCTCCAACAAAGTTCCACATACATAGGCATTATGTTTACCCCTGCATCTCAATCATATGAACTGTTGTTAACTATATGCTTCTGAACCACCCCTTACTCCTTTAACACAGACAGACAATAAAAATTACAACTGAAATGCATGTTTAACATATTGCTATGTTTCATTAAAATTCACCCACTTGATGACGGGCCGGATGGCAGTTCTTCCTTGGTCAAGTCACATGGTGGTGACATATTTTCTATTTCTCTGGTGTTCATTTCAAAACAACATTTCAAATCCTCTCTTCTCGATGATACTCTCTACTGTAAATGGACGTTCTATAGTATAAGGGGCCGGATGGCAGTCCTTCCTTGATCAAGTCACATGGCACAGAGAGGCTGGTCTCCAATTGCGTTGAGCTGAATGTCGATGACCACCGGTGGATGATTGGGAGCTAATGTGGCGACTAGAGAAATATAGTATTTTAACATCAGAGGTCACCTACCTCAGATGGTAGAGCGTACGTTGCGAAAGCGTGGGTCACGGGTTCGATCCCCGGTGGTGACATACTTTCTAATTCTCGAGTGTGCTTTCAACATACGTTTTCTCACGAGATTCTTTTCTTTTATCCATTTCAGGTGGATCTTTTCTACAATGGTTGCATCATCGCCGAGGTTCGTGATTATCGCAAGACGACTTCAAAAGTGTTATGCGAGACCCACTTCATCCTTCTCAAACCAACATCCCAGGTAAACTGATTGAGCCCGGCAATGTTTTGTTACGATAGTCTTCACGAATTACCTGTGCGAAGGGTAATCTAAATAGAAGACCTGGACAACATGCACCCGGAGGTCAGAACTGGAGGCCATTGGGTTTATTGATCAGCACTTGGTTTTTCTGCGTTAGAATAATATATGCACAAAGCAGTGTTAAATTATTGAAAACTCAATCGTTAACAATAAAACGAATACGTAGATTTCATAGATTATTTTATAGAACGATTGTGGTGCCTAAATGCAACAGAACTGTTGATATTTCTCTAGAAGGTGAACGTGTATTTCATTCAGGAGGATAATCTGATATAAAATTATTGCAATTTGTGACACAAATATTCCTCGGAAATGTCGTGTGATGAACACAAATAGATATGTGCTTCCTAGATGTGCTATGATAGAAGGTTACTGGAATAATAGTCATTGTCGATACACCATGTATGTTTACTCAATGATCTCCAGTTCTGGCCTCGGGTTGCACGTTGCCCAGGCCTGTTATTTAGGTCGCCCTGTCACAAACCGTGGGTTGTCATGGTACCTTGTTCCTTGTCGAAGTTGCATCGCCCCAGTATTAAGCTTAAGCCAGGCGATTATTTTTATGAATGTCTTAGATCGCGCTAAGGGTGTGCTTTAAGTGTCTGGGCCTTTTGGCAAGTAGTGGATGTAGTATCTGTTCCCATTGATGACAGATGCTTTCCATAACCCGTGACAGGCGGTCCTACTTGGGGTTTGGGCCTGCCACATGGCATGTTTCTCTGCCTGGTCGCCTAAATTGAGGGGCATTTCCCGTGGACACCCCAGCTGTTCTTTAGGTATTAGTTAGCGTATTTGGTGGGGGGCGGGGGGGGTTTATTTAGGAAAGTTTCAAAATCGGGTCCACCTGAGGAAGAATTATCTCGAAACGTCAAATATGAAGTTTTTCTCTATGAGTATTATATATATTTGATAAACTGGTAGGTGTAGCTCATTGATAAATTACATATATAAATATATATCACAAACAGGTTAATGATGAGGTCCAGTTGTGATGGAATTTCAGATTGGTATTATTTCTTAACTTTATGCAAGTTTACACTAACAGCTTATAAATCCCATGGTTCAACATAAAATAGTAACAAATTTGTGCATTAGAAGCTGGCCAGAAAACAGGTAACTATAAGGTGTAGTTACTACCTAAACTACTTATATATATGTATACATAATACATTTAATGTCCCAAGTAAAGTATCCTTCTTGTCTCATATATACATCTGAATCTGTGATGTTATGCAGTAACAGTAGTAAATGCTTAATAACTGTTTGAGTACAGTGTATCTAGATAATACCCATCCATATTGGTTCTGGGCCAACGCACAATTTAATGAAAAGCCTTGTCTCAAACATCTAACACTTTGCCTTACGATGTCCAGCTTGCTTAAATTAAACACCTAATACTTAACATATAATATATTTATAAATGCGATTTAATATCATTATATATATAAATCTAACTTACTTTGCTCCATTCAAAGATGCAAATGAAACAAAACCAATGATCACAGACACTCAGTTTGCCTCTACACTTTATTTTATCAAGGCATATTACACAGTCTTCTGCTTTTGTTAATTCATTATTACTTCCTTTATTTCTTCTTCTCTCAAGACCTTTCCAAAATTTCTCTTTTGCTTTTCTTGTTGGGTACTTTGACATAACTGTGGAGAGGCAAAACATTTGAACTTGCGTAACCATATGCAATACTTGATAGAACCAAAAAATACACAAGATCATTGTCACACAATTGTAGACATAAGCACCTGTATCCCCTACCCAGTATATCATATCCATACACAGTATGACCATGGCCGGATGGATTTCATCTTGAATTAACGTACTCAAAAGTAGCTAGAAGAATGCGCCCTAGTTTTAGTCATGCTGTAGGATATAAATTTGAACACCTCTGCGAGGAGTAGAAACGCTTCACTTCAGACCTCAATGGTGTACTATTGTTGATATGAGGATAAATTGTATTGGCTACTCGAATCGTAGCTTTGTTCCTAGATCCTGTCAGTGAATGACAAGCTAAAATTACGGATAAAGTAAAAATATTTGATACATGAAGAGGCCTACTTATACCTAAATATGCTGTCTTACTCAAAACACACTCAAGGTTGCTTTTGTACTTGTACATAAACAATGATAAAGGCACGTATATCATGTCTATTCGTCTAAGCTATGAAATTTTAAATTTTAAAAGCCACTAGTAGAAATATACGGTAAACATTTACCACAGCTAAAACCTACAATTTCAACAATACTTACTGCAGTAGTTGCTTGAATTAGCACGGCCAGTGAATCATCATCATCATAGTCATCATCATCTTCATCATCATCGTTATCATCACCGTCATCATGATTATCGCACTGTACACGCTGTAAGTGTGACATCGTGCTGTCAATAGGTCAACACAGCTTCTATCAATCTATTGAAGGTAGAAGGGTGGCGTTTTTATGAGGTAGCGTTAAGTGTTGGGGGCATTGTCAGGACACAAGCTCACACAATTGCCCTAGCTGGATTTTTAGTTTTTAATAAAAGTTGCAATTTTGTTCACGACTTTAATAAACACCACACTACCAACCACGTTTTTCACCATGGTAGAATTAACATGTTTGCTGTTTGGAGAGTACCAAATTGAAGTTTGTTGCAAAAACCACACGTTTAATTTGATCTAGACATGTAACGTGCAGCTTGTGTAACTTTGCTCTTTATGATATTACGATAACAACAGTTCTTGGTCATGAGATGAAAATAAACGCTCATTGGTTTTCAAAATGATGTCTCATTAGTTAGTGCCACATTCCCCCACGTTGCAAAGAGAAACATTCCAAGGCATTTTACAGAAGAAATGTGGATGTCGATAAATGTACTTTGCAATAAGGCAAAGACAATATAATAGTTTTACGCCTTGTACTCCTTTTGACTGGGGCCAGGGTGGTGCCCATATATATGGAAATTTTGTCAGAGCTTAGAGCATTTTAATCTCGGGCGCTTTTTCTGTCGTCACAAATGGCCCTTCGGGGAATCGAATCCTCACCCTCTAGCTTAGAGCGCAAGTGAACTATCCTCTGAACACGGCGGTCAAATAAGACAAAGACAAAGAAATAGCTTATTAGTAATAAGAAATTTTTTTGCTATTCCCTGTTTTGAAGATGTCCGTGTTATTAACAGGGTAGTTCTAACCCTTTTGAATAAACACCTTTACGTTTAAGAGGGAGTACCACATTGTACCCATTGAGATATGGCAAAGTTAGTATTGGAGGAAACTCTTCAAGGTCTGGTGCAGAAGAGTGGGTATCACTGTAGACCAAATCTAGCAGCCAACCTTTCACATGAACAACTCAGTAAATATCATCGAGAAGAGAGGATTTCAAATGTTAGAAAAGAACACTAGAGAAAAAGAAAAGCATGTCACCACCGCGGATCAAACCCATGACCCACGCTTTCGCGGCGTGCGCTCTACCAACTGAGCTTGGTGAAGTATGTTAACATCGGAGGTCACC
The DNA here is from genome assembly GCA_010016025.2 of Alatinidae sp. Z8VKAUB7J3. Classification (NCBI taxonomy): domain Eukaryota; kingdom Metazoa; phylum Cnidaria; class Cubozoa; order Carybdeida; family Alatinidae; species Alatinidae sp. Z8VKAUB7J3. Next base: position 65,948,060 of record JAAAKM020073195.1, on the reverse strand, counting down.
TAGCTCAACTGGTAGAGCGCACGCCGCGAAAGCGTGGGTCATGGGTTGGATCCCTGGTGGTGACATGCTTTTCTATTTCTCTAGTGATCTTTTCTAACTAAGTAAATGTTTAATAACTTATGTACGAAAGGTTCGAGTGCTCAAAAGAAGCCTGATATACTGCTTAATTACGCCTCTTTGCTTTACTTTAAATGACCTAGGTTTGTGACGACTGTATGCTACTAAAGAGCACTCAAGGAGGCATCGTGGATGTTGTTTGCTAGAACCAAGAGCTGATATCATCGTCATCATTAGACTAACGTATCAAGAATGTTAAATATCTGTGTGGAACAACAACTTAAACATAAGCAATGCTTGATGAATTGGGTGAACTTGTGTTCTTCGGCACAACTTCATGGAAATAATATCACTGTAAAGAGGACTCTAAAGGATGCAAGAAAGGTAAAAATAAGTACCACTATAACCTCGGCTATAGAAAGAAGGGGATGCGGCTTCGTTGGTCACTGTACATTTTATCAAACCTAAATCTGTTAACCAAATCTGTTTATTTACAATACACCTCTGCTAAATCGACACTTATGAGACCAGGATTTTTACCATGACGTAGTCATATTGGCAATATAAGAATAGCGAGTTAAATAGGGTAATTTTATGGCAAGTATTGAAAAAAATGCATCGTTGACGTAGACATTAGATTTAAGAGAAGCTTACTGTAGTATCTTACAAAAAAAAATTGTTCTATAAAACCAAAAAACCAACCTGAACCTACCTTTTCTATCACAAGTTTGTGTTTGTTGTCCTAACCTTTCATTGACTTTCTTAAATATGAGTTCCTATCTTTTGATGAATCTTAAATCGAACAAGGTATATATGCCACCGTTTTCAGTTATACTGATCTTCCTTGTTAAATGTGTCTGAGGATAAATATGCATACAGGACGATCTGACCTTCCAAATCACTGCGTCTTGCTTCAAATCTTTACTGTCCTGTCCATACTCACAGACGCTAGGCTGATCTAACGTGACATCATCATGGGAAAAGAGTATGTTATTCTTAATTGGTTTGCTATAAATATATGAAAGAATAACATGTATTCAACTTAGTTCCGGAGACGGAAAGGTACAACGCAAAAGAATATCAACAAAGGATGGCAAAGTTCAGAGAGTCCAGACCCCTGGAGAGGAGAATTGAACCGGAGCCAAATTATTAAAGGGCGATTACAGTAGTGCGTTCTATATAGTTCTTGGCCTCCTCCCTGACAAATAAGTGTGGTTCATAGCTGTTATTGCGGGTTATGTTGACGACCCGAAATATTTTCTGCGTTGGGACTGAATTTTTTACAGTCTACTTCGTAGTCAAGAATTAGTTCCCTTAATTGACGAGAGCCTTTTATCTCTCTACAAGCCTAGCAAGACTAGTTTAAAAGTCCAGAGCTGTAAAGTGGAGCATTAAACGTGAGCCAAATTATTAAGGATTTTTAAGATGATACGTTCTACACATTTCTTGATTTCCTCGTCTTCTAGACCTTATTTGATTAAGGGTAGTGCATAGCTGTAATTGCAGATTATCTTGGTTACTCGAAACATTTCTGTGTTGGGACTGAATTTATCCCTGGCTAATTCGTAGGGGCAGTGGGCGGGTCTGACTGACCTGTATGGGAATGTAAGACGTCCCCACCCTACCACTAGTCTAGGGGAGCACAGATGCAATGTCATCCTTAGCACAACATTGAATCTGGCTATGCTTACTGCTTCCACTTATTTTCTGAATTATCGTAGAGAAAGCCTAACACATACAAAAGCCACTTGTTTTGAAGAATAATTGTACCTTAAGCGATGTTTCTTGCATATGAGAAGTTGTAACTTACCTCAAGGAATACACATGAATATGCTGTGCTTTACCTTACTCGCAAAGTCTTCAACGTACAGTATGTAAACTCCCGAGATTATATCTTCTAACTGTGGAATAGTAACCAGTAAAAGGCGTGGTTTGAGGTACATACACATGCCAGTTGATGAACAATCAGTGTTTTAAGCAAACACTTGATATTGACAACTCTCCCCTGACTCTCAATTTTAACACGCCTGCTGACAGCCTAAATATAGTCATGAATGTACATATGTGAAGGCATTTGATACCATGTACCGTACCTTTTAAACATAATGTATACATCACATACTTTATGGGGTTCTGCAGGACTTGTTGATCAGGCAGCATCCTGACAAAATATAAAACAATTAATCAGATACCTCATCTGATATCGATTTAATTTATGACAAAGACAATGGTGCCCTTATAATACTAAAACGGAGAATAGATCGAATAGTAGAGAAGGAAAAATTAAAATGTAATAAATATCCATTTATTATAAAAAAATAACAACTTTCTATGCAGATAACAAATCAAAATAAAAAGATCCTAGACGCTAACTTACGTCCTCGAAGCATTTTTAAAGTTTTAGCAGCTATTTTTATATATTTAAAACAAATTACCAAGACACGATGAGTCACTAATGTTGTGAATAAATTTGTTGTGCTTTCTGTGAAACTGGACCTTTATGGATCGCAGTTTTGGTAAACTCAGAACTCATCCTGTTACAACATGTGATTAATAAGTAATACATAAACAATTGAATAGATAAATCCACTTTTTAGGCAAGTATGACTGACACCACGTTTTTCAAATCTATGGTCTCAAAGGGAAGTTTCTTTACTGAAGAAATCCCAAATAAAGGGCTGCATACATACTTGTTATAATGCAGGCTGCAGCGCGAGGAGCCGTGAAAGTGCGGTAGAGCGTTGATCTCGAGCCGAAATGGTCTTTGACTTGATCTCTAACTGAGCTAATGTTTTCATCTTTCAAAATTAGTGACATCAAGTCCCTCTACGAATAGACGAAATGACAACTGGTAATGAATTCTCTGTCAAATCTCTAGGGCCTAAATGAATTTTTACCAACAAAAATTTTTTGTAGCTTTTTCAAGTTGTCTGCGCGTAGAGCTAATAGTCCTGTTGAAATTTGGCAAAATTGTTTTATAATTGGCATTGAAAAACAACCGCTAAACCCACATTGCAAGAAATTTAATAGTTTCTGGTAGATTTGAGACCTCGATTAACGTACAGTTGAAGGTCTAACATGTGCTCGTCCAAAAAAAATATCGTTTCTCAAATGACAAAACCCCAACGTACGGAGGATCCTGGGAGCGAGATGCTGCATTTGTTTGGATACCGCTACTGCTATTACTGTTTATAGGTTAACATCGAGAGATACTTTCAATAGTTAATGGACAACTAAGAAGATCGCAATAGATTAAAATGTTTTCTTATGTTGCACAGTTAGTAGGTTCATGCGACTTCTGGATGACAGTTAGAAAGCTCGAAAGCTCGAAAGTTCGAAAGTTCGAAAGTTTGAAAGTGTGAAAGAATGAAATCGAATCTTGCTTCTGAACAAGGGTGAATACATGATCTGTGTGTTAACGTAACGTTTATATTTCACAGTAATACGGCTTCTTTTCTAGTTTTTAGAATGTGCATGGCGCCGTGTCTTAAAAGCAAGACGAGCATAATAATTGAGTGAAATGGAACAAATTATCCGCAAACAAATATGACACCAATATTCGACATGTCTAAATATTTCTACAATTCTGTTGAAACAGAGTACAGTGTAAAATAAAATGACTCTGAAAAATATTTGCCGGTTGAAGGGTTTCAACTTTACCAACCCTGAAGTTTACTATTGGCATGTAACAGTATCAGTGTGAGTTGACTAGCTATTATTAGCTTCAGCGGTAAATTTTTTTAGAAACACCTCAGGAATAGAGGTGTTAGTGTGTGGCGGGTCTAGGTGGGAGACTACCCAGGTCTCACTCGGTCCCAAGGTTTCTCAATAAATTTTCTTTATTCATTCTGACTAAGAATTGTTTGATTGAGTAGTAAGGTTAGTTTTAGATTTGTCGTTAATGAAAATAATGCTGTGGATGTGGGAGACTAAGAGGATATAAAGGAAAATCCCTACTATGCTCCTCCTCGAGTGTTAAAATCTGCTCTTTTGAAATTGACAATCTCTCGTTGCAGCTCCCTGATAAGCAGTGGGGCCATTTCAAAGGGTACTGCTTTCCAAAAAGTGAAAGGGGTTTCTTGGAGGCGTGTAAAACTTGACGTTTCGTAAAGGCTCAAATTTCTCTCCGTTTCTAAAAATTGTAATCTCTCGGTGCAAGCCCCTGATCAGTATCGGGGCCATTCCCCAGGGTCGTGCTGTTCAAAAAGACAAGAGGTTACCCTTGGGCAAGATTGATCATTGGGATTGATGTGGGCATTATCTAACTTCCCCCTCCATCCCTCCATCTGTAATCAGTTGTTTGATCGACCACTAGTTTAAGTATATTTACAGTGCTAAATCGTTCGCCGAAAAATAGTCTAAAGGACTCTATGCAACCAGGTTGCGAAGAGTATGTGTACTACTTAAAGAAATGACGCAGACAATTGCGACCTCGTTCCAGTGACATTCTTTTGTTTCATATAGTTGCAATCCGACTATAGTTATGCAATTAACACTCGTCTGATCTTTTAATTACCTTAAGAACTGAGGCTTCCTAAGGAAGTGAGGTAAAGATTTGGCTAATCTTGCTTGCAGACGACAATACCATCTCTAAATATATTGATAGCAACAGGAATTTGGATCTTTCCTGAAGAATACCCAACGAAAATCTCCATTGATAGGTTTTGTCGATGCAGTATAATCTCACCAGAGGTATTTCCACTAAGATAAAAGGATAGCTAAGAGCTGGAATAGTGTTGAAGAGGGTCTAGGTGGGCTCTTTTTAAACTGCTGTGAACACAAGTTGAAGCACTATCTTACAATAAAAAACTCTAATTATACGTTTATTAAGTTTCAAAAGTTTGGTCACGTGACCTCGTCATGACGTCACTGTTCACATGCACTGATCTCTAAAAAAGACTTTTCTAGAGATCAGTGTTCACATGACGCACGTCCAAAATTTGACCACTCTATCGTATATTATTGGAAAGAGAAACCAAAGGGTACGATGACCTTAAATTTCATGTAATCGTTCAAAAGTTACTAAGAGATGACTGCTCTTTAGCAAAAGATGTTGAACACTACTGAGAAGGTTTGGAAATAGTTTGTAAATAGAAAACACTTACACTGTGAGAATACAACGATCTGTGTGACAACTTTAAAGAGCGACTATGATTTCGACTTAAGGTATAATCACTATCACACTTTCATCCGCTATTTCTAACTCATGACCCCTGATGAGCAGAGGATTCGAACACATAAAGAGCAGCTGGGGCATTTAAGGGCAACTCCAAGAGGGGGTTATTTAGGACTATATTTGCATCGTATTTCAAAGTCAAACCACTCTCCCAAGACCTTTCCAGTGGCCTATAAATTTATAGCTTTTAGGGACACTAATTGCTATTAAGGTTTATTTGTTGGTCTGGCCCACTTCAATGGCTTTACACTTTGTGCAAACGTGTCTGTAATTCTGACGTCTATGCCTAACAGCAATAGACCACAGAGATTTGCTTTAGGCCCATAGTCAAAACTAGACCTTTGGGTGACTGGATGCCATATGAGGCTAAAGAACTCATCAAATCTGTCAAGAAGTCAAAAATAATAATGCTATGATGTTTTTTACATCTCTTCAATGGTTTACTTTAGACAACAATACATTTTTGACAAATTTGTATTACGAACGTAGTAACAAGACTGTTGTGATTTAAGCCAGCCGTTACAAGCTTACAGTCTTTTTTCTCTGAGGAGGGACTCAAGTTTTTCTGGGAGGCGCTGATCACTCTAGCCCCCTCAAGACTAAAACTTAACTTGCTTCGATATGAAATTAGGAAGCTGGATCTTGGCATCAGGGAAGGGGGTGGGTGCGCAAGGAGGCTCTCAAGAGGAAAGCTACTGGTGACGCCAATAACCTCTGGTGTCCGGTAAAACATTACTTTCTAGCTGCAACTGCAGAACGTGTTCAAACTTCTTTCATCTAGAACAGATATTATCCTCTCTGGGTCAAGTTTCTCTATCTTGTATGTTCTATTAAAGTATACAAAAGTTGGCAGTACACATGTGCACATCCATTGTTTCAAGGTAACATCACAAGCCCTGCCCATCAATTGAATCTTCCTTACATACATAAGTCACTATTGTTGTAATAACAGCATACTCTCATCACAGCACGACTGCTCACATGGCTTTATTATATGTTTTTCTTTCCAACATACCCCTTCCAGCCAGTTTTATCCATTCAAAAAAGTCAATAACAACCTTCTCGCAATGACACTGACGTCAGCCTTTCAGCCTGCTTAAAGAAAGATATGCTTTCATCACACTTTTCATGGCCTTGGTGGTGCCATATATATTCAAAGTATTACAATGATTTCTTTTCAACTTATTGTATCCATGAGGTACAAGAGAGATCTTCCAACTTACATCTGTACTGTAGGTCTCTGAGTACAGTTTAACCTATTTCTAGTAACAATGTGTAGTTGACCTGAAGAAGCCTTTCAGAAGATGAAACATTGCGAATGAAGTTTCCTTATTTGGCAATTTGTCTACCCTAGCTACTGGGAAACTGACAGCAGTATACTCAAAGCTAAGAAAGGTAAGGTAAAGTTATGCCAGGTATAATTTGTCAGTGGACTACTCACCTTCTAACAAAGGATCTTTTGATGCCTTTGCTTTTAAAAGCTTAGATTTTCTTCTCACCTACAGGCCAGTGAGTACCTAAATGGAGCTCTCAACCAGTAGGATCTCAAAGGGCTTCAGGGCTAGCAATACACCTCTCCATACCCCATTATTTGATACCATATCTTAAAAGCTGACAATAAAACATAGGTCATCACAACTGTTATCTCTTATACTATTTATGCTATTTGGGTCCTTTCGTTCAAGTAACTCCATGAATAGAGCCACCGGAAAATCAAGTGTGAAATCTGCCATGTATGCAGCCAGCCAGACAACTGGAGGGAGGGAAGCCCACCATCTTGGAGGATGCTTCCAGACTTGCATAATTTAAAAAAACTGTTAAGAAAAGAGAGACACTAGCAACAAACACTATTGGTAAGTTTAAAGCTCTATTTTCAAAGAATGCAACTTACTTTCTGGTAGATCCCTTAAGGAATTGGAATCCATATACCTGCAAACATAAAGAAAACATCTATTTGATGAAAGGGTGACATATAATTCATTGTCTACAAAAGGCAAGGATTGCAGATACCAAACTGTACAAATCCTGGGGATGGTCATAGTTTAACCCCCTGGCAGGTGGGGGGCCAGCATTTTCAAAACATTTTGTCTAGGTGTGGGTTGGCTTGAATCCCATTTACAGGTGGTGGTTGGCCTCTGGGGTGGGGGTGATATTTGCAGGTGGGGGTTGTCAACCATAGTCTAAATTAAATTTTGTGCACAGTAGCATCCACTTCAAATTAAAAGTTGTATTAGCAATTCTGTTTCACCTAACTTAAGAAATGCTGTTCTCTCACGAAGGGACTGTAGTAAATCTGTCAAAAATATTGAATAAATCGTTCCGGATATCTTTGCGTAGAAATGTTTGCAGCGGAGATTAGACAATACTGCATTTAGGATACCGTTGCCACCGGTGCCCTAAACTGTTTGTGCTCATCACGAGTTTATGATTTGTTCGTACATAATAAACGGCCTTGGCACCATAATATAGGGACTTTTTAAAAGGTTAAGTATGTTATGAGTAAGGGGAAGGGGGACTTTATTTCTCAGAAATTTGTTAAAAGCAGGAAATATTTTAATATTAGCTTAGTCTGTTTTGTGTGGGTCATCATCTTCCTGCGATTCACGATTTGATAGCCGATTCCTCTTTTTTTACTTTTTTAATTCTTGCCTTGATTCCCGCAATTTTTAAATCGTATCCTGTCTTCTCTTGTCCTTCCTAAATTGAATTTGAATGCCCTTCCAATGTTTGCAAATTTTAAATTGCCATGATGCTTTGCATTTTCCCACCGCAACATCTCTAATGTTCGCATTTAGCTTCCTCTAAGTACGGCACTATCTGTTTCTCCCCTGTCAATGTCTGTTATTTCGCCTCGTTTTAAGTGTTGTGCCGTACTTGGTGTCATATATTCACTTTTGTGTCGTATGTTCACATTTTGTCCTGTGTTGACCTGTCATATGTGCAAACAGGTATATATTCCTCCTCCTCCCTGCACTTGAAGCAAGACATACCTTTTTCACCTTGCCTTACATTCTCTCCTGGATGCAGATAAATCCAGATATTAAGATTCTGTATTAGGGAAACGTTTTCTTAGATGAAAGAAAAATTCTCATTCTTAACTTTACGATGGCCTCGTTTATCTCACTGCTCTTACAACGAAAGGCATAGGAACATAATATTTGCTTTTATGCTTCTTGCTGTAAAGTGACTTTTGGCACTGTGGGATAGGGTGGGATCCACTTACAGTGAATGCTTTATGATTTGAGACCACGATGAAATTTTTCACCTAGGCACATTTCAAGAGGCAGGTTACTTCGTTTGATTTCATAGAGAAAATCAATCCTGTATAAAGTTCATTTTCGGTCTCTTTTTCTCCATACGTCATCTCGTAAAAAGAAATATTCATCATCACATCCACCAGAAACGATATGAAACAACGTGAATGCTACAGAACAGCACTTACTTGAAAGCCCAGACTGTGCATAATGCATAAGGAGCTTTTAAAGTTCCATATCGTATCCCATCTCCTGCCGTGTTTCTAAAATTGAATCTGACTACCGTTCCAATCTTTGTGATTTCAAACCAATTGGTCGAAGCTTCGACTCCTCTCAGCTCCCGTAGTGAAAAAGCAAGCTATTGTGGTAATGCTCATTTCATTATAAATATATTATAATTACTATCTCTCTGCTGTATATATATATTCATTTAGGTATATTAGATACATTGTCATATTGTGCACGGTTTGTCAAGAACCAACTAATAGATCAATTTACTTCCATGTGGTACATCTTTAATATATTTGTTAGGTCAGTGACAATTAACATTAAACTTCATTAACATGCACTCAATTGTTTGACGTGTTATTGTTTGTCTAGGAAGACTCTATGATTGATTTACTTTGAATGATAGTTTTTGCTGCTTCCCTGAAAAGTTCCCACGCAAAATTTAGTGTGCAAGATAAGAACCTAGACGTTACTTGTACAGTAGCTGCCACATATTCTTATCGTATTATCATTAATAGCAGAATGTAGGTTAACGATACGACTGGTCTTATTTAAACAGACAAACTATTTCTTATGATGTTTCGGTGTGATTTGTGACAGAAGAGAAATAATTATTTCACACAAATTTTGTCAAGGTTAGATTATTTTGTTAATGACCAAGTATTGTCTTTCTACCAAGGCAGATAACGGAAAATGTATTAAATACGCCATAAATGATCTGTTGATTGCTCAATAAGAGATTCCTATGCAGCAGGTTTAGGGAATAGTAAAACGACAGCAAGGTCTAGGGATAAGTAAGCGGTATGTTTTACATAGGATTTGTTAACGATTAATGCACGAAGGAAGGGCACTAAAAAGAAGACGTAAAGCTGATTCAAATCGACGAACTCACCTAAAATGGTCCTTAAAACTAATAATCATGATGATGTTATTCCAGTGTTGCTACCAAGCCAGTACCTAGAGTTGCAAATTTGGAGGGGCTATTCTGAACTTTGGTGGGTGCTTTAAGGGGATATTTTGTGAACTTTGAAATAACGTATGAAAAGCCTATAAATTTTAAATCTGTATAGAAGAATTTAGGGGGGTATAATAAACGGTTGGGGGCTTAATCTTTTCATAGCTCCTGGTTGCTACGGCTCTGACTGCTACCAATAACGTTTAATTTCTTGCATTACAGTTTTCAACCTGTTCGAGGAAATCAGATTTGTATTAATTTAGCTAAGGTCAAGCTTTATAGAGAGTATAAATATTACACAATATCGATAATTATAGCTGTTGATAGGATTATAGTGATCTATCGTAAAGTATTCTTCTGTGAATTATTAAATGGACATTTCAGAACGTTTGTTTTGTTATAACTTAGGTCAATTCCGTTTTGATAATCATGGAGATAGGTTTGTTGCTGTTCTTTCTGTTTAATTAATAAAAAAATGATCACTGAAGAATGTCTGAAATATACGAGTTATCCATCTGAACAGTAAAAGTGTCCACCGTAAGGTTTTGGTCCCAGACATGCGGAGTACTGTTACCAGTGAAATGTGCAGTTGATCACGTTGATGTATTGAGGAGTTGCTGCGTCGAGTTGTAATTGAAACGTGCACCCAGTCATCCTCGCATTAGGCATGCCGAGTACTGTTACCAGAGAGATGTGCAGTTGATCACGTTGATGTAATGAGGAGTTGCTGCGTCGAGTTGTAATTGAAAAAAAAGGCCCTTTTAACACCGGCCCCTATAACTCCGGCCCTTATTCCCGCCACTCGAAAAAAGTAATGCCGACTTAGGCCGGCGTAATTAAGGCCCATAAGGTATGTATTTATTTATATCTTTAAAATAGGAAGCAACGACCGCTGTTCTAAAAACCTCAAGCTTTCAAAGCTTTGACTTCTTCATCATTGTATAATCAACTGAAATTGTTGGTGGACAGTTTATAGTAACCCAAGTTCTTTCAATCGCTGAAAATTCTCGTGGATGAAATTTTAATTCAATGTGAAGAAAATAGTAGCTGCTCAAGGATAAGTCTGACAACTCCTACCATTAAGGAATTCTAACCCGTAGGGACCTACTAACAACCAATTTTTTCCAACATCTAGAATAGTATGCGCATGCTTCCCTAATTTTATGTCTTTTTAATTTTGAAATAAAAGGCGCTTTCGTAATAGAGACAAACTATATTCTAATAAAACCACACCTTAAAATGGAGAAAGGGCTTATTAGGGACTAAAAGAAGAAGGTAAACTCCCGACCCCGAGCGCGCAGGTTTACTTTGCCCCCAATCTAGCACTGACGTACGTTTATAGAAATATGAGAAAATACATAGTAACAACGATGTAGGGATGATACGTGGACTTCTAGATAATAGATGCCATTATTTAGAAGTCCATGGGGATAATAGTTTAATCGTCAAATCACAAATTGGTATTTTAGCTACCCTAACCTTTGTATGCCCTTGCGCATGAACGAAATATGTTACCGTGAGATGACATATATTAAAGAAAATCGTTACGGAATATTTTTACCAGTTTCCTTAACAATATATTTGTTGTAATTTGCAGCGACCTCGTTATGCGGCCAAGGTGGGGGTACTTGCGCTGTTTATGCTAAAAATGGGTATGCTTATTAAACGCGACTGTATGTAATCCAGTACTTGCCTGAAGCTTTGAAAGCGGACCTTTCCCACTGGTAGGGATTTAAGCGGTGCCTACAGAAGTTGATCAACGTTTCACTGCAGAGGACCTGATGACCATTCTTTTAGATACGCGACTAAACCGGAAACACTCGTCAGGCCATAACGACCTTGGTTACGTGGTAGAAACGACGTTTTAATGCAGTGCTTTCTTTATGCTGCTGCAAAAATTACCACACTATAGGAAGTATTACGCAGTATGTGTTCAAGACTTTTGATATATTAAATTAACTTTTTAAATTTTTTTTTAGAGATAATTTTTTTATAGGTGGGAACTCTTAATCTGTAGGAATATCGCAAGCGCCTTACAGAAAATACTGTGCCGAGCATGTCGTTGCCACCGTGTAACCAAGGCCGATCTACCTTGTGGTTTAGTAGCGTAGACGGTCGCCAGTGGATGAAAGGTGAATAGTCCACCGACAAGTTATCAAAAGTAAAACGCCAAATATAGAAACTTTATTGACAACGTTTCGTTTCAATCCATAAACTAGAATAGTTTACCTATATCAAAATCATAATGGCAACTAGTCCCCCGGCCGGAGCCATTTTGACACTCCAGCTCATGGACTACATTACTTATAAAGATTTAGTAAAATTGAATTTCATACCAAATCTTTTTTCAAGAATTTATTCAAAGTTTGAAAGTTATTTAATCAGATGCAAATCAGTGTATTTTATGATTGACAAAATTAGGTGAGTGTTATTATCTTGTGAGTAATTTAACAGAAATCAATTTTCTTTGCCATTGCAAAGTTAATCGCAAGATATTGATTATATTCAGTAATAAAGACTTATAATATTATCAGATTGAGGATATTAGTTAACTTTATCTTTCAGTATTAAAATTTCCTCCTGTTCCCTTGATATATGGATCATGGTTGATATCAAGCATGTACTACATTAAATCTAGTGGATATGATTATTGATCTTTTGGTAATAACCCTTATTTTTGTTGGATGAGATACATCAATCGTATTTCTATCTTTTAGATCCTATTTCATTTTCGATATTTTATAAATTAAATTTAATTTACTTGTATTGATAGGAACGAGAGACTGCTTTGATGAAAGCAGCATCTGAAGAGGATGTTGAGACTGTGCAGAAATTGCTTAAAGCAGATGGAGACATTACTTATACAGATTCAGTAAGATAGAATTTCATATCAAATCTTTTTGCGAGAATTTATTCAAAGTTTGAAGGTTATTCAATTAGATGCAAATCAGTAAATTTTATAATTGACAAAATTAGGTGAATGTTATTACCTTGTGAGTGATTTAACAAAAATCAACTTTTTTTTCCATTTTAAGGTTAGTCACAAGATATTGATTATATTCAGTTATAAAGAAGTATATATATTAGTATCAGATTGAGAATATTAATTATCTTTATTTTTCATTATTGAAATTTCATCCTGTTTTCTTTCATACATGTATCATGGTTGATATCAAGGATGTACTACATTAAATCTAGTGGATATGATGATTGATCTTTTGGTAAAAATTGTTTTTTTTGTTTGATGAAATTGATGAAATTTATTTCTATCTTTTACATATTTCATTTTTTGATAATTTTCAAATTTGATTTAATTTGTTTTATTCTTAGCAAGGAGAGACTGCTTTGATGAAAGAAGCGAGGGCTGAGATTGTAAAGAAATTGATTACAGCAGCAGGAGGCGTTACTGATAAAGATTCAGTAAGATTGAATTTCATATCAAATTTTCTTGCAAAAGTTTTTTCAAAGTTTGAAGGTTATTCAATTAGATACAAATCAGTTTATTATATAATTGACAAAAGCAGGTGAATGTTATTACCGTGTGGGTGATTTAACAGAAATCATTTTCGTTTCCATTGCAAGGTTAGTCAATAGATATTGATTATATTCAGTAATAAAGAAGTATATTATTATCAGATTGAGGATTTTTTTTATAGCTCTTCCTATTAAAGTAGCAAATGACATCCGAGATGAACGCGGATTGATTGATTTAGCTGAAAGTGACTTCGGTTTACAACCATCCTGTTGAAGTAGATTAAGAGACATAAGGAAACGCTCACATTTATTCGTTTGGAACACATTGTTTTAATGCAGACAGTATCTACTTTTCAGTATAAAAAGCTGGTACGAGCCCTTGATTGACTTTTGCCATCTCCATGGTTGATAACTGCGTATAGTTTAAGATCTAATCTTTTTAAATTTTTACAAAATCAAGCCCGCAAAGTGATGCATTATTTTTACTCTTTTCATATCCTCTTCATAGCTTATGCCCTATAATACATTACGTTTCTACAATAGTGCGGCACTTGAAACTCTTCGCTTACTTTGGGTCTCATAGGAATATCTTTCAGCAGAAAAGTAGAAAAGTGGAATGATGGCTTTACTCTACTTTACTATATTTGATAGGAACGATCATAAAAGACCGTGGGATAGCAAATAGCTACAGTACTTCCTTGATTATCAGGTCAAGTTGAAGGAGAAGATTTGAAAATCGGGACGGATAATCAAAAATGGACAAATAGTAAAAAGTTTCTATATCTTTATCAAAATCCATTTGAAAAGAAGTTTAAAGTTTTCCAGCATTAAACTATATTACTGGGGCAGCAATATTAGGCAGGCAAACCAAAATAAAGCACGGAATCGCTCATAACCGTCTATTTCAAAGTACTCATGCGTAAAAGACACCTTATTTGAGACGACTTTCACATAGAGCTCTCAAAAATTTTACAAAAAAAGTTATCAAAGATTGTTTTCTTGAAGCTTCTCTTTTTTCGGAAGCGATTTCCCGCTGTGTCACTAAAGTTGAGGTATTTGCTACCTTGGCTTCCGGTTGCGAACGAAGGGGCTGATGAGATGATGGGTCTAGTTCTTTCATTGTCGGACTGAAAACAAAAAAAGCGTTACTTGCTATTTTGGGCGGGACCAGATAATCGAGGGACGGATAATCGAGCAAATACTGTATGATGATTTTGTGTCGTGACAGAGCTGTCGTCGCCAAACTGGGGAAAGTCCCCCTAAATGGAAGGGTTATACGTCTTGATTGGATACAAAGGATGTACTTAACAATTTCGGAGACATAGTTGTGTTGCGGCATAGTTAGAGCTGCTGATTTGCAATCCAAGTCTTATAAGATTTAAAGGTTCGAGTCTCAGTCAAACTTTCATACCCTTGGGCAAGATGCGAACTCCACTATGCTTCACAATAGCAATGCGTAAAAGTGGGACGTGGCTATGATGGGGAATACCCATAAGCGAAGTGTGGTAGATTCCCCATAGAGTAGATCAGTCAAACAGTTAAAAGCAATGAAAGCAAGCCATAGCTGTGTAGTACATGACAATTGTAAAGGCACTTGAATGCTGCTAACAAGAAAAGGCGCTGTACTAAATGCACTAATAACTATCGTTTTAAACAACATTAGAATCCATCCAAAAATAGTCGCTTTCCTTCAAAAATTTATGAGTAACTAAGTAAGTAAGGCATGAGTATTAATGATATAGAATTTATGAGAATCGAAGCTTTTCCTCACCCAATGAGAGAACGTATTCCAGATATATACTCACAGCCTAATACGCACACTGCATACTCTAATCCTATGCTAACCATGTTCAGAATTCGATCTTGAAGAGAGAGCATTACAGGAAAACAGAGACAGACTATCAGAGTTATGAATCAACTGAGAATAAGAACAGATTCTTGAAACACTCACGTTTGTCTGCATCACTTCCAGTTTTGTTCATGTATACGATGAAACGCCTCTACACAGCACCACAGTGGTGGAATAAGCGATGCTTTAGTTACTGTGACTCTTTATACTGTGTGCAGAATTGACGCTTATCAGAGCAAAGGTATGCCTCTAGAAATTATTAATGACGGTATGCTTCTGTTACAAAGACTCCACGATGCTTTGTTTTACAGTAACCAAAGAAAAGCACTTACGTTTCTGTAGCATCGCTGAAATTCTTCAGTCAATGAAAATAACGTAAAATAACTTAAGTAAAAAAATCTTACGTTGAACATAGTTAAATAGTGCTCACTTACGATTTTTGTTTGTCCAAACACATTTTTCATCATGAACAGATGGGAATAATTGGATACTTTCTTAGATGTGTTTATCACAATGGCTAAATTATTCAACAATTAGCGGCCTTGGTAAAAGGGGGAAGTCTCTCTTTGTAAAACCACATTACTCTGTAACATTTATCCGACTACATAACAACGCTGTGGAATGCAAATTGTTATCTTTCTAACTTTTAAAGAAGTGAAGCTCCAACTGCTACGTTTATGTAAATAAAATACAATTTTGGCAAAATCATGTGACTGCAATTTAAGGTGACAATAAACTTCTCTCGCGACTGCCATTAAAAAACGTAGATGAATTAACACATATTCCTCACTAAGTAGGCCATATTGTAGGTCCTAAATGCATTGATTCAGTGGAAAAGATAATGGTAAATATAATATAGTCTGTGCCATTATTACTTTAGCTAGCTATTTCTGTTGAAATCGAGTAATGTTACATGTTGTAGAAAGAACTTTAACAACGATAAAGATCTTAATTATCCATAGTGCATTCGAAGAAGAGTTTAAAATTTGTAGATAACATTTAATAACGGAATCGTTAGAACAATGATTGCTTTCGTATGTTAGCTAAAGCTAGATCAGCTCTCCATCTGAAAGTTTTATAAGCGGTTTTCGTCAAATCCCGGGATCCTTTACTTTACCGACAAAAGGAGTTTGTATTTTCGCTGAAATTGTTCTAACCATTTTGGCGCCTCCAAATTGTTGGTAGGTCTTTACGATTGTCCAATCAGCGGTCGACAAATTTTTGCTTTGATCCCTTTCGTACATTGAGTACTTTAAGGGATGTAATTGTAGAGCGGTGTAGATCTCCGTGCTCTCCTTAACAAGAAAATAATTGTCTCCCAATATATACCCACTTGAATAGTTGACACCCCCACCAAATATGCCCATATAAAGAATAAATAGGAGGAAACGTTAGCACAAGAACTCGAACTTTGCCAAATAAGTCAAATTAAACCGTTTAAATATGTTTCCATCGCCATTATTTGTTTCAGCCTGCAGTGATTTTTTGACTCGGGATTCTAGCTACAGTACTTTCTCAGCTTCTACAGCTCCCTTCCAGTCTATCATATAATCCCTATCTACGAAATCTCACTGTGCATCTGCCCCGAACTAATTGACCCCATCCTACAAAAGATAGGGGAAAGTACTGTTGTAACTACTTTAGGTAAATACCAGCTGAAATACACCTGAAAAGTCAAAAATTAAATTTATACACGGCTGAAAACTGTACAGTTGAATTTAAAAACATCAAAAAACTGTACAGTTGAATTTTAAAACATCAAAAAAGTGTATAGTTGAACTTAAAAAAATCAAAAACTGTGTAGTTGAATTTAAAAACATCAAAAGAGTGTATAGTTGAACTTAAAAACATCAAAAACTGTATAGTTAATTTAAAACATCAAATAATTGTGTAGTTGGATTTTCAAACATCAAAAACTTTATAATCGAATTTAAAACTTTATTTTTGAATTTAAGCACATTTGAAAGTTGTATAGTTGAAGTTAATGCTTTCCCGCAGATCCTGCTGGTTATCTAAAGTATCTAGCTCTTTTAATTCCCACCCAGCCCCCAAAGAATCACTGCTGAACACAATAGCTTTGGTGTCTTGCCATGACCAGTAGCTGTGAAAAGCAGGATGCAAAGACCTTCCGTTTTCTCAGGTTTCAGTAATACATTGCGTGTAGCTTTTCATCCGTGTCTTCCATATCTCATTTGTTGTTGCTGTGATTTGTAAATCATGACTAAGTAGCATACTCGAGAAAGATATTCAACCAAATGGAGGTACAGAAAGCCCTTGTGTCTCCTGTGATAGCACTTTTGCTAAATGAAATGTTATTGCTTCCTTTCAGGGCGCTGCCGCCTGCAAGAAGCCCAATAAAACTTCGCAAGTACCAGTAACAAAGGTAATAGAAATTAAAATATTGGTAGTATTATTGTGCTTGTGTGTTTTTTGTTTATTTGGATACCTGCGCGTGTATTTGCATGTGCTTGCCTTTCCCTGTATACTCAAGACATCGTGTCAGCAAGCATATATCGTATAAGTACCTATACACTATACCATGCTAGTAAGCATTCACTGTGTTAGTACATATACGCCGTGTCAGTACACATAAACATACATACCGTGCCGCACACACACACTCACGCACGCACACACGCACACACACACGCACGCACACACTGTCTTACTACACATGCACGATGCCAGAAAATACGACCTCCCTTTACATGGAGTTTTTACTTACCCCGGGAGCATAACTTACATATTTTCCCTGAGAGCTTTGGACAGGATCGTCCTCCTTAAAGACTTAGTTACAAGACGTTTAAACTATGCTGAAGAAAATCACTGTTTCAAAATTTTTATTGGAGGGGTTGGGAAGAATGATATGCATGGGGTTTTAGGGTTTTTAGTGACTTGAGGTTGCCCTCAAATCACTAATAACTATTAAAGAGGCCACTAGAACTTTCAAGTTGCAATCGAACAAAACCCTTTCAAATTTTATAAGACCTCTAAACATTTTTATAAGCCAACTTTTATACCCCCGAGCTATAACTTACATCTCTTTCCCTGAGGGATCTAGGGAGGTGTATCCTCAAAGACATAATTTTCGGATTGTCTAACTATCTTGAACAAAATGGCTATCTCAAAATTTTGAAGGTATGTTCTTATGGAAATGATGGGTGTCAGGGGCTTTTTACCTTCCAATCACTTTTGAATATTAAAATGGGCACTAGCCTTTTTCATTTCCAGTCAACTGTAGAGGGTAGATAGTAAAATGTTCGGAAGTATACACCCTCTTATTATGTAGATGGAATACTTATTTTATGTTCTAATGTAGTTTTCTGCTTCATAAAAATCTTATGTATATTTCATTTCTATTCATTTTCTCTATCACACTCATTCTAATCCACCTTTCGCTTTTACGCTAAAGTTTAACTTTTGCATTTACAATGATTTAAAAATGAAAAAAAAGCCCCTAAAAAGCCAGTTCCTTTAATATCATTTTAAAGGTGGGCCTTAAATGCCAAAATTATTAGTTTCGTCTTCATCTGCATCCTCATTGCCCTGGAGTTATCAAATCAATCAGACTCCTTTCTTTGATTTGTGGTCATGCCTCTTGAGGAAATTTAGAGTTGCTTTGAGAAAACACATTGACAAGATTCAAACAACCGATCAAGGTAGCTGATCCATTGAGAGCACCTGAGATTAGAACTTTTTCTTCAGCCTCAGGTTCTTTTGTTTGTATTTTTAGAGGACTCACTGAAAAAAAAATTGTTACTGCAGCTGTGATAATTAAAAGTGCAACATAGGATATTTTGGTCGGAAATGAGTTATCTATGTGTCAAGGCTAAACTAAGCACGATCAATTGAAAAGTGCGCTCAGAATTGTATTATATTGTACCTTTACTAATATAAAACGATAGATAAGTCTCTAAGTGGTGTATGTTTCTTTTTTTATCAGGTATTGCTATTTGCTTCGTCTTTCAGAACGACCACAGCCGACAAAATTTTTCAGTTTTTTTTATATATGTCCCACATCTATGACTATCTTAGTTCTATGACTATCTACCTTAGTTATTCTGCCCTAGGAATGACACATGGACGGATAATAGATGACGTTTCTCAATAGCATATACTACATGTAAACAATGAACGAATTGCTGGCCTTGATAGACCATAATAGAAAGAATACCTTTTTTTACATGGTATATATATTACATATACGTCTACTGTCCCTTCACTTCTTGGCAAAATTGCTTAAGGCCCATGATGATAGAGTCCATACTTGCAAGACAAGTCGAGAAGATTATGGACGAAAGTGGGTGGGCTGTATTAGGACTGTATTCTAGGTATATTAACAAAGATACTGTATTTGTACTTGCCTATAAATAGTATACATATACATCATAAATAAGCCCAATAAATTTGCTTCCCTCCATAAAGACACCATTCCAAATTATTTGTTCATAGTACACACTTTCCATTCTCCAGTATATGCCATGAGATAAGAGCAAATGCTTAATCTATAGTACATAATAACCTGTGACAGTAAGACGACAGTAATATGCTCAAACAATTGCAGCACACTGATTTTACAAGTGTGGCTGCTAACTCCTTTGCTTTATTCAAGTCACACTTGTTAAGTTTGTTGTAAGACTCTGGTTACAAAAAGATTTTTTTGATACACAAATAAACAGTGTATATATAAGATATAACAGACTGCAAAAAGGATCACTACAGTCTGAATATCAAAGAAAAATCACTGATAGAGTAATGTACCATGTAGACTTTGAAGTCTTCTACAGCTTCAATAACATATTGAAGATCGTTCTCCTCAAAGAATGACTTGACTCCAAGTTCAACAGCTTCTACACCAATTACTGCATGACCATGATCATAAAGCCTAGAAGTGCCAGTAAAAGTTAAAAATCAGTTGAAGTATGAATCTTCTATTAAACAACGAGATAAAATAAATGTAACACAGATGCACAATTAAGAATACAGTACATGTGACTGATGTTCTGGGTATAATTGTTCTGAGAGTAAACAGTCCCTAAATCATGCCAAAAATGAGAAAATGTAGGGCCTACTGGATATTGTGATTTCACAAGGTCTTCAGGATTCCTGCCAAAAGTATCACGAATTCTTGCAATATGTTGCAGCCAGATAATGAAGGGGTTGCATTACTTTTTCTATGTGTAAACATGACAGGTACATTGCAACAAGTTGCTGGCTGTAGCAACCAACAACCTGTTGCAATCTAGTGTAATCACCCTTTAACACGACGGAGCCTAGGAGGACAAATTTTGTAACATTTTCCACTGGATAGCCATCAATAATAATAATGCTGTTATCCCTTTCAGTCAGAGTTTTACATTTTTCATAATTAATTTATAATTTTCTCCAGGCAGCTTCAAGCTCCTTAGTTTGAAGTTTTAACTTCTCAAAAATTTATGAAATTAGTGTTGTGTTGTCTGCATATCTGATGTCTGAGGATATAACATAGAGGAAGAAGACTGGGCTAGAGCGCTTACTTAACACGTGACACGCGGAAATTAGAAACTACCAATATGGCTCCAAAGAAGTGGCAGTAAACAAAGCGCTGGGTAATTAACGGGCAGGTTTGCAGGGGTAGGCCCTCTGGAAATATTTCTTCACCAAAGGAAAATTCAAAAACTTACGGAACAAGCAAAGAAATACAATTAACCCCGACATTTTGTCTGCCTCTAATTTTCGCTCGGGGGGGGGGGCGAAAATTAAAGGGGGCAAAATAAAGGATCAGGGGGCTAAAATTAAAGGGAGCGAAAATTATAGGGAGGCGAAATTTGAAAGGAATAAGGTTTCCTAATTATTTGTATTCAGCAGCATCATTTTGCATAAGGTTCATTGCTCTCCCTCATGGGAAAATCTCTGTATGTACGCATATTCGAATGTACGTGTATCTAACTTGCACTTCTGTTGACTCTACGAGTGTTTGGAAATGTAAATGCGACTTTAAAGACCCAGTTTCTCACTAGCATGAATGACCGCTATTCCTTTCCTAGTTCTTACTTAACATTGTATGTTTTGCCGAAGATGGCATCATAAAAGCGTTAGTAACCTTTTATTTCTTTGAAGGTATATCGGTCAAGAAAGACTGGTAAGCAGTTGGCTGTGGATAATTTATGTCTTGGTGTCTCTAAGGGAGAGGTATGTTATTTTGATGTATAAGAATGTATTTTATCTCTTACTGGCCATGTTCGTGACAATTAAAACTGGCCTTTCTTTGAAGGCTTATATTTTTATTCCGTCGTTTGTATTGAAATGCATTGTATCTTTCCCGTGTGGTCTGTCAAAAACTGATTCTTGTAATACATGTAGAGCACGTATCAGAAATTTAGTAGGGATCACATTTTGTGACTTTGACTACTTCTGGGTCTTGAAAAGCCCACTAAATTACACGTAGCAAAGTTGCGAAATGAAAGTGGCTTAACATGTTGAAGATTTTGTTGGAGCGGTTTCTTCTCATTCACATTTTGGCACACACATTCAGGATAGAAAACACAAGGACTCTTCTGTAGTCTCGACATCAAAATCACCAAAATCGCTACGAGAAGCCTTTGCTGGAGCCAGACATTGAAGGTGTAGTATGGGGTAGTGTTATTAGTTGACTCGAATTTTGGGGATTTTACAGTATTTCATTTACTACACGTCGAAAAAGTCGTTCAAATATGCCAGAGTTTCCGGATTTTGTAACCGCTGCTTCTGGAATAAGCACGCCCCTCGAAGACGTTTCCCCCATATAATGCAAACCTTTAAAATCAGCACCTGAGGTGCCTATTCAGGACCCTCGTTTACTAGTCGATACATTTAACTTTATCGGTATAATTCGTTGACCGAAGCCTCTTCCGCAAGCACTGGTCAACAAACTAAGATTGGGTATGAATCGGTATTTTCTTGTTTTTATAAGGAGAGGGTTAGCTTATATGAAGGAGAGGGTTAGCTTATATGGTTTTTGTGTGGAAAAAGGCACTTTTGCCTTCAACCAGTAATTCATTTTCCGTAACTTGTCGTTGACAGTGTTTTGGCAGTTTTGGATCTTTTGACATTGTGATTTGAGAAAGGGTTCTCTTTTTCTCTTTCCTTTCTTGCTTTAGGGCTTTCTTCGTTCTCTTTGCAAAAGAAAATGATTACTGGGAACAGTGGAAGGGCTAAAGCCCCAGCCTCCAGTGGCGCCGCTACTACGAGGGCCATTATTGTATTTACCCTGCCTACGTGCATAATCAGAGAGTTTAATGATTTATATTAACTACTTAGCAATGTTTACAGGAACGTATCTCATTACTAAATGTGGCGTTACAAGCAATTGTTTACGTTTTTTGTATAGGAACAATACTCAGACATCCAAATACTCCCCTTTCTTAAGCGTATAACCTGGGGCAGTGAACCCAAACCAGGCACTTTATATTCATGTAGGGTCGCATGTTAAACAAGCTGCTAGAAAACGCTACAAGAATAAAATTCGCAATGCCTTTAGAGTGACTATTATTTTGATATCAATCTCCATCATTATTTACAGAAATAAATTACAAAAGTTTATAACTTTGTAATTGAAACAACTCGGCTTCACCTTGTATAGTTTCTATTTTTAGTCATAAAAATGTTCCGTTTCCATGGCAACTTAAGCAATGCCATGTGAACTAGGATTTAAATGAAATAGATTTATCATAGGCTGGTCTCCAATTGCGTTGAGCTGGATGTCGTATCTACCGATGGATGATTGGGAGCTAATGTGGCGACTAGAGAAATAGAAGTATGTTAACATCGGAGGTCACCTAGCTATGTTGGTATAGCGCACGCCGCGAAAGCGTGGGTGACGGGTTCGATCCCCGGTGGTGATATATTTTCTATTTCTCTAGTGTTCTTTTCTGAAATAGATTCAATAAGTTTTTGTGCGTCTTGCTATTTTTTTTCCGTCATGATCTATACATCCTATTCTTTAGCCAACATGGCCTTACACTGCTTCCTAATGTTCGTAAATCAGAGTACGTTCCTGCTACAATGTACATACATAATGTACTGAGACACTTGCAAATGTTATTCTCTGTTTAGCGTGAGGCCCTCGCATAACAGGAGCTGTTTGGGGTTTGGAGGGCAGAGCCTTCGAAGACATAAAAATCAACCTGTATGAATGTACCTTTTAACTTTTAAAGTGCAATTTGCAAAATGTTTTGCTTCAAATACGCATCAAATGCTAAGGGAGCTTACACACTGAAGTGGCACGTCACAAAGGCTACGTCGCAAATGCCACGTCGCAAATGCCACGCGAAACTGTGATTTCAGACTGAAGTGGCACGTCGCATATTTGAAAAATTCCTGGTCGGTAAAAGAATGTGTTCCTCTAATGAAGATATGTTATTGCTCTTATAGGTCTCATAGTTGGTAGGAGAAAATGTAAATGGAGGTGGTGGGTACATCTCATATCAGACAGGGAATGTCGACTTGCACAGCGCTTTTTTAGTCTGAAGGGGCCTTAAACTACTAAAACTGTACTCAGGTGTTCTGCAAGGTGACACACTTGCACATACTTGTTCGTCGTAGTACTGGATTACTGTACGTGGTGAAAATCGCCTTCAAAGGCAATAAAAAACTTGGCGGTACCATATTAGAGAGTAGAAGGAAGTGCCACCAAAGCATTTCTCAAATTGACGGAGACTATGCTTATGATTAGTGCTTCTTGCTCATACGATTTGGTATCATCGCACTTTTGTCGCTGGATGCACATAAAGTACGTCTTCACATCAGCGTACCTAATATCAAAGTTACAGTATGTGAGAAGACACAGAAGATTACCAATTTTAGTAAAGAACCAACAAGGGTTTGATCAAGTAGATAACTATCAGTCGTTGGAGTTATGAAAACCACGTAATGGGTATCGAAGAGCAGACTGTCTAACATCTGAACAACAGAGAAGGTTAAACAACGAAGAACCGTATAGCACGCTGCTCATACAATCATATAATGATGATGGTCTTTTAGGCCTATTATGGCTGTAGCCCCTCTGCTCTGCGTTCCATTTTAATAAATTAAGGCAGACACAAATACCATGCAATTCTATTATTCTCACTTCCTGTACTTGTATACAAGGTTACCATTCTTTGACAGAAGTCTCTAGGCATTTCACGTAATAAATGAAATTAATTGCCAGGCATTACGCTTGAAGCGGTGCTTTGCTATCACAATATACTCTAAAAACTCTAAATGGGCAAAATATGCCTATTGACAATAATTGCCAATCGTTTTTATCACCAATAGGCATCTTATATGTTTTATATGTATATATAGTTGCGTGTATAAAGCAGACGTAATTGTAGAAAATTCAGTGGTTAAGAAAACCTGTTACGATATATCTGGAGGTGAGTTTAAAACCCGCTATAGGAATAATTGTAAGTCGTTTAGGAACCAAGTTTACGCTAAAGAAACAGAGTTGTCAAAATTCGTTTGGGACCATAAGTCCAGTAGTAAAAATACAGAATTGAACGGGCGATTGTAAAGAAGGTGCCTTAGTACCGCGGGGGCGAAATGAGATGTTAACTCTGCACAATGGAGAAGGTTTGCATTGTTAAAACCAACAAATCATCTCTTTTTTGAATGAACGAACCGAGCTGATATCGAAATGTCGATATGGGAGACGTTATCGTGTGGGATCCGTCAGATAAGTTGCGATAGTTGTAATTGAATTTGATTAAGCCTAAGCCCTTAGTCTTTCTTTTGTCTCAAATCTATGTACGCTCTAAATATTTATGCATAGAGCACTGTTTTTCTAGTATCAGCGATGCTTTTATGGTACACTGACTATGTATATATGTCAGGGACGTGCCGTGGTTCAGGCAGCTACGCATGCAACAGGAAAAATATACTAACACACAGGGACAGGGCTTGCATAAGGTATTTTGGGCTGAAGAAAATAGAAAGAGTTGAGGCCCCACCTAACTCCCATGCTTAAATTTACAAATTTGGTAGAATACGACGACTTTAGACGCGTACAGAGTTCTTGGTACTTCTCGCGTTTAATAATAATAATAATAATAATAATAATAATAATAACGAGATACAGGAGCTTTTCAACTTACATTGGCTCTTCATTTCCCTATAAGAATAATTGTAGATGTACAAAAAATAGTTACAAGCTTTGGTATTAAGTCCTTTTTTTGCTCCTAGTATTGCCAAACGATTCCCCATTTAAAAAACTTCCCAAAACAGACTAGAAGCTACAAGATCGTTATCTATAACCAAGCCGTGATTATTTTAGTAGCCTTTCCAGAGAAATTAGACAAGAAAATTTATAAATTCAATCTTTAACATATATGAATCTTGAATTTTCTATATTGCGCTTCTCATATAACAATGATATATTTTTTTTAAACTTCAAATATCTATTTCTTTCATGCAATACAATTCATTAATCTCATTACAGGCATAATTAGTTTACATGGTACGATATACGTTTTCACCAAGCTAAAAGCTCTGGATTTGGCCAATTACAATTTCTATTACAAAATATGAAATACGTCGATCTTATTACACATGATATCATTTTGATTAACAAATAATAATAATAATCATATAATAATATAATAACTATATACAGAAGCTTTTCAAATAACATTGGCCCTTCATCTCCCTTAATGAAAAAATGTATATGTAAATAAAAAGAAGAAAAAAAAGTGACAAGTCTAGACGACCAAACTATGAATATAAAAACTAGGTTATCTATGGTCCGCAATATTGGCTCCGCAAAGTATGTCAAGGGATCTGAAACCTATATGAGTATCCTTATTTTACATTTCTGGGTAGATTACATACCCTCTAAATATGTATATTTTTACTCAATTGTCAATTTCACAGCACTCAAAGAATAACCGTACATGAATTTATCAAAATATGCAGTATAACTAAGAAAAAACTCGTCAAAATACGTGCTGATTTTAGCCTCGAATCTGTTGAATCCTATCCTGCAAAATGTACAACAGAATAGATGTAACAATAATAAATATAACGATTACTAACCTGCTAACTTTCTTACTGCTTCCGGCTGCAAATTTAGCGAGAACTAAGGTATTACATTGTGGCTACATTGAGCCTTGTTATCCTCATAACTTCCTGTGCTCATAACTCTCTTTGGGTCCACTATCTTTCTGTACGATAGCAAATACTTTTTTATTTTGTCTATTTATAGCGGCAGTTAACGTTTGTTATTTATTTTTTTATCATTTTCAGCATTATTTTCACTATTATTATTATTATTATTATTATTATTAACAAATAAGGATGATCTTTTTTTTAAATAATTATTTTTGCAATAAGAGAGGCATACTATATATTTTGTAATAGAGACCGTTCCTATCTGTTGTGCACGGCTCTCCTTGAATTTGTCATGTTTGATTCATTGTTGTTTTTGTAAAGAGATCACCAATAAAGGCATTGAGTTTATTATTATTATTATTATTATTATTATTATTATTGTTGTTTTTGTAAAGAGATCACCAATAAAGGCATTGAGTTTATTATTATTATTATTATTATTATTGTTGTTTTTGTAAAGAGATCACCAATAAAGGCATTGAGTTTATTATTATTATTATTATTATTATTATTATTATTAATTTGTTAGTTATTTATCTGGACGCAGTTCTGGTAACCACTCTTATCATTTGTTTTCTTGATTATTGAGCAGGATAATATAAACAATGCGTTTGATAAACATGTATAAAGTTCCACAATACAAATTTATTAAACTTGTTTTTAAATATAAAATCTGTTACTTTAGATGATTTTTATAAAATGGAAACTATCAAGGCCAAGTGAATTTGTTTCATCATTGTGTAACTGTGCGCAAGTCAATAATGGCTAGAAATACATGAAAGAATATAATAGAAGGATGTTTTGAACAATTGTATGAGCGAGCATCAGTATTATTACCACTAAGACGAGAAAACTTAGTTTGGAAGAACGATAACACATGACCTATTTATCCATAATCGGATAATAAAAGTACATTTACACGTCAGGAAGATGTTTTTGAATTACAGAAAACAAGGTGATTTCAGGGCTGCAAACATTTTAAAATTTTCATGTTTAGTTAAATCATATAAACAATTTTCCACAATGTTGATCGACAATGGTTTTATTCGCTAATATAACATTAAATCATACTTTTTTATCTATCATTCTTTTAGATCAGGAACCAGAAAAATAAGTAGTAAATAGTGAATAAAGATTCCCGCCTTATTAGCGCTTATTCTTAAGATAAAAAACCATGACCGAAACAATATTGTAGCTTAATAATGTTAATAAGCTCATAATGCAATGTTTAAAACTCTAAAGCATATTTTGGCTTCTCCCTTCTTTTACTCTGTACTTTCCATAATTGTCAACGTTGAATAACAACTGCACTCAAAGAATTAGCATTGGCAAAGTCATTTCCTCATTCACTACCCTAGTTAAGCGTCCGAAAATCGACGCCTTTGGCCTGACCATTGTTTTAAATCCACCAAAAACAGTAGTGGCAGCTCTCTCCCAAAAGTAAGGTTGAAAGTTTAAGTTCAATATTGTATCTGCAAACAAAGAACAGAGGAACACGGCGTAAGCATTGAAATTGTAAGCACAATAACAGATCCTCTGTCTCTATCCCTGAAACTTTGTCAGAAATCTTTAATATCATCTTGAAGCTACAGTACTATGTAGTTTACTTTGCCTCCATTCTTGAGCATGAGGCTATCAATTTTTCTAGTAAAGTAGAACGAAAGCTTCATCTACATCTAGAAGTACTTATTTTACAAGGTATGGATCTGCATACGGACGTGTGAAGGCAAAGTGCTGATGTGTAGCTTGGTATTAATATAAACAAGACACGTAAGTTCTCACTCCTGTTATCTTAGCTCTACTGATCTCGACTGATCAATCTTCAATTACAGTTAGGTTTATCTGTGCAAGCGATTGCACCATCATTACATCAGATTGCCTAGCTAATCGTAATCTTGCCATCGAGAATGTTCTTTCTTAGATTTGCTGATTAATGATACGGTATCAGGATATTACAATACCCCATAGTTGGCTTTTGATTCCTTTCTTGAAATACATGTGTACTTTTTGAGTGACTCCGTAGTATATACACATGGAAGTGGAGAATCAGGTTAAATCAAAGTGTACCCAACACAATATATACATGCATTTTCCATGGTCAGTGATGCAGTTATCAGCCAAGAACTTAATTTTCCCTTTCCCTCCAAAAATCAGTTGCTACGTATGATACAGCAAAACACCTTTTGTCATGTAAATGTATTTAACAGAAATCCCTCATACATATACCCATGCTGACTTTTCAAGGGTTTTCTCTATTTTTTTGAAATTTTGTCAATATCAGCAGCATGCTGTCTTGTATAAAGTCTTATCCATCAAGCTAATTTCTTATGTCCATTCCAGACTTCACAATTTCTTCACTGGTATCTCCGAGAAAAATCCATTACGATACGAAGTCTACTGCAGTGAGTTAAAGCTAGCATCAAGGTTTGGCCTCACAGATATAATTGAAACACAACTTAAAAAGGTAATGTTTTGTTCGCTATTGTACATGTATTATAGACCCAGCTTACTTAAGTATGGATAGGTTTTGTGTTTACATGGGACTCAGTGTAACCAAACTCATTTGGATCTGCTATCAGCACCACTTTAGGTACATTTATGAAAGTTGATCAGTTTGGATCCAATCCCAGGGGGACTCGTGTAAACACCTTTGACCGGGTCCAAACTAGTATGTAGTGAAAGTTAGGTGATAAAGAACTACCATTGCAAGGTACATTCCACATCATTTCCATTATGTTCTATTTCGACCCCAATATTGACACAATAGTCATAATCACCTATTGTTCATATTTTAATGTTCTACTTCATTGTTTTCTTCAACAATAAAAGGAATCCTATGCATAGCTGTGGAGCCAAATGCATCCAATCCTTCTGAAGACTAGATTAGGGTGTTTAGATGGGAAAAGATCCATTTGGATCCTTACCCATATAAACAGTGTCGTAGTTTGCATTTATAGTATTCTAGTTTTTAGGTGGACCGGTGGTAGTATCCGTGTACTTTATATACTGTAATGCTATTACTGTTTTGTAATGTCTGTGGAGGCACGTTAGCTCAGAATCCTCAAAAAATCTGATTCTGCTAGGATCTTCTGAGTCATTCCTTTAAGTTCCTGCAGTCCATTTGCTTTACTTCCATAGTGTAGCGTAATATTGGCAATTTTGCAGCACCGCTCCACACCAATCTTCGTAAGTTTGCGGATGCACAAACAAAAGAGTGGAGCGTTATATATATATATATATATATATATATATATATTATTATATATATTATCAATGAGCTACACCTACCAGTTTATCAAATATATATAATACTCGTAGAGAAAAAATTCATAGTTGACGTTTCGAGATAATTCTTCCTCAGTAACACTATGAAGTTTTTCTCTATGAGTATTATATATATATATATGTGTGTGTGTGTGTGTGTGTGTGTGTGAGTGTGAGATTGATTGGGTTTTGAATACTATTTATGTTATTTTAGAGTTAGAATATGGTGTCTCCCTTAAACCTAGAACTTTACTCAGCTATTCAATGGAATCATTCTTTGGCTCTTATGCACAGGAATTATGTTCACCTTCTACTCCCGTTTTGGTGATAAAAACTGATTTGCTCTGCAGAATGAAAAATGCCTCCAATTAGAAATCAAAGCATGTGGGATGTGTCAAAGAGAGTTTTATCTAAGCATCAATTGCTGGTAGTTATAGCATGATACTATTATAGAAATTGTAGCAATAACTAGTTTATCTGACCTACCTTGTTGTCTTCTAATTAATGATAGCAGTACAAAGCGGAGGATGTTACTGAGTGACTTCATAGTTTACTGTAAATATAAACTAAAGTGCCAACAACGGATGACTACATTTCTCGAATGCATGTAGACTCTATCTCTCCTTGACTCTCCTCCTGAAAAAGAAAAAATTAGAAAAAATCAAAACATGTTATTGCAGTTTTTGTTACCATATTAAATACTTTGCTTTTTTCAATCATCATAATCTTCATCTCAGTCATCACAATCACCATCATCATTATCATCATCGTCATCACAATTATAATCATTATCGCGATCTACAGCAGCAACTTCGTCATTGTACTCTTTGTGATAATATACTTCGTCATTGTACTCTTTGTGTCGAAATGAAACCACAAAAGAAATCTTCTTAAAATTAACCCATCTTTATTCTAGCTTTAAAGCTATATTCTTTTGAATTGCATCAGATAATTATCTTTTATTAAGAAACACAGAATGTACCATCGAAAATAAAAGAGAAATAAAAGTATGTTAACATGGGAGGTCACCTAGCTTAGTTTTTGGAGCGCACGCCGAGAAAACGTTGGTCAAAGGTTCGGTCCCCGGTAGTGACATATTTTCTGTTACTCTAGCGTTCTTTTCAAATCACAGAAAGTGATATTCCGAACAATAACAGTTAAACAATGTGTAGCTGAACTGAAGAATTCTTTCAAAAGACCAAACGTTGCCAATTAAGTTTCCCTGTTTTGCTATGTCCAAAATAAATTTTTGATTGACTATTTACCATCTACTTACAAAGAAATCGTGAAACTATTATAGGTTTTACAAGACAAATATTGTACAATTCAGAAACAATTCAAAGATATTTATTGGAAACGCTAATTATACTTTTATTTTCGTAGCTATTGTATGGCCCTATAGAAGCAATTGCTGAGGAACAGCCAGTGTCTGGGCGGAGATGAGAGTTCACCTTTTGAAAACCAAAGTGCTTATGATCGACGTTTGAAAGGGATTCAATGCTTTTATATGTGAGGTATATACCATTAATTCATCATCAGTGACATCAATGTGATTTTTTAGGCAGGGAAAATGGAAGAGCTCACGACGACAAATGCTTTGGTGGAATAAGTCCAATTTAGACAGAAAGGACATTATCCCACTCTTTGCTTTCACCAAATCAATCTTATTTCCTTGGAGCTGCATAATCAAACTGTGACACTTCTGAAAAATGTCAGCAAGATAGGCGATATCGTTCCGTTTGGCACGCACACGTTCACTCAGCAATGTATTTTTATAATCCAAAAACTCAACAATTGATTCAAATAACTTGTAAAAGCGGGAAAGGCAGTTTCCTTTTGATAGCCAACGTACATGTTTGTGTATAAGCAATGGGTTGAAGTCTTCGTCATTATTTTGGCAAAGCTTGCGGAACAAACGATCGTTGAGAGCATGTAATTTAATCTAGTTTACGGTACCTATCACAATTTGCAATGACTCGTGTAATTCCTTGCTAAGATTTTTTGCAACAAAATGTTGCCAGTGAATAATGCAGTGCATTGAATATATCCGAGGGAGCAGCACATGTGCGAAGAATAGGTGACTGAGGCTGAGATGGTATGGACATGTACAAAGACGACATGAGGACTACATAGGAAAGAAAGTGGTGAGGATGGAATTGCCAGGAAAGGGAAAGAAGGTTAGACCAAAAAGACGTTACATGGATTCAATCAGGGAAGATATGAGGAATGCAGGAGTGAGTGACAAAGATTTACATGACAGGAAAAGGTGGATGGAGTTGACTCGCTGTGGCGACCCCTAAATGGGATACGCCAAAAGGAGGAGAAGAAGAAGAAGAAGAAGAAGAAGAAGAAGAAGATTGAGATCACGTGAGGAAATTTGGTCTTCAAGAACTAAATAAATCTACGATGATTTATACCTACAGTCGATCATTTATGAACATTGAGAATACTCTTTTTCCTTCCTACTCCTGCTTGACGAAACTTCACTTTAGTTAGTGGTTCAAGGATTTGCTAGCTAAGTCTTAGCTTATGAATCCTCTCTAATTTTAGATCAGTTTTAAACATCTTTCAAAAAGAGAATAGAATTCTCCCGCAGCAGTAGCTTCGTCAGGTAGCTTTGTGGTCAAGCATATTGTTGTTCCACTCAACCTTCAGAATCCTTTTTATGCCGAAGTTTGAAAAACATGTCCGCAGCAAATAAGCCCAGTAAGGTACACGTTTGGAGAAATTAAAAACATGTTCTTCTTTCGCAATTATAGAATGCAGGATCAGGGGTCAAATGTTTGTGTCTGTAATAGTTCCGATAAAGTAGAATGACGTCTGAAAAGTCGTTTTCGAATACCCCTTAACAAAGGCAGTAGTTTTCAAAAGTGATTCGGCATTCGTCCAGATATGCGTAAAAACTGGACGTGTGCCAACAGTTAACAAGATTTTTCTTGTAGAATGATAGGATGGACGCGTTCTCCTGTTCACCTTGTCGTTCTGGAAGCTGCATTTGCTGAAAAGAATCCGATGCTCTGTCGACAACAACAAACCATGTACGGCTTACGTACTTCGGAATACGTTTCACCCAATCCTCTCCACTCCTACAAATTCTTCGCGAGATCTCTTTGTCCTTTCTTCCATAGTTTTACTTTGACCAGTGTCTGACCAAAGCATTTCGACTTTCAATATAGAACCGTATCTCAACGCATTTGCAAATGTAAGCATGTACCACTACGGGTTTTTTGTGATTCCAAATTTCGTGAGCTGCAAGCGATACTTTTCCTTTACGAATTATGTTTGTCTGGTCGGAATATTTTCAAATTTCCTATACGCTACTGTTTCTCCCAGCGTCATATGTGCAGGTCCTTCAATATCTACACAAATTGAGGCAACGCACTCAAATGTTTATCATTAAACCTCGTTCGATGAAAGTGGTGATAAATGTTATTGTAGAACGAAAGTCCTAACCGGGTACTTACTTCTTAAATAGAGATCCGAGTCGCAGTTTTACAATTTTGTGCGATTTTTAGTAGGTGTATTATTCATGTTTAAATGATACGCCAGCCTCATTTTTTGGGCCTTTTGTGGCTTCTGTCTTATGTTCTCAGTGCCAATACGAGTACATCACTATGTCTAACGCCAGATGCATTAAAAGAATAACTCGCACAAGAACGTATCTAAATGTTTTAAATTTTTTACAGTGTTTAGGGAATGAGAACGAAATCCATTTCGCAGGAATTAAATTTCGCGAATCGTAGATTCAAAGATTTTGGAATGCCGCTAGTAAGCGTGAACAGGTGTAAAATAGCTTCTTGTTTGCCAAGCGCTCTCGTATAGGACTTATAGGACTGTACATTCCATCCTCGAGCTTTATTTGGGTACATATCTGATCCTTTCACATCTATTTGGAACTTACTGGAAGTTCAAAGAGGGAGATTATTACAGTTGCTTCTGCAGCGTTCAAGAGGCTTCTTTTTTGTGTTGTAGATATTGTTTCGCGTAAAGTGTATGCTTTTGTCAGATATCATGAGAAAAATACTACGAAGTCTTTGTGTAATATTAAAATCAGCATGTAACCGTAGCAACGGTTGCGGGACGCCCGTCAATGACCCTTACGATCGCAAGTCTAACACCAAGCATTATCGACGGACCTGCTTTTTTTGGTTGCTGTACCTCTGTAGACCAACATACTTCAGTTTTGGCGTATAACCCGTGTTTCAGACACAGCTGTGGTTAGGTGATTCCCGTTGATGTAATCCTTTATAACCCATCTTACATACGTCATGCAAAGGTCCTGATTTCAAACCAGTCTTAGTGGCTGATAACGTTTTATTTAATCATTGAATTAAAAGTTGGCTTTGAAACAACATTGGAGGTTAATTATGATAGAAACTTAGCAAAAATAGGAAGATCTCCGAGACAGTATTTCTTAAACCTTTTCCTCGTATATGTTTGGTGACTATGTCAAAGGAATAAGCATGTTAGAAATTGTGTGATTGTTTTTTGTGCAATATTGTAATTCAGAGTTGTAATTAGGTTGGACATGCTGCAAGTGAACTGTTGCCATGGCGCAGACACGGGTTTCCCCCACACTATGATGTTCCAGCATCATCTTCATCCAAATATGGCTAAATATGTACAAGATGGCAAGCCAGTATGCAGAGATCGTATTAACGACCCATTTATGGATATAAATTTGAAACGATCAATACTTATCACTATACCATAATTGGTAACAGAATTTTAAAGGATTAGCCTAATTGCATCGGAGAGAGATTTGGCGGAGTAGGCCTCGTGCGCCAGTCGATACTCAAGAGTCTCCAGTAGAATGTCAGTGGTTGTCCCACTAATGTTTGCTGTTTTTGCCATTCGTCGCCATCGTTATTGTCGTCTTCCATATCCAGAGTCAATACTGACTTTAAGTTGTGAATTACCTTTTATATTGCTGCTACTGAATATGAAGTTTGAAAGAACTCAGTTCTGGGAAACTAACATTGCTTGGAGAACAACAATTGACTTGTTTGCGTATTTCATATAGTGGAATAAATAATTTCATGTAGGTGTTTATGTTATTATATGTGTTTATTATAAACGTCAGTGAGCGTCCTTACTGTGTTGTTCCTTTTCATTATTTTTACTACCCTTGGAAGCAAACCCTCTTGGCAAGGCTGGCTAAAAAGGTACAAATCAAAGAATTGATATATAGGCAAAGATCTTGTTTTTTAACATTACCAAAATAAACATTGCAACGATTGCAACGACATTTCTAAATAATCCTAAATAATTCAGAAGGATAGTATAATGGGCAGGTGGTTACAGCAAAACAGTTTAAAAAAGAATGCGTCTAAATTACTAGAGCCTAATAGAGATTAAAATATGTCATGATTGTAAGGAAGATCTCTTAGCTGCATGTATTCCAAATATTTTTGACAAGCAGTTGCAGGCTGATACAGGCAAGAGGAGTGTTGACTTTGCAAAATAGGAGAGGGACCAGTTTACTCATTAATTTTAATCACCGATTGCTGCAAGCAAAGAAGCTTGAACGACTTAACAATTTTAATGAAGCATCCAAAAGTCTAAACTGTGTCAAAAAGAGATAATTGTCGATACTGGTGAAAGGTATTGATGAATGAAAGCCAACTCATTTTATCAATGTTTGTGGAATACAACTAGATCAATTTGTTAAACATGAAAGGAGTATAACAAGCAAAAGAAGTGTTGACTTGGCAAAACAGGAGAGGGAAAAGTTTTCTCATTCATTTTGATCACCAAATTTCTAAATTTACAGAAAGAATAAATGGAATGAAGTTAAAAAATTATTATTACTATTATTATTACTATTATTATTATTATTATTCCATTATACCTGTAAAGAGAGTAATGGATGTATTTTGATATAGGGAAGGGAAAAGATTGATAAAGTTTAACTTATTATTATTACTTCTGAAAGAATCTTCGCCCCGATATTATAGTTCAGGTAAACAACTCATTGCAGGTACTTGTGTTAACGGTCGTAATTGAAACTCATCTTACAGAATACCTATAATCGAAAAAGCATAAATTGACAACAATTATGTGAAGACATGATGACGCTCTACAATTTTCAGGATAATCAATTAGATATAACTAGGGTCCACTTGAGAGCAACAATCAAATAAATGAAGAATGCCAAAGTGGTGTTCTTCGTTTATACAAAATGGGTTGCTCATTCATACCTTAAGAGACAAGAAACGCAAGAATCAATAACAATTCCTTGTGCTGCCTTGGTTGTTTCTATGACGTGTCCATCTCGAAGGTTATCGGTAGCCTTTACAAGTGTTGAGGAACCCATTGAGAAATAGTTTAAGCCAGTTGCAGTATGTCCACGTCCATAATACACCTTGTCGACCTCGGAGCTCACTTCAAATGGTATGTAAACTTTAGGAAGTTCAGCAATTACTAAATGGACAATAAATGAAGCAACAAGATCAACTTCTATATTATGACATTGTCTACATGTGTGTAAATATACAATAAAGTTAAAAATAAATGGCATTAAAATGAAAGGAGAAGGAAATAGTTAGAGTAATATAGTATGGTACGAGTAAAGTATTGGTGATTGAGCTATATATTGCAAACATCTGAGCTACAAGTACTACAATTACTACAACAACTGCAACAACTACCATAACAAGAGCATGAACTACTCCCAGTCCTCGTCGTCCTCGTCGTCCTCGTCGTTCTCGTCGTCCTCGTCGTCCTCGTCGTCCTCGTCTTCCTCGTCGTCCTCGTCCTCTTACTCTCGTCCTCTTCGTCCTCTTCCTCCTTTTCCTCCTTTTCCTCCTTTTCCTCCTCTTCCTCCTCTTCCTCCTCTTCCTGCTCGTTGTCCTCGTCGTCCTCCTTGTCCTCGTCGTCCTCCTCGTCGTCGTCCTCCTACTCCTTCTCCTCCTACTATTACTACTATTACCGCTACTACCACTACTACTATTAACACTTCTACTACTATTTCTCCTGCTCCTCTTCCTCCTCGTCCTCCTCGTCTTCCTACCTCTACTACTACTGCTACTACTTCTACTACTGCCGTTGCTACTGTTTTCGAGTGTATTAGCTTCATCTATTTATAAATGTTTTTTGAAAAATCATTACATCTATCGCAGTTGCATGTGTAGTTGCTTTGCTTGCAATTGTCCCGACATCGGCAAGGGTAGCAGGGATTGTATGCAGCACTTCGGCAATACGGACCAAGTCTGAGGAGAACTAAAATCAATAACATATCCTAATCGACTCACTTTCAAAGCAACAACTTTTAAACGAATATCACAAACGTTGAGTCCCCCACGAATGGGAAGGAATAAGGAACTCCTCTTGATGCATTCGTGCTTCCCAGACCACAAAAACGAAAATATAAGCTTATTAATTTGGGCAGCAAGACATGATCTTAGAGGGAAAACGGAACCCAAATACACAAGATTTGAGAGACCAAGTGTATTTACAATAGCAACTTTACCTTTTCATGATAGAGCCCGAGAGGACCAAAGAGTCAATCGGTTCTCGAGTTTACATGATTTTGTCTTTCCAACATCTATCAACGAAAATCCTGCTATGATCATCGATATAAAAAATTGTCGTATCGTCTGCATATTGAGAGATACGGACCTCATCTTTAGTACCTGGAATAGGTAATCCTCTGATTTCAATAGATTTCTTAATAGCAATAGCTAATGTCTCGGCTACAAGACGATATAACAAAAGGAATAGCGGACAACCCTGTCTGACACCACGAGAAAGAGCGAAACAATCTGATCTGTACTCATTATTTAAAACTGCGGATCAAATTTGTGTATAAAACACATTGATCCAACTACAAAATATGGGACCAAAGTTCATTTTCTTGAGAACTTGCTTTAAAAACGACCAATTAACTCTGTCAAACGCTTTTTCTTTATGCAAACATAATAGAGCAAGAGGGATCTGTTTTTGATTAGCATAAGAAACGGTATCACGAGTCAAATAACGGTATCACGAGTCAAATAAAGATTATCTAAAATTGATCGGCCTGTAACATTGCATGTTTGATCGACATGCAAGACGGGTGGCAGAACAGGTTGAAGTTTCTTACAAATAGCTTTTGTAGTCAACATTTAATAGCGAAATGGAACGCCAATTTTTGATTTCCCTTCAGTTTCCTAAAGCAAAGTAATTAGCGCAAGTCTCATTGACTCTGACAATAAACCTTGGTCAAGCGAAAAATTAAGAACATTCACTAAGTCATTACCAAGAAGGTCCCAAAAGGTGAAGTAAAACTCTGCAGGCAACCCATCGCTACCTGGACTCTTATGAGATTTCATACTTTTAAGTGCTTGTAAACACTCATTTACGGTTAGTCTATTTTCAAGGGTTTCTCTTTCATCATCTGACAATTTTTTATCAATATTTGATAGCAAGAAATCTTGACATAACGAGTCAGTGGACTCCTCACTATATAAATCCTTATAAAATGAAGCAGTAACATTTAAAATATCACTAGACTTGGTGTATACGACATCATTAGATGCTAACGATGTTATGCATTTCTTTTGTTGACGAAGCGTTCTAAATTGAAAAAATACTTCGATGGTTTCCCATATTCGGAAACAAAAACCTTTATTGGATCTGATTTTGACCCCACGTGATGTTTCTACATCGATAGTTATAATACTCAATTAAATAACTGGTATGTTAAATGTTCAGAGTTTTTAAAAAATCTTTGTGCGAAATGGCACACATAACTCAATTGAACAAAATTAGTGCCTACAAAGCATGTATAGCACCAAAATTGTTCCCCATAAATTGGAGTTAATTACAAGTGCCATAATTTATAAACTTTTTTCGTGTTTTGAATGACTCTTTGTTAAAGGGTACTGTTTTTATGATTTAAAACTTTTGTACTTGGTAATTGCTTGCAAGTACACATTTTTTAGCCTTCATACAACATGTACCCCAACTTATATGAGCTACATGGTAAGTATCCAGCTATCCTCAAAAATAGCCCCCACATATTAAATTTGGTTCATCATAATTTACTGTAACTTTCTCCTAATTTAACATTTCTCATATCTATACTTGTAAGCCCTTACACCTTCCTTATTCCATTTTAATCACAACGTACCATCTCCTCCGTTATCCCAGACTTCTCCTTCCTACTTGAAGCATAAGGCCAAATATACAGTTTGGGAGGAACTTATCTATGCCACCAGATAACCTTGAGGCTTTGTACCCTTCTTGTCAGTATACACACAGCAAACTAGACTTACATAACTAATTGCTGTTATCTGCCATGGGGTAGGGAATTGCCTGTCACCAATTCAGATGCAGGCTAGCTGTTTCACACCACAGACGTTTACATGGAGCACAATTCTGTGCCTCTAGCACTGTATCACCACTCCAGGATGTAAAATATTGGGTCTCCTTGGGTCAGTTCTGTTGTTTTTCTAGTCCTTAGATGGGCAAGATTCATTCACAATACATCAATGCCCAAACCAACTCAATCACGCTGTCTAAATGTGTGTTTGGACAGTTGGTCACAGCACATTTCTCTGCTGCTTTCAATTCCACACTGCTGCAACAGTAAAATCCTACACAGGATACTACACAGACACAATACTCGGAAAAACTCCCACTTGGCTTAATCTACTGCAAAAAGTGTCCAACATCCAGCCAACTATTGAAGGGTGGGGCGGGGATGACTACGCAGTGAAGACTGCCACCTGTGTATTTGTTGAGAAGTCTACTTCGGACAAAAGACAGTCTCACAAACTACCAAGTGTTGCAACCAGCCTTTTCTGGAGAGAATGTCTTTTGTTGCTGCCACTTTTGAACTTCGTGTTATGGAGCCAATGTACATATAGGCATCAACACACTCTCTAGTTTTAGACCCTGTTTACAAGGGTATGGATCCAAATGGATTTATACCAGAACTGGTACAGATTGGCCTTACATTTGGGCGATTCAATACATGTCGTACGGGACATTTGGACAGTTTTTGTGAGAGTATCAAAATATCATGAGGTTTAGACTGACTGTTGTAACTTATTTCCATACTTTATAGGGTAACCTCCAACTTGTTGTCACTAGATGAAAAACATCCTATTGCATGATACTGAAAAAAGGAAATCTAATGATACCAAATATGTCTTGGTACCAATTTATTCCGGGTACAGTCAATTTTGAGTCTAAATCTACCACACTAACAGTGCTAAGAAGCAAAAAGTATGATAGCCTCAGGTCTAGAATAGAGGTGAGGGCTGGGAAATGGTCACAGAGCCAACAGATAGGTTTTAAGTAGTAAGTTAGCATCCAGATTTAATAAGCAGGAGGTGAGCACACAAAAAACCTAATACTTTTGTAAAATGCGAATCATGAATGTGTTTCTAGAAGCATCTCAAGCAGAAGTGCTACTAACGTCCTTACTATTTTGAGTATTCCTTTTTCTTTAGGGTTTAACAGGGGCTAGGGTGGTGCCCATATATACCGGTATGGGACTTTTGCTAAAGCTTAGAGTACTTTAATACCAGATGCCCTTCCTCTCATCACTAATGGCCCTTCGGGGCAATGAACTCATACCCTCTTGTATAGAAGGCAAGTGAACTATCTACTGGACCACTGCTGCTCCAAATATTAATAACTATTTAGCCAACTTCTTCTGTGGATTTGCTTTGCAAATTGACCAGATGTCAGACCCCAAACTGCAAAGATGATTCGTCACCTTCATAGATTTGAGACTGATAGAACTTTGTCTTGCTGTATCCTATCTTTGCTCAAGAATTTTCAGGTACAATTCTGCTGTGGGTCCTATGGAGCCCCATAGGTGTCTTCCTAAGGTTAAGCACTTAGTTGCTACAGTTTCGGACACTTCCAGTACTATATATAGAAGTTTGATTCTACATATTATATATAGTTTGTGTGATATAGATCAATTTGTATTTCAAGGCCACAGACTACCATGTCAATTTAGTGAAATTTCATATTTTGCATTGAAATTGAGCACATTTTAAAGTTAGAGTATTGATAAACATCCACTTGTTTAAAATATATACTTGATAAGCAAGGAAAGTGCTGTGTCGTTTACTTATAAATCTATAGCCCTTTCGTCTAAATGTATAATTTGACTCAGAAAATAGTTGTTTTTATGGATTAGCTTTATTGACTGATATTTGGGAGGTGTAACAAAAGTAAAAGCCAGAAAGTTTGAGCTCTTGCAAATGTACGGGTTGCAAATGGCAGGAAAAATTTTGCTAAGTAGGTTCCAAACTACATGGTTTCTAAGCATCATCCTGCCGTTGTGCACTAAAGAAAGATGGTGAATGCAATCAGACTGTAAAATTTTCTTTGTTTTTCAGTGTGCAACTAATTGTCTTTCAGCGTTTAGACATCTAAAGGACCTTTTTATAATATGATCTATATAGAAGAGATTAAATAGTTTGTTTGTGGTACAAAACAAGAATATTGCATGAAATAGCGAAAACATTGCGTACTGAGAAGCTTTTTTTGTCTGACACTCCTCAGAGTACTAACGTCAGAATGACCAAAATGGAATGTGTGAAAGAGTATACCCAACTCTATTTTGTTTTTTAGGAATGACTCCAAATCAATAATGGCAAGACTGCTGTATAACAGTTGCTATGTCTAATTGATCATCTACTTTCACTTCACAAATCCATATCATATGTGCGCTTTTTTCATAACTGGTGTAAGTGCTCTTTATTCCATATTGTCCATCATTCACTGCCATATAACATCACACTTGTTACACAAGCAGCATGTAGTGTACCTTTTAAAAAGTGACATGCTGTGTAAATGGGCAGTTACTTCCCAAATTCAGCAGTGCAGATATACAACTATTGATGATACTTGGGAGGCAACCTCCCTCTGACAGATGGTGTCACCAAGATAGCAGAACTTGTCTACAATTTCCACTTGATGGACGTCAGTGCTAACATGATTAGGTTGTCCATCAATTAGGTCCTCTTTTGACCTTTCCTCTAATACTACTTCAGCTTTTGTGTACACAATAATGATAACCCAACCAGTAAATGGATTTTCTGCAACTGCAGCTCTACACACACCACAAAGCTACTTGCCTGTGCCCTGGAGGATGTTTATACCAACGTTACTAGTGCACATGATCTTTTTTGCCTATGTTGATTTGTAAACCCTTGTTTTCAAATTAGTCTCTCATAAACAGATTGTCCTTTTAAACTCTTTAAACTCACCAAGAGTCAGCCATATTTACAAAATCTTTCATTTATAGCAATTCCTAATGGGCATCTTGGATCCAACTCTTTATAGAGTGCTTTAAGAACAATAATGAATAGGAACAGGCTAAGTACTGACCCCTGATGTACTTCTACTTTTAAGTCAATTGGTATAGAGGCTTATAGATCCTCATTCTAAGAGCTTGCCTGGCCATGACCTCTGACAAGACCAGAAAAGTAGAGGGCCCAAACTTTGATACCAAACCTTTTAGACCACACAACATGATGAGATGGCTTTCAGAACTAACCTAAAAGTCTTCATTTCGTAAAAATGTTAAGTTCTGTCTTTTGTAATTAAAACAATTATTTTAGCAGATGCAGATGTTACCAATTAACCCACCTGCCATGGACCCAAGAACTCCACAGCACCATAAGACAAAAAAATATGATAAGGCCCAAAAATACTATTATTGGAGTCTCACGTTCAGACAAATTTATCTATTTCAACAACTAAAATATATCTTATTATCTACAGTTCCTTAATGTCTGATGCCTGAAAATTGCAAAATTTTTGGTAGTGCTCTTGGTGCTACAAAACCAATTTGTTTCCAGTGTTGATAAAGTCCAATGCATCTGTGACTGCTTTGTGACAATTTAGTACTGCCAGGACATTAAACTCTCCTGGGGCATGGTGACACCCAACCATGTCTTTATTTTTACAAGCCTATAAAAATGATTTTCTTTGGTGTTAAAGTTGTTGCTGGGTTGACCAGGATTAATTTGCAGATTGTGATGATGTAGTGGATAAGGTATCTGATTGATATCTTATTTAGGCAGCTGGATAACAACTTGCACAAGGGTAGAGACAGAGATAAAGACTAGAATTGCAAGGGCAAAAGAGGTTTTCATGAGACTGAAAAAAGTCTTACTAAATAGCAAAATAACTCCCCAGACAAAGTTAAGGATTCTGAACTCGTACGTATGGTCTGTCATGTTGTATGGGTGTCAGGCATTGACATTAAATAAGACACTAAAGAAGTGAATGGAAGCAGCAGAAATGTGGTTCTATAGGAGAATGCTAAAGACCCCGTGGACAGCTGGAATCGCAAATGAAGACGTTTTGCAAAGAATGAAAACAGAGAGAGAAATGTTAAGAACAATCTACAAGAGGCAGCTAGAATTTTTAGGGCATATTATGCGGAAAGAAAGTTTAGAAAATCAAATTTTAACTGGAAAGATCGAAGGAACAAGATCCAGGGGAAGGCAACCTTGTACCTTTTTAGACAGTATGAAAGAGATTTTAGTTGGTTTTAGAATGGAAAATGTCTTACACTTGACAAGGGACAGGGAAAGATGGAGGACCATAGTAACCAACGTTTTTGAACATG
The DNA here is from genome assembly GCA_010016025.2 of Alatinidae sp. Z8VKAUB7J3. NCBI lineage: Eukaryota > Metazoa > Cnidaria > Cubozoa > Carybdeida > Alatinidae > Alatinidae sp. Z8VKAUB7J3. Next base: position 65,905,112 of record JAAAKM020073195.1, on the reverse strand, counting down.
GTAATATATATTAATAGACAGATAGATAGATAGATAGATAGATAGATAGATAGATAGATAGATAGATAGATAGATAGATAGATAGGTAGATAGATAGATTGAGGGCCAAGACCAATGCGGCTTTTGTATACTGCTTCCAATCTAGTAAGCTGCCGATTTGGATTGGAAGATCATGTATAATATCTACCTTGAGTTGACTTACTTGGCTTATCAGCGTACTCCAGAGAGCCTTGCAACATTCGTGTTTACAACTTGCCTCCATCTAGTCCTATCTTGCGTCAATCGTTCTGCAGTTAATAGGGGCAGATTGGTTTCGTATCTTGTGTGGTCAGACCAGCGTTTCGGGGGTCTTCCTCGTGGTCTCTTTTTGGTAAAGTCTTCTTTGTAAACCTTTTTCACAGAACTAGTTTTAGGAAGTCTGTTCAGGTGTCCAAACCACTGAAGCCTACGTTTTCGAATGATGTCTGTGATGGATTTGTCAACTCCTAGTCCCCTTCTTATATCAGTGCTATGCAGTCTATCATGGAGAGTGACACCCAGACATTGCACTTCAAACACCAACAGTTTATGTTCATCTTCCCCCAAAATCCTCGATGTTTCACTAGCATATATAGCAATCGGGACAATAAGAGCATAAGTACTAGCGGATTTTGAGTTTGATGGAGAGATCTCTTCTAATCCAAATGTTCTGTTTGAGGCGACCAAATGCATTCGCAGCTAACCCAATACTCCTCCTGATATCTAAAAAGGTGCTGGTAAATTCTTGAGTAAGTGTATCGTGCGTCGTTACTGTTAGTTTCTACTTTGTAATGACAATGGCATTAACTAATATACGTTTTGGCAGCATTAAGAGACAACTAATCACCTTAAAACAAGCGCCCCGGACATGTATAGGCACTTTAAGGCGTGGTACCTGTGACGGAAACCACTCTCCACTCTCCCTTATTCAAGTTGCGCCACTCTCTAAAGTGCATAGCGTCCTTGCATACACGACCTTGTAATATATGTCAGGGAGCTTACACACCGAAGTGGCATATGCGACGTGGCATGCGACTTGGCATGTCACTTGGGAACAAACCTATACAAAAGCACTTAACCTTTCACACCGACATGACCATTTTTCAAAATCGTGCCACGTCGCACAGTTGCTTCTCGGCCAATTAGGATAGTCTTTGTTCACGTCACATGATCAGCTTGGCATGCAAGGACTAGGGTAAAGGCTCGCTTATCTGTTTCTCTTTGTTTGGTTAGCCAGTAGATTCTCGACTGAGGCTAAAGTTCTCTATTTAGAGAAACGAATACAAAACAATTTTGTCTCTTCCCTCGATGAAAATTCTTTCTATGAATTACAGTTTCTGTTTAAATAGCTGATATTGTAATTTACTCAGTTGATATATGTTTTAAATTCAATTTAGGTATGCTCACGAAATATCACTCGCCGTTCAAATAGTCTAGGCTACTCTTTACGATAAACAACTGCAAAATAATACAATGACATAGCAGCTTCCGAGCAGACGTAGTTCATAATACGTCTTTTCTACTTAAAGAATCTATGCAGTACAACAACGTATTACCTTAGAAAGAGTACCGGTCGTTCTTTAGCCCTCATGCATCCACGGTATTAGTATCCTACCTCTGTAACTAACGCTTTACAATGGCCGCTAAATCACGAAGGACATCTTTTAGGTGCAGTTTAAGGCCCTTTCAGACTCTAAAAGTGCTGTGCTAGTCAACACTCCCTGACTGATATGAGATGTACCCACCATCGCCTCTTACGTTTCTCCCACCAACTATCAGACCCATAAGAGCAATAACATTGTCTTCCTCAGAGGAATACATCTTTCTACTGAGCAGGTATTTTCAAACATGCGATATGACATTTGCCACTTCCGTCTGAAAGCACATTTTCGCGTGGCATTTGTGACGTGGCCTTTGCGACGTGCCACTTTGGTGTGTAAGCTCCCCAATCTTTCAAACAAAGACCTCTGATGAGCAGTAGGACTGATAATCTAAAGAACCACCAAATATGCTCATTAATAACTAAACGTGGAAGTCTAAGAGTAACGTCTGTCAACTTAGGCTACCGGGCAGAGAAACAAGCCGTAGGTAGGCTCAAACACCAAGCAGGACCGCCTCTTACGGATAATCAGAACAAATACGATACCCATACTTGCCAAAAGATCTGGAAATGACTGAACAACCTTGTAACATATGGCGCCGCCCTCTTTCATACAATCTTTGAGAGACATTCATTTCTACTACGTGCTACCCTTTACAAGTGTTGCCTTTCACTAGCAACCGGGAGTTGTATGTCAATCCCAAATAAACACAGCCACTAAGGACGCCCCCTCCTATCCTGGGGGACAGGAATAAAGACATCATGCACATCAGGAAAACCATTCCGGAAATTCCCATTTCACGGAAACTACAATAGCCCCTTGAAACCAACGGTTGTGTTTTTCAAGTTTCGTTCCTCTATTTCAAGTTAGTTAAGAAAAATGCATCGATCCCCTACGACTTAAGATCATTGAATTCACGAAGGTATCGATATCCAACGTCAAGATTCAGAAACAACTTATACGTAAGTTCTCAAAGCTTTAAAGTCAACAGATGCTTCATAATAATGGGAGAAGGAAGTTCGTAGAATTGGTCACCCAGTCAGTGCACTCATAGAATCGTTTGGTGTTTGTTTGTAAAGAAAAGCTAATCGTGATTAAGGAAGCATATCATTCCTCTGGATTCCAGCAGTTAGAAAGAAACCAACAAGAATTTCCCCCATAAAGAAGGCCTTTGTCTATTTTTAGGTTAAATTGTAATCACCTAGGTCTATAACGCCATCAGATTTGTTCCGGAGACGATCATCATAAACCTCCTGTTTCGCATCCGCTTAACTTCAGACCTGATCTAGGAGAGCGTCTAATAAACTAGAAATGAAGGCAAAATAATTCGATGTCCAAAGTAAAACTTTATCTCTTAAGAGGAAATTAAATCTGTTAACAGCAGATTAAATTTAACTGTTAACAGCAAAATATATTTATTTCCTACTTGCTAGAATAGCCTTATTATTGAATAAAGATATCCTCGATAATTTAAAGAGGCATCAAAAGCACAAAAAGAGCAAGGCAAGAAAAAGAAGAAGATGGTCGACTGCAGTCGCAGGCAACACGAATGCTCCTCTTTCGTTAGCTTCTACCACTACAGTGGTAGGGTGGGGGCCACTCCTATCTCAAGTCACGTTTTGACCAGTCATGCATCATGCAGTTGAAAGTTCGTGGGAAATTTATTTAAGATAGACGGGATTGAAGCTTTGTTACTCTATGTCATACAAAGGAGAACAAGAGGAAATTCTGAAACAAACCTCGCCGTCCACTCAAAAATTTTATCTACTAGTGTTTCTGATGCAAACGCAAAAGAGACGTACAGGTATCGTTTAAGACTGAAAAGCATGATTCGTTAGAGTTTTCTTATCTAATAGGAAGAAAGCAAGTATTGCGTATTTCATTTAAGAAATAACAGACAGAGATAAGCCCAAAAATAGCGCCTACCTAGATAGACCTGCAACACGTTTCATCATGTTCCCATAGACGTGTTTTTTCGTTAGCCTTTTAGGGTACAATTCATTGAAATCAGTAGATTGGTGAGATGAGGGATGTGCCCTACTTCTCGGCCTTTCGGAGAAGCAAGCCATGAGAGGCGGTCCTACTGTGCGGTTGAGCCTGCTTCATGGCTTGCTTCTCTGCTCGGTAGCCTAAATTGAGGGGAGTTACCCTTTGACGCCCCAGCTGCCCTTTATTCAATCAAAATCACCTAAGGTTAATCTTAACAGATGTCATTATTTAAATTATAACCCTTGTATCAAGTAACCATCATAGGAAGAGAGAAATTAATTGCACAGCATGCAGTACAGGTTATCCTCACCTTATATTTTTTTGCAACAAAAGATCAATTCCCGAGCTCTTGCCTTCATGTCTAGCTCTTATGCTGCTAAGTTATATACGCACACAATTTTGTGATGTAAAATTTATACTAACTCTTCAAGTTAAAGATGAATTATTAGAGAAATTTGAAAGCAAGTATAAATTGCAATCAATTAAATCTCCGTAGAAGTTGACTTTATTTAATTTGGCAAATCAAATAAACCAACATTAAAGTCCTCTACATTCAATAGAGTTTTAATAAACCATGAGTCTCTTACTCAGAACATATGTACGCAATCATACTTGTTTACGCTGATAAATCTCATTCAGTGTTGGCATACACGATTGCTCGAAAACTTTTGATTTGTTTTCCTTATTCGTTTATTCCTCATAGATTCCTGGAGATGACCTTTGAAAGGTGTTGATTAGATGCATCATGCCGTATAAACAAGTGCAGAGTGATAGCTAATGCAAGCATTCCCTGCAACAGCCAGCTTGCCGATTTGTCATTCAAGGAATCCTATCCTGAACTTCACAATTTTATTTAAATCGCCAATACAAATATCCAGTACACTTTACACCTTAAGTAGAACTATTGACATTATTTACAAGTATAGAACCCTTGTAAACGTATTTAAAGATAGAGATTTGTCATTCCTACGTACTCAGTATAGTTGTACGGAAGTTGCATCTTTACCAATCGAGGTAGAAATGTATCTTTAAGTAAAGGACTTTGAAGTATTTATTCATGTACTATTTAGCCAGTTGGCACTGCAAGGAGCAGGTGGAAATGAATCTCTGCAATATTCAAACTAGAATATAATAGGGATGGCCGTCCAGGATCTCTGGTTTTCTTCATGTGTACTTCCCTCGATCCCGGTGTACTCTTTTTAATAACACAGACCTCTTGCGCACTACAAAACCCCTGTCCTCAGGCCCGTAGCTTTGGGTGGGATAGGCCGTACCGTGACCCCCCCCCCCAACCGCGGAATAAATCACAGAACCGGTAAATTTACTATCGATCTTTTTCTGTTGGGAGATGATTGTATAGTCACAGACTCGGGTCACAGACGATTAGTGTTTCCCGGGGTGTCCCCTTTCTTAAACTGATTTCCAAATATTGTTACTAAACCCATGTACCACCTACGTTGTGCGCCTCCTGCCCCCGCTGGCAATATAAATAAGCTACGGGCTGCCTATCCTGTGCCACGAGGAAGAACAAATACTCGGCATTTTTAATTCCAATTCCGGATGAGTTTATGACAACCACGTTTCGTTAACGTCACGTGAACACATCTGCTCGTTTGTGTGCAGAGTCTGCAGACTCGCGCAACCTTAGAGAAATAACCAATAAGATGGCATCCTCTGTCATCTGCTTCCGTCATCACATAGAATAAAAATGGTCCAACCTCATAATACAATGTTTTGTGGTCAAGAAATAACTTTGCCAACAGGCAGAGGTTTTGACAATATGTCTGTTGAAAAAGCAAAAAAATATCAGGAAACTTAAGAAGCTCTACAGTAATCTGCAATCGGAAATCTACAATTGTCAGAGGGAATGTCTACCAATTCATAGTTTAGTCCATAAATTGGACACAAAGCTTCAATGTGAGCATACTCAAGGGTCTGAAAACACAGAAGCTTGAGTTGTAACACATATCTATTTAAAAAGACCGTAAATATAAAGGGACGGACCATAAGAGTTCCAGGTACTTATACAACATATGACATGAAGCAGATAAAACGCTTCATCTCATTATAAATAATAAGATGAATAGACCACCGACCAATTATAGTAAATAAAACACCAAATAAGGAATTTGTATTGACAACGTTTCGTCTTCTGAAAGACTTCTTCAGATCACCCACAGATTGTTACTGAAAATAGGCTAAACAGTAGTAATCTATAGGTGATCAGAAGAAGTCTTTACAAGACGAAACATTGTCAATAAAGTTTCCATATTTGGCGTTTTACATATCTACTAAACTTTATCGGTGAACAATTCATCTTTTTAATCACAATGACATGAAGTAGTAGCTAAGCGACGATATTTTGGACCTGATCTAGCAAAGCTAGGGCGACTTGGTAAGAAGTCCTTCTTTTACAAACATACTACTTACTTGTCTATGCAAATGATGTACATATCCCTGTTGTATGATAATGAGCAACAATCCCAACAGAAAGGAATAAAGAAATAGTCTTGGATCACCGTGCACATATGACAGTTCACCGCGCATCTATTTTATCGCTTTTATTAAACATGAAAGAACATACCTTGCTTCTTTCACCATCTACTTCGAAAACAGAAATTTGTCCCTTCCGGTACACCTCATCACCAGGCGGATGTTGGATGACACATTTTGCCTACAAAATGGTTTAGATTAAACAATCCGTGGGAATTAAACTATAGGAGACACACTTCAATCTTTTAGTATTCTCACGATAACTTAACACTAGAGAGCTAACGTGCTTATGTACAATTATAAAGACAAAAGGTCACGCCTATTTCATGTTTCGATAGGGAAGAATTAAGGACAAGGGTAGTGGGGCTAGGAGGGCAAAACGTCTCTAACAACTGGATTCTTATTCGGAGTTTGTCGTTACTTATTACAGATGGAATGGGTCATAATTGGAGCATTATAAAACACATTGAACTAAGATCTCGATAACACTACATCTACGGACATGACTATAGGCTCCTCATACGACAAACTTCTTTCGTGGCTTACGGTAGAAGGGTTAAGCAACTGAGCTAACAAAGTTCCTCATCATGGTCAGGGGACGCAGAAGAATGGCATCGCAGTTCTCCATCACAAGTAAGGCACTTTCTTATCCTGTTCCATCTCCGTTTTGTTCTTCGTTCCGCTATGAGTATAAGGACCTCTAAGAGACTTGTAAGGGCATGTTATAAGCTGTATAGAGTTACAACTGTTGTACTTTGTGGTATTTTGGAGGTGTAAATCTTAAATGACAGAGTAAGAAAGTGTATTAGCTGGTGAGCTTAAACATAGGGATTGGATCGTTAAACAAACCGTGCTTGTGAATCACATTTATTTTCAATGCGTGACTCAACATTCCCATGATTGTGAATTATGTCATATGATTGGGGTTCGCACTGCAGCTGCACTGTTGAGAGCCCCTTCCCACAAACGAGCGCTCACTAAAAGATAAATGTTTTAACTGAGTACCTCCCCCAGGATAGTAATTTCTTAAAAAGTCCCCCTGACTTAAACATTCCATCTTATGATGTTGATCAACCTCCCCCCTCTTAGCCATGGGTACCCGACGGAAGACTGGTGAATCTGCTGTAATAAAACATGTCATGCTATCTACATTACGGTCGGTTATCTGTCTATATAAATGATTTCTCCTTCGAAAACGCTGATTTTAAAATTTTGCGGCCCATGCCCTTGTTCTAGGAAGTAGAGTATGTCTTGTGTATGACGCATCAAGAATGAGACATTCTGAATATGGTGTTCTGATGACTTAGGAATCTTTGATGGATTTAAGTACTTTGTTCCTTGTGTTTTACTCACCGTCTTGTTTTGGGGTATCACTTTCTTGACTTTGCTCCTAAAGCCATTAATAAAGAGATAATCAACTGTATGTTCTATCTTGGGAGTCTACGTGGATGCGCTTTCTTGATGCTAGCTGCCAGTAGTCCACGACAGGAATTTCTTAATTTAGGCTACCTAGTTGGAAGTGGAATTACAGTGCATTTCCTGAGGACACAAGGTCGTCCTAGTGGCAGTGGAACTCTGACTCGTAACCAGCGCGCCTTGAGTTTGAGACCTTCATGACTCGACCGCGGTGCCGTCAACTTCGTGGTCAATGACCAGTCAATAAACGGATGCGCAGACATGCTCCATGAAGTAAGTCATCATTCCGATAGTTATTATGGAAGACTTAAGAGAGGACTTCATCATCCTAGAATACCGGTAATTCCTGGGATAACAGACTCTAACAATGACGTGTTTCTAGTTAGTATAATTATGAGCAGAGTTGAAGTTTAAATGATTCTCTGCGTTAGCAACCATAGGGGACACATGTGTAACATTGCTGTTTGTTTTTTTGACCTTACCAGAGTGTACCAATTACACAAAGCTGTACAGCAGTGGAGAATGTACGCAGTCTGCAGAAGAGTTAAAAATCGCATGAAAGATGTAGCAAGGTCTGCTTTAAATGTTTGGTTTTGAGAGTTTTGTCCTGCAAAAGGAATTTCTTCGTATCATCTTTGTGCTTCAGGCCAAGGTTTTCAAGGTAGAACCAACGGAATCAATATATTTGTCATTCTAAATGATGGGGTTACTAATCAAACCCGTTTTAACGTTTTACGTGATCTTCAACTTCGCAATGGGGTCTGCGAATGCTATCTTTTAAACAGGCGGGGTCAGCAGGAAGCAAAATGCACCAAATTACTGCACTTCAGCATTTTGAACCTTATGAAGCGTTGATGCAGCGTTCGCCCGATTGTTACTGTTATTGAGTTTACCTTTCAGTGACACCGACGGTTTCTGCAATTCTCGTGCATTGAAAGCTTCTTTATCCTGCTGCAACGTCAACCGGTTATTAAATAAGTAGAGGTCACAACAGACGAGACAGTTTGAGTAACGATAAATATCTTACACTTTACTGAATGAGGTTAGGCATTTGTGAAATCAGTGAAATCAGTGGGCAATTTGCAACAAGCCTAGATTTAAAAGATTCGTTTGCTGTAGCCGTTCTTCTAGATATTATATTTTTCAATTGTTGATGACCATAGTTTTTTTGTCGTCATCATGGATTTGAAAATATATCACACAGTCAGGGAAAATAAATCATGTAGGCTGTAATTTAAGCAAAAAAATTGTGATGGTGAATTTAACAATAGCTATTCTATTAAATTAGCTGGCAATTGTACATATGTTGCTATTACGTCGCAAAGATATCGTAATTTGTGTGCTAATGACCGATCTTTCAGTCAAAAAAGGAAAACAAGGTAACTTTCAACCTAGGAATGTAACTATGGGTTTTTTTCACACAATCGTTAAACGCATGTGTCAAGATAAAACAGGTTATAAGATGTGCGGCGAAAAGTTCTCACTTCCCGATCAATACAACCGTATCATAGTTGCATAATTTAGCGAAAATTTTTGAGACGGTTATTGTAATGTTTGGGTATTTAAACGATGTTTATTGAAATACTTCTTTCTCAACTTTTTCTTTTAGGCCTGTTTTCTTGGATACGAGACTACCATGAAATTTTTTAACTGGCTTGTAGTAGGATCTTGAGCGTTCAAAGAAAAGGAAAGTTACTCATGGGAAGAAACGATGAGCTAGCCTGTGGAGAGATAGTGTACCAATAGATGAATATCAGATTGTGTGTCTCAATACCAGTGCAATTGAGCCTTGGCGATCGTTACAAATGGAGGAATTCTCTGTGTTTGGCATCTCTGCCCAAATAAGGAGATTCTTGTTGGTAACAGTAAATTGCCAATGGCAACAGACCATCGTCATTCCGTATATGAATTTAACCTTCGCTCGGCAAACTGGCAGCAAGATTCTCTAAAAGCTAACAGATATCCCCTAGAAATGCAATGTCTGTAATTGCTTTCCATGTAATTAAATGCCAAAAAATATGCTGGTAAAACCAAGAAGGCCGTGACCGAGATTGAGACTAGAGGCTGGCCTTATTGTGAGATTTTTCTGTGTAATATCATTTTGAGAGCTGGTCAATAAACCAAGTTGAGAAATAAATGTGGAATTTGTTGATGTTTTCAAAGGTCCTTTAACTGGCAGTCAAATTTGACGACTTAGATGCGACCGTTAGTAACTTTTAACAAGCAACACATCGAAAGGTATTTAGAGCATTACTTATCAGCTGAAGTATCAATAACAATTGTTTTATCGAAGAGAATGCTTAACAAGATTTTGCAGATACGTTAAAACCGAATTTACGGAAAAAGCCCAAACTAGGCTATAAGCTTACATGACAACAATGGCTTCTGTAACCTAACCATGGCGGCAAGACTGAAATCCATTGCAGGAGATACTTGCAAAGAAATGGTGGGTTTATGTCTAATTTTTCACTTTACATTGAACAATTATTTGAAAAGTTGGTTTGTGGTACAAAGTTTGAATATTGCCCTAAGTAACGGAACAATTATTGAACAATTATTGTGTTCTCAGTTAGTCACGAAGCGACTATATCATGATTTCATGATAGTAGGAAAACTTCCTTCTCGAGTGACATGGAAAAGGAAGTGTTGATTGATATGTGATCTACATTTAGCGATTTACACTTTTGCTATTCAATAACAATATCAGCACATTTAGTTAGACTATGAAATGAGAAGTAAAGTGTTTTCTTACGAGTTTCTCAGAAACCATACTCGTATAACTTAAAGAGTGATTAACATGAAGTAGAAGCTTCTATGTAATCGTTGTCATATTTTATGAAACAGCTGATAAGAGCGACATTTTACACTTCTTTCCCCAAAGAGAATTCTAGTTCCTATCAGTCTAATAAAGATAAAAAGATTCACAGATTTTATTTTTATCCATTTGAACAAACCCTTTTTCTTTTTAGGTTCTAGAATTTTAATACCTAGGAGACGTGAGTATATCATTTTCGTCCATAAACGTGAGAGATATTTTTTCCATTGCACCGTAAACGAGAATAAGGAAATTCTCAAAATGAAATACTGGACGTTCTTTTCCTTGATTGTAGGCAACACTGAATCTAGGAAAAGCTAAAAGTAGGAGGTATTGTACATTGATATTGAGGAGAAGATCAATTTAATTTCTTTCTAAAACTTGTACAAAAACATAACATTTTTGTCGTATTAGTGATATTCAGGGGCGGCTGGTAGGTAGTGTGCCTGTGAGCCCGGCACACACTTCGAGTTCTGTTCACAGGTTGATTGCCTTAACCCTTTTGCGCTGTCGTTTCTGTCTCTATGTCCTTTCTACCTTGGAGTAAGCTAAGCCCTCGTCCCTTCCACTCCTCGGCTACAAATTCCCGAGGCTCATTTTCCACAAATCGCTTCCTGGATAAATTAAACCGTTCCCTATTGACCGCCGTCATCCCTTACAACAAGAGAACTACATACCATTTGCAACAGGACAACAAAGAAAGCGATGACAGAAGCATTGTTAGGACAGTCAACGCGCAATCACAGCAGAGACTAATCCAATTGTTACCTGCATAACATTACTTCTGTTTGCTGTGTGTGGAAGCGTAATAAGTGCTTTGTAAATGTTGTAATGGTATTCTAGATGTACTTAAACATCAAGAGGTAAAGGAATAAAGAAATGGGAAAAAAATTAAAAGCAAAACAGAACATATCAATCCCAAAATGGTTCAGGAAAGCATGAGCTTGCTAATAAATAACCTTTTGGTTTTTTATAACCAAAATCATTCAGGCATAGACTGATAATTAAAAATTAAATCGGAAAGTACTTTGGCAGTATCTTAACAGGGAAGATTTTATCAGGAGGGCTGGCCCCACAATGCGCCTCCCTTGGCTACTGGCAATTTCGTTATTTCATAAAGTGTTTGTTATATATTAGCATTATATTGTGTCCCCATTTTGTCTTAGTTTTCTGAGGTCTGTTGCAATTTTTGCCTTTGCAGGAGCCAACGGCAAAGGAAATCTTGCTATGGAGCTTACGCAAACAGTCTTTTACACCTGACAAGATCAATCAATCAATTCTACTTTAACGTGACACATATGCTAGTGAAACATCCTTATACATGTTTGCCAACCTGTATATTTTTGGCTGGGCTTTGTTGCGTAGGAATTATACGTTTGCAACCCGAAGGTAGAGTTGATAAGCTCTATGTGCCTCAGAATAGTCAAGCAATGAAAGATCAAGATAAAATACTGCCTTATTTTGATACACAGAAAAACCTTCGAATCGAAGACATTCTTTTCATGCCAAAGCCAGGAAATGAAATGATGACGAGAAATTGTATTCAAGAAGCAAAAGACTTGGTTAACGAGGTTCTCCTGATTCCAGGATACGAAAACGTGTGCTCAAAGAAACCAAGTTACATCAACCGTTACAAACAATATAGTTCAACTAATAACTGTAGTCTTCTCAATCCGTTCGAGCTAATAGGAGACACTTATAATCCGTTAGAGGAATTTAATAAAGCCATGACAAATAACGTGACTCTAATGTCAAATGGAAAGTTACCAATCTACAATTTGTATGAGATGGTGGCCAGGACTAAAAAGATCCAAAATCAATATACTGAAGTGAATACTATTCGAGTAGTAATATATATGCGACAAGAGGACGATGATAGTCATGCTGGTACTGATACTGAAACAGCGGTTGAGATATGGGAAGGGAAGTTCCTGGACTTGGTTCATGAAAAAGCTGAGAGGTTTAAATGTGCTACCGTAATGGTTGGCGCACATCGGAGCCTTAACGATGAAGTCAATAATGCGGTGTCCTCCGATATTGCACTTGCGGCCGCTCTCTTTATCATAATGATTACATTTGCTTGCGTCTTGCTCGGGAAAATCACTAACGTAATAAGAGGACATTCTATTCTTGCACTTTTTGGAGTTCTGTCAACTGGATTGGGAATCGGAGCTGGATTTGGGCCTGACATTTGTACATTAAACCGACTGTAAGCACGATCTGCTGTCTCCACACATGATTGTCATTTCCTGACTACCTCTACACCCTGGTTATACGCAAGGCAAATTTCCCAAAATTTATGAGCGGGAGTTCGAATACGCTCCGAGGAGATGGGTTGAAAAAATTCCCTAAATTTATAAATATCCCCCGTTTATTAGAGACCAAAGAGGCAAATGGCTGTCGATGGGCTGCTAAGTCTATTGCATATCTCTGTGCCACACCTTTATGGCCTCGTGCCGAGACCTTTCAGTTGCTAAATAAACGCAACTCCCGATTCCTCCATAAACCCCGAGCTGGGGCCTTGAAAAGGGTCAAAATGCCCACTTTCGTATAGTCTCCTGATATCCGGCAAACGACTTGCACGAATTAAGATGCAATAATTCTCTATCCTTGTTATCATTATTGTACTAAGAGCCTCGCACTGATGTGTAGCTGAGGGCCTTCTTACATGTTCTCCGCAGGCAAGCGTTCTCTCTACCTTCGGCCAGCTTCTCGATTGCTTTCATTCTTGATCTGATCCTTTCATTGGGAGTGAGATCTGATCTTAGAATTGCAGCTGCACTGAATGCGAAAAGATGCGCATCATCTTTACTCTTCATAAAAGCGCTCTTTGGAGAACCTGATATGGGATGGAAACGAAGAAATGATAACACCAGTGTTGATAAATAGACTGGACTATTTCAGTGGTAAGGCAAACAGTGGCAGGGGGGGGGGTGGCGCAGGGAGGGCTTAAAACAACTTTAAAGTTACGCAAAACACAATCGCAAGGAGGCGGGGAGAAGACAAATTAAAAACCCAATTGACTCTACGTTATACTTTAGTATAGTCGTTATATATTTCAGTACAAGCATAACAACACCATTGCCAGTTAGGGCTTTGTTCGCAAAGGTAGACTAACTTAATTTCTTACTGGTAAACAAGCAAAATCCGAGAACATAAAAAATGAAAGGTGCTTTCAGTTGAACGTATTTTCGTTAATGTTGGAAAGCACTGGAAGTCACCAGAAGAAAAGGATTGTTATCTAATATTTGCCAACACAGGAGCAACGAAACAATCATTTCCAGGATGTAATAACTGAGAGCTGAAGATATTAAAGGTGGTGATAATACAAGTTGCTCATGTAGTGCTACAATTAACGTGGGTAGAAAGAAACAACGGCAATGATGGTAATTATAGACCACTTGGGCAACTGACGATGCAGATACAAGAAATGTCAACTTAACGACCCTAACGACGACGGGCACATCTGTACAAGTATTTGAGCTCCTTATATAATTTGGCGGCATTTTCAGACATCCATTTTAGATTTGTTACACCCTTAAAAGTCTCCCCTTTTAGTTTTGAAAAGAATACTAGAGAAATAGAAAATAAGTCACTACCGGGGATCGAACCCGTGACCCACGCTTCACGGCGTGCTCCAGTCAGTGGGTACGGGGAAATTAATTAATTAATATTTATTGTGTTTCGGCTTTGAGCCTTCATAAGTGCCAGATACATACATATTCTCAGCAAAGAATAAGATAGATAGGTATATGTTCTAAAGATGAAAATAACTCTTAAAGAAGACGCTGTCTATACTTACCCTTGTTTCTATTTCTACTTTCGCTTTCTCTCTGATCTTCCATCTGCCTCATTCACATTTTACACCTAGTTCCCTAGTCCTGGGAACTAATCAATACAATTGCATTACTGCAAGATGCTAATGTGGCAACTAGAGAAATATAGTATGTTAACATCGGAGGTCAGCTAGCTCAGTTGGTACAGTACATACGGCGATAGCGTTGGCCACGGGTTCGATCCCCGGTGGTGCCTTTCCTCTACTGACATTTCGAATCCTCGCGACACAAATCGAGCCATGAACATATATCCACTGTTAATTAAAAGTGGAGCAACGCCCTTATGACACAAGAATAGAACCACTGATGCAACAAAAGAATAGCAACACCGATGCAACAAAAGAATAGCACCACTGATGCAACAAAAGAATAGCACCATTAATGCAACAAATGAATAGCACCACTGATGCAACAAACGAGTAGCAACACCGATGCAACAAACGAGTAGCAACACCGATGCAACAAACGAGTAGCACCACCGATGCAACAAAAGAATAGCACCACTGATGCAACAAAAGAATAGCAAAACTGATGCAACAAAAGAATGGCACCACTGATGCAACAAAAGAATAGCACCACTAATGCAACAAATGAATAGCACCACTGATGCAACAAAAGAATAGCACCACTGATGCAACAAAAGAATAGCAACACCGATGCAACAAAAGAATAGCAACACTGATGCAACAAAAGAATAGCGCCACTGATGCAACAACTTACAAGAGACAATGTTGACCATAAACCCCGCAAATGTTTCAACCCCTCCAATCCGAGATGTCTTCCGCGGCCCCTAAATAGTTTTACACAATTTTATAGATCGTAATGCAATAGATTTAAATTTTCTCAGGCAAGTACGGGTACCCCGTGTAAAAACAGTATAAACTGCAAACGTTAGTGATGAAAATAACTCAAGATCACATTCTTAGTGTTAAGATGAATCATGCTAACACATTCTTTTGCAGCGCACTTTATCAACTGAGTTGACCTTTTTGCGCCGCTGGCGTAACACACAATGCATTATCATCGGGAGATGTGTTTTCTTCTTAAATTTTTTTCCGCCTCTTTATAGAGTACTAAAGCGTGACGTCACGATTTAATATAAAAAATTTGACGTGATTGGATGATGGCATAGTACGAAAGATGGTGAAAACATAGAACCAAGAGGAATAGAACCACGTCCTTCAGCATTGCAACGTGATGTGCTGGCCATTACACCATGGTCCCTTACCATTGAGACATAGAAATTTGGGATCTGATATTCTTAATCCCTTTGCGACTAGTTCGTTTTGGTTGCAAGGTACCTTGAAACACTTTGGTCCTTCATGTGAAGCAAATGGTTTTAATGCCTGGCGACTAAAACCGTTTTGTCCCATCATATGAACAAATTTGGTTTTAAGGCCTAAAAACCAATTTATATCTATCTTAAGCTCCTTAAAACCGTTTTGTCCTCCATGTGAACCAGGCATAACGAAGAAAAGCATGACTATACGAAACTTTACCGACAGGAAAGCGAAAATGAAAACAGATGGGGAAGTAGGAGTTTATGAAATACCATGTGGTGGATGTAGCCAGGTCTACATCGGCGAAACAAACTGTTTTTCTAGGAGAAAACGAGAACACAGATACGCTTTGAGCACAAATGACACTGAAAACGCTCTCGTTATTCATAGGAATTAAACTAGTCACATTCCGGATCTTGACAATGCCCATCTATTCCAGAAAGAAAATGACCGCAGGCTACGAAAACTTTAGGAGGCCGCTTTTATTAAGAGTAGAAGTTATCTCATCGCGTCCGCACTTAGCAATAAGATTTTTCAATTTTAGGCTACATACATAAAGCTATGTCGTCCACTCTCTGTGTATTATAAACTCCCCCCTTTCAACTTTTGACTAGTATTTTAGATTTCTTGCCCAACAGTTTGTTTAGTTTTTTACTTGTTTTATTTGGGTTGGCCTGCACTTCTCTCGTTCCCACTTCACCCCATTTTATTATCCACCCCCCTATCATTTTACTTGGTTTTTCTTGTATACCTCAGCTCCCTGTATTCTTGTATTTTCTTAGCATCGTAGACAATTTACATGATACGACAAAAATTTTCTCGTTGGAATGTACCATACTGCAAATCGAGTTTCGGTTTTATATGTGTACTGTAGGTCTCCGAGTTTAGTTTAGCCAATTTTCAGTAGTGACTTGAAGAAGTCTGTTAGACACAACGTTGTCAATGAAGTTTACATATTTGGCGTTTTACTTTTATCATAACAAACCAATTGGGAAGCATTGTCATCTAATGACAAAAATACCTAGGGCAGTTTCATATATACCTTTTTGCACTGTGAATTCCTACAGTAAAGCCTCAAAGCCCAAACTGCAACGTCTTGAACTCCTGAGTCCGGATCGTTAGCCGCCGTGTCTAATAACCTATAGCAAATTAACATAAACAAATCGTAGTGAAATCAGCCTCACCCTGATTCATACCTCAGAATTAGACAGACACAGAAGAAATTGCGGATACCCTTATGTGGGCAAAAAAGCACACTCAATGTGTTGTTGCTTATTGGTAATTCAGACCTGTGAAAAACGACGTCACGAAGTCACACATAGAAAGTTAACGTCCCAAAACAATTACTATTCACAGCGAAAGCGAAGATCATTGAGAGGTATGGCCAGTGACATGGAAGGTTGAATCATGCTCTTGCACAAGGTTAATGTCATCAACATTGTCGTTTCTAATCAACTGCAAAATTTTCGTCTGACCCAACATATGGCCCGATGAAGTGCCCAGTATCTTTGCGACTACCTTAGACTGGCAATGTTTCCTTGAGTTTTGATACAAGAATAAAAGCAGCCGTGACCAGGAGTTTCCCACGGTACAACCGGGTCTTGTCTATTCCGCCCAACAGCTGCTGCCTGTCGCCTAAAAAGATGTAATACCTGTCAGACATAAAAGTTTATTAGTTTATTCACGTGTCGCTGTGAGAGCGAATACATAGGTTGTATGTCGCAGAGGCTATTTGACAGAATCGCGCAACATGTGCCGGCCTTCATTAGTAGACGCAGCAAAGTTTCCAAAAGTTTAGCGAATCGCGCAGATAAAGGCAAGTCAACAGATCCCAAAACAGACTCGGCAATAGGACAACATTTGATTGAAAAGCCATCATGTGCTAACAACTATCAAGAGGACTGGTTTAGCGTATGAGCCAAAGCGCGATCTCTTGTCGTCTTGCCGCATTAGAAGCCGGATTTATCAAAACACAAAGCCGGTGCTCTGTCGACAAAAGAATTTGTTTACAATTTACGCCTTTTTTAATCAGAAAACTTGTCGTTCTCGTGAGTGTTATTTTCTAGAACGTGCTTTGGTCTTCTCGTTTCAGATAAATTCATCGTAAAAGCTTTCTCACTTCACTCCATACGATTGCTGTGATCAGTGTATGGCGAAAATGTTAAGCGGATATTACGAGCAGATTTTATGGGCACATTTTATACGCAAAGCTCCTTGAAATAACAATTAAACAATATTCTGCCATTGTAACAACACTCATTTGTTCCATACCTTGGTAAAGGAAATTTCCCATTGAGTCTTTCGTCGTGAGCATACTTTCTCAAAACGTCTTTGCAGCGTTGAAGAAGTGATCCAAGAGCAAGCTTTGATAGTACTCCACTGGCTGTAATTCAATGTAAAGAGCAAAAACATAACAACCAAGAACATCTAATTTTGCAGCATTTAAGAACTGACTTTACAAAGGTTGAACAGAATCCCGTTGGGTGATTTCCTCGTGAACAATGACTTCCTTACTTACTTTTAAAGGGCGCCAGCCCGAGCCAATGTCGCCATGCCTTTCCATAGATCTTCCCATAGATCCAGCATCATTGTTTTCAGCTCATGGAGGTTATCAGCTTCAGCATCTTTCAGGAGAATATCTGTGAATGTGATTGTCTTCCTACCTGTTTAAATGTGCATATGTTGGTGTCCAGAGGACAAGTTTGGATGCTTCTTCCTCATTATGACGCACACAATGATCTGCTGTTTCATTCTCCTCGTCTTGTATCAGACGGAGGTAAAGGTTCACCGTATAGCTCTCTGTTAGTTGTATGGCTCTTCCATGATACGTTCAAAGCTGCACGTACGAGACGTGTATAGCATTCATCAACTCTCTTTTAGAAAGTCCTCAGATTTCTTGTCGTAATGAAATTTTCTTCAGAAATATTGATTTTGGCAATGTTGTAATGATTCATCATTGCTTTATATTTCCACTTTGTTTGTCAGTTCGGTCAGCCAAATGGCAGGTGAGTAATTTCCCGTTTGCAAATAGGACATAAGCAGAAGCAAAAAAATTGAGAATTAGGTGGGAGCATTAGGGCCAGGGGGCATGGCGCTCCCACTATTTTGAATTGTTGCAAAGGGGCACCCTTTTCAGATAAAAGTGCCGAATTTGTCTGAAAAATGCTCTTTTTATAGAGGTAAGAGTACGTTTCCCTCTCTGAATATGATAAAACAATGGTAAATAAATGCTCTAATTATGGACTATATTTTTGCATATTTTCCTTGCTAGCACCAACGAAGGCAAGAGTGGACTACGATATAAGCAAAGCATCACCAATCTTAAAGTCAACGTTTTCTGCTGAACTTTCAATCTATGGTCTATACGCCAAAATGACAACATGAAAACCAGGACACGGTTTTGCTAGACCAAGCTTAATCGATCAAAAATCGTGAAAGAGCCTAAAGGATAAAGGCATTCGAAGCAAGATGAACTAAGAAGGCAGAACACAAGTCTTCGTGAACATGGTCAGAGGGTTACAAAATTGAGCAACTGCCAGACGGATTGTTTGATTGTCTCAAATTGACAGTGGCGTTTTTACCACGAACGCCATGATATTGACCGATATAGATTATTTCGAACATACGGAGGATGTTGATAATTGGATGTATATCATTCTTAGGTTCAACTGAGGCAAAGCGTCCCGCATGTGATATACGACATCAAACAACGTCTTACAGCAACATGGTGAGTGACCAAAATGAGGGTAAGTTTAAATTAATTCAGCTACAAAGACCATTAAACACTGACATTGAAAAGATTACACTTTTTCTATATTAGCAACTCAGTTGCTTAGGTGTGGGCCTCGATTTGGTCCAGAATCTAAGCAACAAGCTAAGCAACTCGAGGCCTCAAATTCAGGAGGGACAATTATTATAACGCCTGAAAAACAAATCAAGAAACGTTTTTCATTAAGAATTGATTACAAACTGTAGATATATAACAAATATCACACTGTTGATAATTTGTCAAGCAAAAAGATCAAAGATCCAAAATCTTTTGGAATTTCATCATTTACAACACAGCGAAATTCGACGATAACCTGTAGTGATACCTAAGGAACTACTTGAGCAACTCCAGGCCTAATTTTGGAAAATTGCTAAGCAACTCGAGGCCTGACCCCAAAAATGGAGTTGCTTATAAAAAACGTATAATAGATATAAAGCACAAAACGTCAGTTAACTAAACCATCGATTTTGTATAATTAAATGTGATATTTTCTTACTTATCGTTCGTATCAATGCACAAGCTCAAAGGTTGTGTCTTGTTTATTTAATTTCTTTTTCTTTGCCATCAGGTCTCCGTTCCGAACTTATATCCTTCCAATCTTCAACTCTCTGTTTGCTACGCAACATTTGACCACAATTAAATACAAAATGAAGTTATCTACGGATTCTGCCAGTGCTTTAAACCTAATAACGTTGGGCGCTTTGATTTAAAATTTAATCAAATTAACAAGCGACGAAGGCTGCTCCTAATAATACTTGACGTTGTCAATTTCGCTCTCTGATTTGCGAGGGTTTCCAGAGCCACCTTTCCTTTACTCAGTTCTATTTGCACATTGACCGTGTTTTGTACTTGACAAATTCTGACAATTTGTTCCTGACACGTTCTGACAATTTGTATTTGACAATCTCTCGTAGCATTATACGAGGTATCTCACGGGCAATGTGCTGAGAATGGGTTACAACTAGAAATAAAAACTGCGTCTTTAAGTTAGACAGAATTGAATGCCCGGGACCTTATTTTCATAGACAATGGAATAAAATAATACTTTGCCTTAGCCCATACCTTGTCATCTGGAACATAGTCTCTCATATCCGACGAGACTACTGTCACTGCGCTTCCCCATTCTTCTTGATTTAGGGTTTCAAGCCTAGAAAAACAGAATCATCAATTTCATCATCACGAATTTTCCGATAAAACTACCATAGGCGGCACGTTACAACTACTGGCAATGGAATAATGAACTGCTGATTCATGAAACGTATTAGTTAGCTACCTTAAGCCCAAAGTTAACAGCAATATAGCATCTGCCTCTCAATATTTCTTTGAAATATTTCTTTGTCCCTGGCTAATAATTGTTACTTTTCTCATATTTCCCTTTTCATAAGCGTTTTTAAAATTCCTGTAGTGTTGCATTTTATATGTATGTTACTTCGCTTCTTGATAAACCACTCCCATCTATTTCTTTACGCAGTCAATAATTTTTATGAGGATTTCAAAAGTAAGAAGTTTCATGAACTGTAAGAAGAAAAGAGACAAATACTCAACTTATGTCTCTTTTATTAAAGTTCTTCAGCCTGGCTGTTATATTCATTAGCAGGTCACTTACAATACACTATACATATTAGGTATGAGAAAGAGATAATATTCCCAATGATGCTTACACCGTGTGTTTTAAGGGCAGACCCGTCCCGACAGCTGGTACAGAGTGGATATGGAGAATGGAGTATGGGGAGGAGCGATTGGGCTTTGACACAACGTCGTTCTGGTCCAATGCAGAAATCTTTCCTCATGTATAAATATAAATATTCTTTATGTACATTCGACACTTAAATTGTTTAAACTTTCAGTTCAATAAAGCCAATTTCTAATTGGCCTGACTTTGTCACAATACAGTTATTTGTTTGGCGTTTCTCTTGCATTTTGTTGGCGTCTTAATTCCCTTATCGAAAATAACTAACCTATTGCAGCAGCTCTGTACCATTCAGGTGAAACAAATGTTGAGTGAGGTACAAAAACTCCATCCTTACTGATAGGGGTCTCGATTCCACTGCAAGTCTTGCTAACCTTACTCCTTCATACTGCAGACGTTTCGCTATCATCAGAATAAATATCGTGTGTTTTTTTTCAAGTCTCTAAGTACAAGAGTGACAGCTGTGGTTAGATCTGTGAAGTGTGGTTATTGAAAGTAAGTGTTAACTGGTAAAGCCACGCCTAGTTCCATAGTAAAGTGAGGACATTGGTAGAGTGCCTCTCTTACAATCGCACTAGTAATACATCCCTACGCCTTGCAGTTATACTAGTCTATGAATGAATACGAACCAGTAGCGGGCGGAACGGCCGAGTGGGGGAGCGTTGAGCTCCGAAGTCCCATCCTGCATTCAGATTCAAATATGCAGGCCCATTTTCTTGTACACACTTGTTCTTTTGCACGTAAACGAGTAAGGGCCGTTCACATCACCATCACCCTCATTCGCTCTCAATTAATAGACGTTTCTTTGTAACTAAAATTTTCTATGGGATGCGCGGTATCGTTAAGCCTCTGATACAATCGCCTATTACTAAATGTCAATACTAAGTACAGGCTAATATGGGACGGAGTACTCTCAACCCTTAATCAAATTGGCTGGTGACGCCCATGTCATTACCGTGAAACTGTCCCCAAAACAATAATATCCTGAACTCAATTCCATTTACAAAACTTCTTAGCGTCCGTCAGAAAAACACGCCCTTTGTACGTCTCGTCAGGTGCTCCGTTATGAAGCAATAGATGCAGAGTTTTAGTAGATTTTATTCCAAAGCTATTGTCACCCTATACCGATTTGTGAATTTTTTATCTCCTGTCTGGAGTCGTTGTTTACAACCTTCGACCAACTTTATCAATCGAAGTTAGAGGACAGAAAAGTCAAGTAAACACCTTATGGTAGTTTACCCACTGGGTGGTTACTTCGGACAGTAGACCGTCCGTGGGTGACTAACAAGCCGAGATAAGAGTGCATACTTAGCCTGACTATCTATCATCAATATCCTAAAGATTCCCACTCCCTCTATTTCGTCGTACGACCGTCTCATCATACACCTGTTCTGAGACAGCACTTAAAAGCCATGATCTTTGCTAAGACCGCTTCTGAGCATGCGTATTAGTTGCTTGGAAAAGATGTGCAGAGTGAACGATTACACAAGATCAGGTAAACAAAAGACAAATCCGCAGCTGAATACGGACAAGCCTCTTGAACTTCCGGGTCTTCTTCCTCAGCCTTACTGCTAGCCGTTATGATTGAACTTTTTAATATATCGATTGGCCCATTTATAGGGCTTGCAGGTGAGAGTGCCGTGAAGACTAGACCCACCCTCACAAAATAAGCTTTTTAGAAGGTACATTTCAGCCTTTTCACGTGTGAATATAAGGCATTTTAGAATATAGTAAGGTACAATTTTTCAATATTTTCCAGTTCCAGCGCCCCTAGAAGCATGCTATTCCGTCTGGTCCGGTCGTTTTCCCTTTTGCCATATGCTTTATTGCTTTCCTGATTTCGTCTTCCAGGATTGGTATGTCATCAGTCCCTTTTTTTATCACCGGCCTCTCTTGCCGATCGTCTTTGAATAATTCTTTTATATATTCTTCCCATCTGCTTAAAACGTCATCCTTCTCCATGATGATTGTCCCATCCTTTGCCTCAATACAGTTGTATGTACTACAAATTTTCTTCTTTGATGTCTCTTGCTTCACCATCATATGTATCCTTTATAGATTCATCTTTTCCAGGTCTTCTATTTCTTTGCATTTTTGATTTAAGAACGCATCCTTTGCTGCCCTACATCTTTTACGTATCTCTCTATCAAGTCGCTTGTATTAGCTACGTTGGTTTGTCACTTTTCTTCTTTTCTCCATCATTTCCAGAACTCCTGTGTCGTCCATGCTTGCCTTGCCTCTAATTTTGCCTTTGGAAGAATTTTGTACGCAGTCTCAACAATAGCTGCTTTTATCTTTTGAAACATCTCTTCAAAGTTTTCTTCCTTATTTATATTCCATACCTCCTTTTTCACCATATCAGTGTACTTTCCTCTAATGAGGGAAGACTGAAACGCTTGAGGTTTTGATGTCCCTAACTTCTTCAGTCTCATGCGCATTGTTCCAACCACTGGAACATGATCACTCTGACAGTCAACACCTGGATACGTCTTCACTGAAATTACTGGATTACGAAATCTTTTACAGATAGTCAAATAGTCTATCTGATTCTTAACTGTTCCACATGGACTTTTCCGCGTCCATAGTCTCCTGGGATGTTGCTTATACCAAGTATTTAAAATAACTAAATCATTCTCTTCACACCAATCGTCCCATGTATCACCACGTTCATTTCTTTGCCCACAATATCTTCATGTCTTGAATTTCCTACCTTTGCATTCAAGTCACCCATCACTATGACCACTTCCTGTAACTTACATTGCTTCTTTGCTTTCTCAATATCTCCATAGAATTGCTCCAAATCTTCCTCAGACCTGCTGCTAGTTAGTGCAGATACCTGAATTATTCCATAATTAAAAGAGTTCCCTTGAAGCTTAACAATTATAACTCTTTCAGGCACAGAACAAAACCCACGAATTGCCTTCGCTCCCTAGTTCCTTAGCAGTATACCAACACCTACTTGATTATACTTCTCATGCCCTGAGTATATGAAAATAGAGTTTCCCGATTTGATTTCACCTACATCCAACCATCTGATGTCACTCACTCCTAGGACGTCAATTTTCATTCTAATCATTTCCTGTTTTACATTTTCCGATTTTCCTGTTTGTCGTAGCGTATGAACCTAAATATACGTTACTTGCAATGACGTGGGGACATTGTCATTTGAGGACAACGTTCCTCTTATATATTTCGCCTTGTGAACGGAGGAATTTAAAAAACTAATAATTTATTGGGGTCTCTCTACATGCATCAATTGGGGTCTCTCTACATGCATCAATTGGGGTCTCTCCACGTGCATCAATTGGGGTCTCCCTATGTGCATCAATTGGGGTCTCTCCACGTGCATCAATTGGGGTCTCTCCACGTGCATCAATTGGAGTCTCTCCACGTGCATCAATTGGGGTCTCTCCACGTGCATCAATTGGAGTCTCTCTACGTGCATCGATTGGAGTCTCTCTACGTGCATTGATTGGAGTCTCTCCACGTGCATCGATTGGGGTCTCTCTATGTGCATCAATTGGGGTCTCTCTACGTGCATCAATTGGAGTCTCTCCACGTACATCGATGTACCGAAATGCTAGAAAATACTCCTTTTAAAGAAGAAAAATCTTGTCTGCTCATTGGGCCTTTTCAACTAACATACAAAGCAGATGCTTACCGTAAGCTGATTGGTCTAAAAACACACCACTAAGGCAGTCCAAACTCTGATTTACCCTTTTAAAAACACGATGGGGTATGATGTCCATTTCGATTATTTAGATCTTCCGAAATTAGTATTGCGCTAAAATATGCTCAACGAACAAGTAATTTTAGGCTCAAGTTTTGCGTAGCTTAATTGCATCTTCCCGTATTCCAGCCAGACATCAATTCTTAGCATTGACTATGCTTGTATACTTACCTTTCAATTCAACGATAAAGCTGCAGCTTCGTACTTCTTGTTGATCATCAATAGCAGTATAAGAAACTCGAGTCACCCCAGCTTTAAAAACATAGTTTGGTCCAACTTTGTCTGGTATCGTTTGTATGACTTTCATATTGGTATGCGGACTTCTGTATGATGTTGTCAGAGCCATGTATCCTTTGTCCGCTGGCAGGTTTACAACCAGGTCCGTTGGGCAGTTAAGATAAGGAGGTAGAGCCACTGAAACAAAGAGGTTAGCTTTAATTATATGGGCAAAGAAAGTATATCTTTTCAGTTACTATGTATTACTTAATCAATAACTATTTGATCTTTTGATCATTGTTCCATCATATTAAAAGGGATCAGGGAAACCTTAGTGGGAAAACTCTTCAACATTGTAAACCTTGCGCATTACTGAGTCTTTGCTTCTGCGCATCGCATCAAATCCATTGAACGCGAATGAAGATCTGAAAACAAAGCTGTAAACCCAAGCAATTGTTCTTTGTCAGCATCACATGGAGGCTTAATTGCTATATCTGGATATAGACATCGTAGTTTATTTATGGCATCTAAACTAAATTCAATCTTGATCTCTCGTTGATTTTGGATTATATTGGGTACTGACATCGGATCGATATACTTACACGGAGAAAAGATATTCAGAGAACTGGAAGACTTAGAAGGGGTCAAAGTAGGAGGTCATAACATAAACAACCTGAGATTTGCAGACGATTCGACACTCATTGCAAGCCATCAGCAGGGACTGCAAGATCTGCTAAACACAAAAAAGTACAAAACCGGTATAATTTTTAAATGATAAACACAAGGGAGTGCGAAACCAAAATCGAAGTCTCTCAATTGACCCGAAGATAATATGTGGGTTCAATAACGGAGTACACTTAATTCTCGTCCTTTCTTTCACAGTAGATGTAATGTAATCATACCCCACTCGACCTTGTAGACCTGTCAGTTCCTTAAGAGTGACTTGCTTGAAATATCCTTCGCGAGGAGCAAAAAGTTTTCAGTTTAAAGGTACTCGTGAAACGAAGGTAGTTCATGTTTTGGATGCACTCATGTTTTTTCCATTAAACCGAGCGTGCTTTTCACTGTTTCACTCGTTACGTGTCCAAGTTGTTTTAAGTACATTGGTGTCTTATTTCTTTAAATTTCCAATTGACCTTCTAAGGGTATTTCCTTATTTACACCTTATTTCTTTCAAATACGTAAACTTGCGCCGTAAAAATGTAGTACATGCATGTTGCATGATCGTACAAAGAAAGGGAACTTGAGCAACACGGAGAATGCATCAGCTTAGATTGTCTGCTCTCTCTGCAGTTAGTCATCAAATTGTAGCCGATCCATTGCACGACGTACGAAAAATACGCACACAGTATAGCTGCAGTTCAACACCAAAAGCTTATCTTAGCAAAGACGTACCCGAATTATAGGAGTTCGTTGAATTCATGATTTTGAAAAGGTAATCTTCTTCCTGCCCTCCTCCTAATAATGACCCTCGCACAAGGAAATTTTGGTCGTCGTAACTGACCAGTTCTTTCGGTGTTGATGGTATTTGAAGTCCAAAACAAGCTTCTGCATGCTTAATAGCTTCATTTGCTTGTAGAGCTGGTTTTAAATACATCGGGTTGGCATTAGAATCCATTTTTAACAGCTTCGTTGTCACATAAACAGTTTAAGGCTATAGGAATGCCTAATAGCAATATTAGAATATGGACAATGAACATTCAGCGTGATATAGCTGGTGTTAATGTACAGGGGGCCAACAGTTCAGTTTGTGCTAACGAGAATGACAATGGGGGTTAATCAGATGAAAGTTGGTTGTTTAGGTTCTTATATCCTCATACCAGCCTTGTAGCTGGGTAGACAGAATGGGAGAACTAAGCTATAGCTGGGTACAGTTTTTTATATAAGCGTGACTGGGTACACTTTTTTACTATATAAACAACCCAGTTGCTAATGCTTCAACTCTCAAATTAGCCAAAAAATTAAAAAAACTTGCTTAGCAACCCGCAGCCGTGACAGTTATTTAGCAACATTTTTTACAGAACATAATTGCAAATTTTCTTAAAAATAAAGACAGAAAAGTTCTTTTTTGACCTGAAACAAATACATAACGAACTATTTACATGCATAACTTACTGTAAGTAGACAGAAGAAAAACTAGATATTGTATATATTTATATGATTCGGTATCACAGAGAAAAAATAACCTTAGTTTTATAGTTTTTGTAAAAGGTACATATATGGTAAGACTAAGGTTGTAGTCCATGAGTAGGACAGTTGGCCAGCTTTTATTAGCAGAAAGAGTTAAAAAATAAATGGCAAGTAATATTGTTGCATTGTTATCATCTATAGTGTTCAGAGTAATCAACAAGTAGTTGCAAACCAGAGGGACACTTATGAGGGAACCTGGTGGAGTCAGTGGTTGTCATGGCGACCAACATCTGAGAGGGCTCTGGAACGTGCAGAGCAACGAATGTTAAGATGTAAGTTTTATGATGTTCTTAGACAATTGTCAAACTTTTATAATATCCCTATTTGTTAAGTAATGTCAAGAGAATGCAGTGTTAAAACTTTTAAAAGAGCAAAGAGAACTGATTCTCTACAGAGCTCAACTATGACTTCATTATTAGCGCAAATAAATGTCTTTGAAGGCTCAACACATCATCCAGGTAGGCCTCAACTTTGCCAAAGAAAGAGGCTCTTGATAGAACCTGGTAACTGGGCATAAAAAGATTATCTTAAGCCTTGTAAAGTCTAGTCTGTGCTCTCGTAAGCTTGCATACATGAATGTTGCCATTATGTTAAATTGTATATGCTTTATCAAACATCTAAAAAAGTACATCATATTGAATCCATCAGTACAGAGTGAAGTCGATATACTTCCAAGAAGCAGCTGAACAGCTGTCAAAGTGATTTTCATTTATTTTCCAATTGCCAAACAGCATAATGCAATTCAATACATAATGCTGTTAGACATGACAATTCCATCAATTAGTGCAAGGTAATTGTTTCGCCTATTAACGAAAGTACACCCTACTATTAACATTGCTCCTATGAGAAGTTGCATTCATGGTAAGAAAGATGCCTGTGCTCTGTTGACAAAATAGAGTTGTTTACAGCTAGTTCATTTTTCAATGACAGGAGATAATGTGTTGCTTACATGTGTATTATTTTCTACAGCATATCTCAATCCTCTGCAAGATGAAAAGGACATAACACATCATTCCACTCCTTTCCTATAAATTGTAACCAAAAAAGTTTTGCTAATTTATTCAAGGCAATTGTTGTGATCAGTGTCCGGCAAAAACAAGTAGAAAAATGAACCCTGCTGCTGCCTGAAGCTGCTGCCTGTTGCCCCAAAAGATGTACTACCTGTCACACATAAAAGTTTATTAGCTTACAAATTCACGTGTCGCTGTGAGAGCGAATATATAGGTCGTATGTCGCAGAGGTTACATGACAGAATCACGCAGCATGTGCCGGCCTTCACTAGTAGACACAGTAAGGTTTCCAAAATTTTACCGAATCGTGTAACCAAAGTCTAGTCAACAGATCCCAAAACAGACCCGGCAATAGGACGACATTTGATTGAAAACCCGTCATGTGCTGACGACTATCTAGAGGATTCATTTAGGTATTGGCGAGAGCCAGACCTCCTTTTCATCCCAGATTTTCGTCGTCACAATTTTGCTAATCTTTTGAAATCTCATGCGGTCATTTTGTGATGTTTTGTTTAAAATAACTTTCTTTGGTCTTGTCTTGCTGAACTGTAGGAGAGTTGCATAGCGTCTAAAGTAGCTGTGTTGTCTACTTGGCAGCAGAAACTTGTTATATGTTTTAGTATAATATCGACCTTGTGCCCAAGCAGTGTCGATTAAGACCCAAATGGTGCCGTACTGTTTACTTTTGATTGGATCAACATAAACCTCAGTAGCTGATAATGATTTTGGAACATGTGTGGTCTCTGCTAAAATGTTAGTAAGGTAAAAGCTACTCGTTCGATCAAAAATTTTTCGTTCTTCCTCTGTTGCACTCATTGTATTTAAACTTGCTTTCATTTCTGGTGTCCAAATCACAAAATCAGCTATTTCATGTCCATAATGAGATATTCTTTTACCATGCTTTTTTGTATAGGTTATTAAAAATTTTCTCTTGTTGTCTTGAAAATATCGTCTCAACTTTACAACATTTGCATTATAAACCACAGAGAGTTTTGAATGAGAGACCACTGTTTTCCAGATACTTTGCATTCCAGATGGAATCATGTAAACTGATGAAAGAAAAGGAAATACCCAGGTGATTATTCAATTATACAAACAGGCATAAGAGGGTGAAAAACCGACGGTTAGGGATGACTAGCTCTTCCAAGGCGATTTTTGAAAAAGAAACATTGAAATTGTTCAGGTTTCTCTCAAGAGTTTATTGAAAGATACATAAAATTGAATATAAGGTTCAACAAGCCTATTCAAATTAAGTGTGTATGTAATTTTATAATGGTCGTCGTCATCATCGTCCTTATCATCATCTTATTCATCATCATCATCATCATCATCATCATCATCATTATGCTTCGGCCACATGATCTTGCAAAATCTCTCGATCTGACATCCAAATCAAATTTTTCTTTCGAAACTAAAAATTGCTTAATACTTCTCAACGGCGTTGGTGTGTGTATGGTGGTAGGGGGGGGGGGGTATGGAATCCCTATGTAACCTCAAATCCGTAGGTTCCAAAGTGGTGTAAATTAGCTAGTCGGTAAATTACCTCCTTGATCTACCAAAATTATTAAGTATCCCCCAGAGTGGTAGGAATTCGGCACTGCTTTGCGTTTTCTTCTTTCTGCGTCTTCCTCTCTTGCATCAACGGATCGCATGTCTTCTCTGATAGCTTTCATCCATCGCTGCTTCGGGCATCCTCTTCCTCTTTCTCGATACGGATTCATGTTCAGCATTCTTCTTCTCCTGTAATTCTCCTTTCTTTATGTGGCCAAACCATCTAAGTCTTGCATCTTACTCCGAAGTGCATCACTGCCATTCTTTCTCGGATCTTACCGTTTCTCACTCTGTTTCTTAGTGTTACACAGGCCTATCTGCACATCTCCATCTCAGCCATCTCTAGGGACATATCCCCGACCGGACATTTCTCCGACCAATGCACCAGACTGGTTCATGGTACATTTTAAGTAAGCCTGCCTCAATTCAAGCAATTTTATATCATACACGGGCTTAACAATACCGGTTTTAATGTAGTTGGGGTTGGGTTATTGCCTGCTTCTGAACAAGACAGCGGCGACATACACGGAAAGCAGCTAAGTAATCTGACCAATAATCAA
The DNA here is from genome assembly GCA_010016025.2 of Alatinidae sp. Z8VKAUB7J3. Taxonomy (NCBI): domain Eukaryota; kingdom Metazoa; phylum Cnidaria; class Cubozoa; order Carybdeida; family Alatinidae; species Alatinidae sp. Z8VKAUB7J3. The sequence goes on along the minus strand of JAAAKM020073195.1, from coordinate 65,874,948 downwards.
GCCCCGAATAGTGTGATGATGGATTTTGGGTCTGACATGGTTGCTGTTTTTCAAGAGGTGTACCCGGGCGTTCGCGTAATCGGGTGTCATTTTCATTTGTCAAAGAACACATTCAAATGAATTCAAGAGCTTGGCTTACAAATCAGCTGCGACAGCAATCCTACATTTTCATTTAACGTGCGGATGTTGATGGCAATTGCGTTTGTCCCTGTAGGTGACACGGTTGCTGCTTTCACAGCCTTGTTCCATGTCTGTGGCCTTCTCGAGCAGCCTTTGCTCGACTACTTCAAAAAAGTACATTGGTGAATTACGTCGGGGGTGTCGGCTGCCTCCCAGATTCGCCCACGAAATGTGGAATATGCATGGATGCGTGATAGGTGACTTACCTCGAACCAATAACCATTTGGAGGAATGGCACAACCGTTTTAAAGGATCTGCAGATCAAGCACATCCAACCATCTGAAAATTTAATTACATGCTCCGCCAAGAATCAACCCATAACGACATGGTAATGGCGCAGATTGCGAGTGGTGCCAATCCTCCACATCAGAAACGTGTCTACAGGGAAGTTACCAAATCTTGTAAAAAAATTACCCACCAGCGAATGTCTTGCAATTTCTGGGGCATATATCGCACAATTTGTGGAGTCAATAGCAGTGTACAACGAAATATTTAATGGACGCGGACATGGAACAATCATTTTTAATTTTTTTACAGTGGTATAGTTTGTTTTCATTTAACATCAATATCTGTACATGGGTCTCTAAAATGTGGTAAAGCTTTGACAATAGTTTGTTCTTTTCATGAATTTTCCCGTTGTGCTCATTCATCCCAGATTTTAAAGAGGAAGTCAAATTTGTCCTAGTATGATTTATCTGCATGCCAGAAAACTTTATGGATTGTAATCAAGTTCATACAAGGTGCCCAACAAATCCTGGAAACAACTAAAATGTCCGCTCTGGTATATGTCGAGTCGTGGAAATGTCTGTTCGGGGAAATGTCCGGTCGGGGATGTGTCCGGTCGGGGATGTGTCAGGTCGGGGATAGGTCCGTACGGGGATGTGTCCGTCGGGGATATGTCCGTCGGGGATGTGTCCGGATACGGCTGAAAAGAATGCAGAATATTGAGGGCACATGTTTCTTTGGACGTAACAGTGTGTTTTCTTTTGATATACACTTCCCAACTCATTAAATCTGCTCATGCTTTTCATCGATTCTACGCCCTATTTTACGTTTATATACAAACTCACTGGAACGCCGAGGGCAAGTATCCTCGTGATATGCAGTGGTTAGTAGGCTCACTTCATAATATCTTTCGTCCAAAAGTTTTGTTAGGATCAGCCAAGAGGTCCCTTAATAACTGAACTTATAATTTCTCTCGCAAAATAATGTGGCTGATTTCAAACCACGTTTGTTCAAAGAAAATTGACCTTAAGCTATTTTATTGAATTGTAAAGAGTAGAATTTGCAGAACTTTTTAAATTTAACTCGTAGTGACCTTTAGTGCTTTATCATCAGAAACACATACTAGTTTGGGTGATGTAATGGAATACAGTACAATGTTCGTATCTTTAAGCCAACCTAATGTTTTTTCATACTACATAGACTTTGAATCCTCGCTTCTTTTTACCTAATTGAAGATGCTAGCAAATATTGTTTACGAAACCACTGCTGTCAGCCTACGTTTTACAAAACTCTTTTTGTTGCAAAAATGTGATTCTGTGCAAGGGGTAAACTAGTTCATATTTGGGAATTGTGCATTTCAAGTCAATGTTTACTATGTTAAAATTTTTATGTGATCTTATCTGATCTCCTTCAAACTGATGAAGTGGTCTACTGCGAAACAAGACGTTCCTCTCGAATGCAACAAGTTTTTGTATGACTTTTCATCTTGCACATATGATCATCTGTTTAGATTCCGTTTTAAGACAGCTGGGACTTGAATTTAGCCAGTACAATAAGATGTCAACTTCCACTTTAATACTATCTCATGATTTCCCTTCCATCCATTTGTTGTAATATCATTTATCTTTGACATCCTCATGCTCGTAATCGGACAGTCAAATTCATTATCCTCTTCTTCGTGGACTCTTAAACTCATATTGAAATGGTTGCGAAAAAAATCCCCAATATTACCAAAGTGATTTTCAAGAAAAAATGAGGCAAGGATCAAAGTAATTTTAACTTAAAGTTGCACAGTTTAAAATGCTCATCCTAACGTCTCTGTTTTATGCGCTCCTAGAGATCAATACGCATACTATACAGTGACATTGAGCTTATTTCAGTGTATACTTGGTCTTGGTTCAACCTACTGGAAGTGGTCAGTAACTGCAACAGATGTCAGCACAACAATATCTCAGAGAATATTGGCTTGCTCCCATTTGACATTCTCGTCCAAAACTTGAGCATCTCGAGAACACTACGTTCTGTTATCACTCCCTATCCGACTGCAGATTATGAAGTTGGATGGGCTCATCTTTCTCAATGAAATAATCACCAAAACTCACATAAAATGAATGATAGAAGCATACGAATCCACACAACTCACAACGGAATGATCTCCACCTTGCACACTGGCTCTGCCCGTTTTCATAGTTTACATCTTTTCATCAAGCGGCAATCGGTTTGAAAGCAATAATGAAAACCTGTTGACTTTGGCTACTGTTGACTACTTATTGGCTATGGGAAGCAAGCAACCGCACCGGCCTGGCGCCGGGCCCAGGAGTCGACCGGGACCACGTCGCGACCGTCCGAACGCCGCCGGCGGGCCGGCCGGGTCGACTCCCCCACGCGGGCCCTTCTGCTCAAGGAGCTGCGGCTGTTCTTCCGCGATCCGTCGCAGTGGTCGCAGCTGCTGATGCTCGGGGCGCTGGTCGTGATCTACGTCGTCAACATCCGCTCGGTACCGATCCCGGCCGAGTACGCGAGGCTGCTGATCGGCTTCCTCAACCTGGCGATGACCGGCTTCGTGCTGGCCGCGGTCGGCCTGAGGTTCGCGCTGCCGGCGATCAGCCAGGAGGGGCCGGCCTACTGGGTGCTGCGGGTGTCGCCGGTGTCGGTCCGACGGGTGCTGGCGGTGAAGTGCGCGGTGGTCGCCGTGCCGCTGGTCGTGCTGGCCGAGCTCCTGGTCGGCATCGCCAACCGTCTGCTCGCCGTCGATCCGCTGTTCACCGGCTTCACCGCCGTCACCGTGATGGTCATGGCCGTCGGCCTGACGGGGCTCGGCGTCGGGCTCGGGGCCCGTTACCCGCGGTTCGACGCCGACAGCCCGGTCCGGGCCGCCAGCGGTATCGGAGGCATCCTCTACATGGGCAGCGGGCTGGTGTACGTCGGGGCGGTGCTCGGTCTGCTGGTGCGACCGCTCTACCGCCACTACGCGTCGATCGAATCGGCCCTCACCGCGCCCACCGCCTGGCTGCACTACGCCGCCATCCTGGTGCTCACGGCCGGGGTCACGCTGTGGCCGCTGCGGCTCGGACGGCGCAGCCTCGAGAGCATCGCCTGAGCCTCTACAGGCCGCCGGTCCGCCGCAGGCGACGGTACTCGCGTACCGCACGGTTGTGCTCGGCGAGCGTCGCCGAGAAGGTGTGCTGCCCACCCGCCCCGAGCACGAAGTAGAGGTAGCGGGTATCGGCCGGCTCGACCGCCGCCCGCAACGAGGCCAGCCCCGGGTTCGCGATCGGCCCCGGCGGCAGACCCGGCGTGACGTAGGTGTTGTAGGGCGAGTCGTACTCCAGGTGGCGGCGGAGCAACACCTCGACCTCGCGGCCCTCCCGCTCGTGGGCGAAGATCACGGTCGGATCGCACTGTAGCCGCATGCCGCGGCCCAGCCGGTTGTGGAACACCGACGACACGAGTGGTCGATCGCCGTCGGTACCGCTCTCGAGCTCGATCAGCGAGGCCAACGTCACCACCTCCCGGACCGTCAGGCCGAGCGCCTCGCCGCGCGCCCGCAGGTCGTCGTCGAACTGCTGCCGGAAACGATCGACGAGCAGGCGTACGACCTCGTCCGGGGTCATGCCGCTGGGCACCCGGTAGGTATCGGGGAACAGGTAGCCGAGGAGATCCCGACCGTCGGGGACGAGGTCGCGGATCGGCTCCGGATCGGCGAACGCGCGCCGCAGCGCCGCGCCGTCGACCACGCCTTCAGTGAAACCATCTTCAACAATGCTGCATCCACCACACACATCAGATTCTTCGGTGATCAGAGGGTTAGGGTCGCACTCAGTTTGGGTAAAATGCTCTTTAACATTGCGAAACATTTCCTCATGACTCTCTGTTACCTTTGGGAACAGTTGTTCAGAAGTTGTTTGATTAGCGTCTGCAGAGGGTATTAAAGCACTTATCAGTTTACTAATCAAAGCTTCATGGACTAAGAAGTGGGCTCGCAAAGCCCTCGAGACTGCCTTTCCGGACAGTATGTGCAACACTGAGCTTTCCCCGTATATAACAGACAGCAGTTCAGATAGTCCTGATCCATTCATAAGGCTACCAAGGCTTCCAAGGAAACTCATGATAGTATGAAAACCACCCAATCTGCAAACTATACCCATTGACTTGGCATCAATAATTTTGACAGCTTTCCACCACAAAGGTTGATCAAAGGTTATGCAAGGCGTTGGAATTTGAAGCTTTTCGGCCTGGGCCTTTACAAACGAAAGCGTTGAATATATGCAGCTGTCATCTGAAGGCTTCAGGTCAATGATAGGCAGTATTTTTATATCAGCCGCTGGCAAATATGTTCTAACTGATATGTCTTGCATGAACCCAATCCAGCTGCTCCTTGGCTGATTGTCAGTAAAGGACATGTAATACGCAGAGTGCCAGAGCAAATCCAAACAAGTTGAAACTGGCAGAACATAAGGAAACTGCAGCTGCAAGAGTGGCTTAAATTTTTCTGACGAGAGACCCTCAATAGATTTTACATACCACTTAACAGGAACACTTTTGTCTGCAGTTGCCGCTCCAACTTTCATAATACTTTGACGTTTGATTCTATTACTCAACACAATTGTTCCTTGTTGTCTTAATGGTGAAGACACCGCAATTACACCCATACCATGGAAGGTGTTCTTTCCATCTAGAGTACAAATATTATGGTCAACATTGTCAGCTACCCACTGAGTTGCACTATCTGGATACTTAGGAAGGATGTTGGTGAGGTTAGAGGACAGAATTGAACTCTGCTTGAACCTTGTAACTTCATCATATGAGACAGAATAGCCTAGTCTAAAAAGTTCATTTATCAACCATTTTGATCCAATTATATGGTCTACTTCAACACCTAGTCCAAAAAGCAAAGGTGGTATTACTGATCGAGGCCTTGCAGCGTGCACTAAACATTGACCTACAGAGGCTATTTGGACTTTCGACTTAACTATAGTTTGCAGGAACATTTGCAGCATTGAAGGCAGCCACTGACATGCAGCATCAGCATCTCGCATTTCGTGGTCTCCTGGATAAAAGTCCATACTATAGGACATTTCTCGACGTTATCCTGTTTTGCCTCATACCATTTATCATTGATAATAAGGGTGGCCATGTTACGGAAGCAAACCACATTTTTCCTTCCGTTCACCTCTGCGAAAAATAGATGATGAAACTGTAAACTGTTTGCAAAACTGAAAATACTGATGAAATTCTTTGTATTTTCTGCATACAATCGCCAATGACAATAGAGGATGTTCAGAGGATGTTTCCAAGGGGGATTTCTCCGTGGAGGTGAAGCCAGATTTCCTGGCTTTATTTAAAAAATGATCAGAAATTAAATAGAAAAACAAGTTTTTTCAACTGAAATTAAGGAGCATTATTAAAACTTAAAAATAACAAGAATTATTACATATACGAGGGGGGTTGCCTCCTCCTCAACACTGCGCTCTTTATCCTAAAGTTTAAATTTTGTCCCAATTCTTTAAAAACGACTCCTCAAACACAAAGGGCGTTTTATTAAAACAGTAAGTAACTTTTTTACAAATGCTGAAAAACTTTAGCATGAAGAGCGGGGTGTAGAGGAGGGGGAAGACCCCCTCCTCTATGGGGGCACTGTGGGGGACTTGGGGGGGGGTCCGGATTTCTGGCAATTCCGCGAGATCGGTACTTCCTGATGCAATAGGACGATGAAACTTGGCAGGCATATCAGGGACTCGAACAGACTAACTTGAGATTAGTCGTTTCCCCGATCCGACCATCGTGGGGGGAGTGGAGGGATGGGAATCCGGAAACTAGTGGCATGCATAACTTTTAAACGGGTGATCGGATTTCAATGAAACTTGGCAAGTGGAAAGAAATATCGTCTCAGATGTTCCATGTCAAGTCTGGATCTGATCCGATATTTGTGGGGGGGGTGGAGGCGCCCACCGGGAAACTCGTGAAATACTTGTAGTCGAGGGATTGGATAGGGTACGCTCCGATTCCAGTCGAACTTGATGGACGGGAACCGGAGATGTCAAAGATGTGACTTTTATTTTTTCAAGTCGTGTTCGGCCACAGTAGGGGGCCGGGAAATTGTGTGGCTCGCATATGGGTCAAATGAGTGCAGCGATTTAAATGAGACTTGGAATGTAAAGTAAGCATATGCCCTAGATGACATATTTTACTGTCCGAACCAGATCCGACCACGGTCGGGGAGGGGGGGGGATTTATTGAAAAATGCTGAGATTCGAGTGAAACTTGATAGGTGGTGAGACAAGATGCTCTAGATGATCCGTTCACGAGTGTCCGAGCCAGATTCGGCCGCGAAAGGGGCAGCTGGAAGGAGGTACCGGAAACCGTGTTGCACGTCTAGGGATTAAACGAATAGGTTTATTGTGCTGAAACTTGGAAGTTACAACAGTCATCTGCTCCAGATGATCCGAGGCGATGCCAGAAATGCACCGACTTGAGTGAAACTGCATATTCTATTTCTAGCTCCGAACCGCATTTTTGGGGTGGCGGGTGTGGTTTGTGACGGGCTCATCTCCTTTGTTGTACTGCCTACTCGTAACAAGTGCCATATGAGCTCGTAGCTCTTGTTCTGGTTCGTTCAGTAAGATTGGTCGACGAAACAAAATTTAATCTGCATAAAAAATATAGTTTAAGTCTTCTTTTTGGGGCAATAATGAAAGAAAAGCTCAGGTGATTTGGTAAGGTTTTAAGGGTGAAGGATGTTTATTTAGAAAGAATTAGACTTTTTGGCAATCCATCTGGGGCCCAACGGAAAGTACAACGTCCTCAAGTGGGGTAGGAATAAATCCTAAGAAAGGAAATAGATACTTCATGGGAGGGATCAAAGAGTATCTGAGGACTAAGTTGGATGGAGAATGAGCATGCGCACCTGTGTTGGCTTCAGGCGGCTTTGTTCTACGATGAGATTAAATTAATATTTAAAAATTTTTAAATTTATATTTGTGATTCCTATTTGAAATTTACTATTACTTTTGGAACAAAATTAATGTAAGAAAAAATAGGAAACATAATGTAAAAAGCACGAAAATAAGGGGTAAAGTTTACTTAAAAAGGACCTTCAGCCCCTGCGACAGTTTTTAGGAAATACATGAAATTGCAAAAGAGTTGAAGATTAGGGTGTCATGACACACTCAAAAAACAGAAAGACAGTTACTTTTCACTTCCCTAAAGTTATAACTTTGGGCATCTATTTAGTATGTTAAACTTTATGTTGACCAAATGCGTTTCCCCTTTACTAGGTTGTCTTCGCAAAATATCTTCTTAGGAGAAGAACTAAAAGAGTCTGAAGGAATGTAAGAGAAATTTCAAGCCTTTTGACCCTTTTCTTTAGCTATTTTCATCAGCGTTGTGGTTTTATTAGAATCCTACTTAAAATCTTCCAGAAATTTTCCGCCAGAAGAAGCAAAGAGAATCTTGACCTTTGTCAGTATCTTCATATTGCTTTTGTTTCATGGCAATTAATTTTTTTTTTTCGTTACGAGCCCTGTTTCTCCCTCAAGGGTTAAGAAGTAATAGATTATGAGCCACTGTTTATTTATGAATAAAGCATGAAATATTATCAGCATAAACGTTGGTTAACTAAGGATTGATCCACATATATTAAATGAAAAAGATCGGACCTTTATTCATGTGTGTTACATGGTCTATGGAAAAAAAGTCCCATATGCTCTGCAATAGTAGGTTGTACTAAAAGTGTGATTCAATCCCGTTTTTTAGGGCTATAATGAGAGAAAGGTTGAGATGGCTAGGGAACGTTCTGCAGATGAAGGATAACAGCTTGTCGAAGATTGTCCTTTTCGGCCAACCGTCTAGGGTTAAACAGGAAGCAGGTTCTCCGCAGTTAGGGTGGGAGGATATAAACAAAGATTTGAGGGAAATAGGAACTTCATGGGAGGGTATAAAGAGGGAGGCTTTGAATAGATTAGGACGGAGGAGGAGCGTGCGTAGCTGTGTTGGCCTTAAGCGGCTTGGTGCTGCGGTGAGTTGTTAGTAGTAGTAGTATACATTCCATTTGTAGAAGAGTTTTAGTTTTTGGTTCGAAAATATATCTTATCTTTTAACCAATCGTTGTAGTATTAATTGTATATACAAATATTGGTTTGTTTTTTATTTCTATTAACTTTATTTAATTTTAGGTTTTATAAATTATTTTAGATTTTAGCTTGTACTTCGTCTACATTTAGTATTGAAGACACCTTGTTTTATACAGGCGAAAAGTCTGCATCGTTTTAGTTTGTCTTTTCTTTATACTGGCCGCAGTCCCGTTTCTTTCCTTCATTTTGAGATTTTTTTTTTATGTCTTTGTTTTTACAAATGCTGGCCAGTTCAGCTTTAGATCTTCTATACATAATTGAATTTACCATGGTAGCTTCATTATTAGAAAACAGGTGTGTTGGAAGGAAACATGAAATTTCTTTCATGTACTAAGCGAAGGTTGCCATAACCTTGTGTCTCTTCTGCATAATGTGTCTATTTTTTAGGTGTAGCAAACAGTCCGAACTGCAAATAGTGCTGTATCTAACGCTGGTGCAGGAACAAGTCGGCTTAATGCTCTAAAAACCGCGTTTGAATCTCAGTACAAACAGGTAGGTTTTTATGTTTGACATAAGCGTAGATATAGTTGTCTATGGCTTCCACTAATCATAAGTATTACTATTTCATTCAGAATATGTTTTAGCTGCTGGGGCTCTATTTATTTCTCCCTTTGCCGTAAGTTATAAGGGTTTTGGACAGCTTCTGCGGTAAGCTTTATATATCTTGTTTTAGCAATGGGAAGTGAAATGATGTAAAATATGTTGTTCCTTGTTATATCTGGAAAACTGAGAAACATTCTAAGAATAAGCTCCTTGGTTTTTGTCACAATATGATTGGTACAGCTATTGAAAAGCTAACTCTTACCAACTGAGGGGGTTGCATAGGCGATTAGAACTTTCAGGAATGGATTGCCAACACAATAGGGAGTTGGGAAAGTATTATCAAGGTCCTTAGCCCGTCGCCGGGTATATTCTAAATATCTACAGTTTCTTGGCACTACTAGTTCAAATTGTCAAATTTTCTTTTTCTTGTTATTGTTCCCCCTCCCACTTGAAAAAATCCTTTGTACGCGTCTTTGTGTATCCTTCTTTGTAGTTTCTGTACGGCAGAGTACCCTTCCTGACAAAATGGATTTATTGTAATAACAGCCAAACATGTTCATTTTTTCTCTTTTAGGTTGTCAAAATAATAAGAAAAGCGAAATAAAGCTATTAACTATAAAAGACAAATAAGGTTATGTTATGAATATCATCTATTGGACCAATGAGAGGGGTAAAATCGTTCGTTCTGTTATGAGGGATCGTCAATATTTGATTCTTTAATTGCTAATTTTCATCTAAGATGGAGTTTGATGACCAACAGCCTATTTGTTTTTTGGATTTGATATCTGCGAATGGTAGCCTAGTAAGGTACAGCGCATGCCCCCAACAAACTCTGATGCAACTTACACCCTCCCCCAAACTCTTCTCGTATCTCTAGGGATTGTGCTTCTCTTTATCGTTTATTTATATTTAGTTCGCAGATAAAGGTACAATGAATCACTGCAAAAAAAGGAAAATTAAATAGGCAAGATACAAAAAAAAATTCAGATACAAGTATCAAACTAAACAGTGTTACCGAGCATGAGATCAGTTCCCCTTAGATTGCATTTTCAGCAGTAATGTAATCAGAGTTTGCTTTTGTTTGGAAATGTTTTCAATTCCTTTTTTCTGTAGCTGCAATGTCTTTGGTACAAAAGTTCGGTTCATCTCTCACTGCCCGAGAACTTTACACAATAGCCTGAGCGACTCTGATTTCTTCCAGATTATCGCGGTCGATCCTTTTTTTCAGTCCACCAACTCCCTCTTTTAACAAACTGTCGGTAACCTTTCGTTTTGACTAGCATCTTTTTCTTTGTAGGTCTATCAGCAGATTTGACATCTTTTCCTTTCTTTTTTTAAGATCTTCTAGCACCTTAGCTTCTTCTGGGTCAGCTTTTCGCTTCTTTCTAATAGCCTCCTCTTCAAATTTCTCGTGTTAACACTGAGCTTCTAGATGGTTCAGGTAACTGGCTCGAGCTTTCCGTGCAAGCTTCATCAGGTCATGTGCGATAGAAAAATTATTAGGCTTGCCTCCAAACATTTTCAACCAGTCAGCTACTGTCAGCTTCTCATTGAAAATTCTTTCTCCCATTACTGCTTTCTGTTCAGATATAGTATTTCCTGATAGTGAGAAACCCCTTTCTACACTTGCAGTTCGCAACTCTTGCAGTTTGCAACTCTTGCCATCATGTTTGGACCATTAAGCAGATTGGCAATCAACAGATACAAGTTCGAATTCGTAAGTGTTTAGTTTTTCTTTACTCAATCAATGGTTCCCATTCAAAGAGAAACTTTCGCAAAGCTGAACGAAGTGAAAGCCATCTGGTGGGCACGTGCTTTTTAAAGCTTCTAGTCGTTACATTCACTTTTGACTGAATCTTCCGAAAGTCCTCTAATCTAGCCGGTCAGCCCGAAAAGAAATAGTACACTTCGATCACCAACTTTGAAACATCGTCCATACTAGCTTCTAGTCATTTTCAGAAAGCATTATGGACAACATGAATCCTAAATGTCCCGATATCTAACAATCATTTGCTTTAATCTCCACTTATTTGAACTTCATACCTGTTCATCAAGCGCCAAACTTTTTTATGAACGAAAGGTCCATCACTCCCTATCAAAAGCAAGTTTTTGAGGCTTAAATTGGCTTCATAAATTGCCTTCATAAATCTCGCGTTTTAAATCTTCTGTAAACAATTTCTGAAACCACACTGGCAAATCATGACAAACGAATAAATAAGTAAAAAAAAAGAAATGAGGATAATGCAAGCCAGTGAAAAAGTGTAAGCTACAATGCAAATATTTCGGTCACCTCCGACCGGTAAGATCCGGTCACCCGTTCTTAAGTTAAAAATCGGGGAAGCAACTGTTATCAAGGCAATTTGTGCAGGTCCCTGACACGCCTATCAATTTTCGTCGACAAGCATGTCCTGAAGCACCGAACTCGCCAAGATTTTAGGTTTTCCCCTCCAACTCCCCCCAATGTCACTGGATCCGGTCAGGATTTAAATTAAGAGCTCGAGACACAATATGCCTCTAAATGTCAAATTTCATTAAGATCTGATCACCCGCTCGTAAGTTACAAGTACCTCATTTTTTCTAATTTTTCCATTACTGTTATCTATTTCCACTACTGTTATGTATTTCCAGACTGTTATCATGGTGGAAACGACTATTTTTAATTTATTCCGGTCTGGTCCCTGATACACCTGCCAAATTTCATCGTCCTAGCTTATCTGGAAGTGCCTAAACTAGCAAAACTGGGACAGACCGACAGAATTTGCCATCGCTATGTCACTTGGTAAATACAAAGTGCCATAAAAAATATGAAAAAATAAACAATAAGACTCTTATACATCAATAAGTTGGACATAAGGCCAGGTGCCTTTGAGCGTTTAGTTCAAAAAGGGTTTAAGTAGTTTTTCTATTAAAATATTTGGATATAACTATTGCAATGGTTAATTGGTTATGACTTACTACATGTCATGGCAAGTTTTAAAATCGAAGCTAAAAACCAAAAATATACAGCTTATGCCAATTCCAATCATATTCTAGGCTCTTTGTTAAATTCATTGCAGAAGAAATGCCCCTTTTATTACGTTTCTGACGAGGGGTAGCACACTTTCCGCTACCAGGAGACACCCCAGACACCCAGGCGTACATCCCAGAGCGCCACGTGTATTACACAATTCCGCCCCGTGTGGTAAAGTTCCGCCACTGCTGGCACAATTCCTACTACGCTTGGCACAATTCAACCACACTTAGATCACTTTTGCCACGCTTGGCACGCGCCGCATAGTATACATGATTTCTAAAAATCGGCAACCCCTCGGTTTAAAATTGACATTGGGGCTTGGGAATATTTGCTGTTTTTCAAACTAGCATATTTGCAAATTTTAGTAATTCTTAAGTCCCGTTTGAGAAATTAAACATTAATTAAATGGTATTTTATTAAATATTAAAAAGTTTGATGTTTACAAAAACCTAACCAATTTTAAAAATGCTAAAAAATGTAAAAAACAAGTTATGACTTTGAATAAAATATCAATTAAACAATTAATTAATTAACTAATCAATTAATTAACTTCCATTATTTGAAGCGCCATAAAATCAATTCTATTTTGCAGATTACATTTTTTCTTTATTCTTAGAACTTGCATCTAAGATTCCTCTTTTTTTAAACTGTTTATGCTTTTAAAGTTTCCTTGATCCACTTGTAATAGGTTGAGCACACCCGAATGTGGTGGGAAGGTAAGTTACAGCGGAGTGACAACCTTAAGAAATTCCTTGAACAGGCTGGAACTCGAATGAATGGGGACGGGTAAAGATATAGACGAACCATGATGAGGAAGATGCAATCTGTTTCCAGTTGACGGGAAGTGAGAATAATTAGGATTTATTACAAGACAATTATTAAATGCAAAAAGTCCCAGACCTGAGTTACATTGACAGGCTAGGGACGAGGGATGAAACGAATGGGTTGGAAGGGGGTTTTCATGGAGATAGGGTAAGGAGGAGTCGAATTGCGAGGTTTTTTTTATAGAGAGGAAAAGGGGAGATGGGAAGGCAAGAAGCTGCTGGGAAAGGAAAGTGGGCTGGGAACTTTCTCAGAGGAGGGAAGCCAGATTTGTTTTGCCCGATGAAGGGTGGAGACCCGAACCAGTCAACAGAATCTTGGGTGCAAGGAACGAATAGAATATGCAACGGGGTTTGTGACTGGGAGGGATGTGAGTAAAAGGAGATTGTGGGAGGGTTTGTGTGTAGTAATGTCTGCGATGGTGATTTGACAGGTCATGAGTAAATTTCTGGGTTGGAGGGGTGTTTCAAAGAGAGGATACCTCGGGAATATTGGTTTGTATTGGATAGGGAGGGAGGTAATGAAGGGTATTTAATAAGGGAGGAATGGGATCCGTAGTGCTGCATAAAAAGAGGGGCTTTCCAGTGTAGGATGTTTTACTACAATGACGAAGCTACCGGACGCCAGTGAGGGCTAAGATACTTGAGTCCTGTAACAAGTACAAGTAAGTATCCCCAGTAAACAACAGCTCCGTCGGTCTACTGGCTCTAACCTTCTGAAAATTAGGATGTATTCATACCACTAGTACCAAGTGATTACATTTCCTGCTAGTGATGACCACCTTTTTAGATTAGGATTAGATACCATAAATGGGGTCCATGCTGCTTTACACACCCTAGGCTTGAATCTCCAAATTTTTCCCTGGAATTCTGTAAAAAAAAAAGGAACACTCTTGGTTGGTTCTCGAGTCAGGAAATGGTGCATCTCGAGCTCTGCTCAAAGATTCTCATATGAATAAAACTAGGAAACTTTATGGTCTGCTAACAACTATGAAGGTTAAATTGCATCTCCATTTGTAAAATCTGTATATAATCCTTTAGTAATCTCATATTTCCTGGCTCTTTCTACTTTTTGGCCTGTTTTCACACAAAGTCATTGAATAAACAAGAAAATATTTTAATAAGTAAGCAAAATGCCTTTATTGGCAGCCTCATTGGACTAGTAACACCACTATATAAACTAGATAAAGGGTTTCTGCCCCCCTTGATGCTTTCCAAAGAAGAAACGAGCAATAAACATTGGAAGTTCTTCCCAGAATACCCTTCAGTAAACTAGTCTAGTCGTTCTGGTTTGAGCTATGTTTTTCCTTTTTTCTGCTCCATCAGTTATGTACATTATGTAACGTACATTACAACGTACATTATGACGGGGTAATGAAACTAGACATACGCATGTAAGAACCCCTTGATCAGCCGCTGACGGTGGAGCAGCGCTATCAACATACCGTTGGGGTTAGGGCCACGGATCAGTTTGGACTGTCGGTGGATGCGCGGTTCGAGCTCGTTCTCCAAGCCCCACCGACGATCGTTTCGGAACCGGAATCCGCGATGGTGAGTTCTGGGACGCCCGTGGAATTTCAGGTTTCGGTGGCCGGCACGCCGCCGTTGATATACCAGTGGTTCATGAATGGGGAACCCGTGGCTGGGGGCACCACCCGTGTGTTTAATATTCCGGAGGCGGCGGATACGGCGGTCGGCAACTATGCGGTCGAAGTCTCGAATGCTTTCGGAAGCATTACGAGTGCGTCGGTTTCGCTGTCGCTCCAAACGGTTTTGGAGCGGGTTCGCCTGGAATCAATCGCGGTCGATGCCGATGGGCAGATCACGTTGGGACTCTTAATTGAAGGTGAGGGTGATCATCGGCTAGCCCTGGAGTGGACGCGTGATTTTGATGCGTGGGAACCGCTCGCGGAACGGGTGTTTGAGGCCGGGCTACAGACTTGGACGTTTCCACTACTGGAGGGAGAAGCCCGAGCCAATTTTCGCATCGTGTCGCGACCCTAGGGGAATTTCGATTGCCCCACATGCCGGGCCGTGGGTAGGTTGGGCGGAGTTTTCCGATGTCCGAATCGATGCGTCAGTGGGATCTGATCGTCTTGGTACTGTACCTGGGCGGTATCTTTGGCCTCGGCTGTTGGCTTGGCCGCCGCAGTCGGGGGACGGAGGCATTCGTGGCTGCGGGGCGCTCGTTATCGGGTTGGGTGGTCGGTCTCTCGATCTTCGGGACCTACATGTCGAGCATTGGTTTCCTGGGGAATCCGGGTAAGTCGTACGCCGCCAACTGGGGACCGTGGGTGTTTGGCCTTTCGTTGCCGATCGCAGCTTGGATCGCGTCCCGCTATTTCGTTCCGCTCTATCGTAGTGGGAATGAAGTCTCGGCATACTTTCATTTGGAGCGGCGTTTTGGGCCTTGGGCGCGAAACTATGCGCTGATTTGTTACCTCCTCACGCAACTCGCGCGCATGGGGACGATTCTCTACCTAGTGGCCCTGGCGCTCGCACCCTTAACGGGTTGGGATGTTCGAGCCATTATCTTGGTGACCGGGGTGATGGTCACGATTTACACGCTTCTAGGAGGGATTGAGGCGGTGATTTGGACGGATGTCATCCAAAGCGTCGTGTTGACGGTCGGAGCGATCGTGTGTGGGGCGTGGCTGCTCTTTGGCATGCCTGAAGGGCCGGGGCAACTGTTTGCGCTTGCTCAGGCGGAGGAGACGTTCTCGCTCGGTTCCTTTTCGCTCGTGCTTTCCGAACCGACCTTTTGGGTTGTGTTGGTTTATGGCGTGTTCATTAACTTGCAGAATTTCGGTGTCGATCAGAGTTTCGTCCAACGTTACGTGACGGCCAAATCGGATCGGGATCATTTTTGACTTTCAAATTGATTGTATTATTTTCAAGAGCAACCATTTTGTCCAAATGTTTCCCTCAATTCTATTTGATGCAAAAACATAGAATACTGACAGCTGAACGAGAATTAAAATTCTCAAAGCAATCTATTTAGTTTGTTCAAGCTATAGTTGAAGTTGAAACTATTCAAGTTGAAAGGGGTGAATTTAAAATACAGGTGTTGATGAAATGTTTACTGCATGTAAGAATAACGAATCTAGATTGATCACTAAAAGTAGAATCCCAGTGATTTCGTTTTCTTTAGTTCATACGCGTCGTGCGGATAATAGAAAAGCTCTTTAAATATATTTTTTTTATTTCATGTTTGAATAAACATTTTTATTTTTTTATTTCATGTTTCATTTATTCATTTATAGCAATTTAACTTTGATTGGAGTTTCACTTGTGAAATAACCTATTTAAGTCTTTTAAGCTCGTTTTAGTTTTTAGTATGGTTCTTTACTTACAACAAAATATTTTTGGAAAATATTTTCCAAACTAACTAATAAAAGAAACATCCAAAGGACTGCCGAGAGATTCCATGATAATTTTATGTATGATTTTTTCGGTATTATAATAAAATAAAGTTTGTTAATCAAAACAACGCATTTATTTATAACAATGCGCCAAATTATAAGCCAGTAAGGCGCTAAACAAACATTGAAAAATTCAACTGGAACAAGGCAAAGTTCATATTTGATTGTAAATGCAGCCATTGACTTTTATTTTGTTTTGTGTTTGTGGTTATTTGTGGCAACCTTAACGCAGCATTTGCTATTTTCGATTCCCCTATTTGTAGCGACAGGCACGTGCTGGTTTTGTGCTGTAGTAAAGTTGATTCATGTCATATTTCTTATTCTTTAAGGAAAGCACTAGTTCGAAACAGTTATGAAGCTAAATTAGTGATAGATACACATTCTCTAAGGATTAAGATTATTCAGTAGTTTTCCAGTGACAAAAGCAATCGTGCCAAAGCAAGGTTCCATTTTCAGGAATTTTGTGCTAGGAGAAAAAAAAAACTTCTAACCCTAACAAAGTCATAACAATACCAAACACAAACTGGGAGATAACCAGTTACCTTAGAACTATCATGAGCAATTGCAGATAAATCCCCGGTTTCTGAGGCCAAATGGCCATGGGGTAGTACCCTCTGTCCCCCAAGGATTTATGCAGCGGAAAATGATTGAGGATCGTTTCAAACAATAATTTGAAAGTTGCATTGGAATGATTTTACTAATTGTAAATTCCAGGTCGAATATTCCATGTAGAGTATTTGATAATTACACATTAGCAATAAGTTGAGAAATCAATGTATCAACATGTTGGGGAGGGCATACCTGAAGTTTCAAAAGATATACCGAAGAACCAAATATGTGAGCTCTTTGTCAAAAGGCCCCCAGATCAAGTTGAAGAATAAGGAGTTCAATGTAGGGGGAAATCTAAAATCTTAGGAAACGCTTAGAGTGGAGGGATTGGGATGAAACTTGGTGGTAAAAATAAGCACAAATCCTAAATACGTGATTGACATAACTGGAACGGATCTTCTCTCATTGGGGGTGTGGGAGGGAGGGCTAATTCTGAAAAGTTAGAAAAATTAGGTATTTTTAACTTACGAAGGAATGATCAGATCTTAATGAAATTCATATTTAGAAGGGCGTCGTAACTCATATCTCTTATTTTAATTCTCGACCGAATCCAGTGTCATTGGGGAAAGTTGGGGGAGGGAGAACCGGAAATAACCAACCCAACTGGTTTTTGTTGGTTTCCGCCTAATGATTTTCTTACCTCTTCAATCATAGGTAGCGCTCTGGATCTGTCTGTATTGAAGAGCCATATTCCAGCGGTGTATTATTTTATTTGTGTTTTTTTTTTCACCTGGACACCGTATAAAAGGGGTGGTTGTAGAAGTTCTAGGGTGGGCTGGTTATATTGGAAATGGAAGCTTTTAGTAACATTTTAAGAATGACAAGTGGTTGGATGGGACCCAGCCCCTTTCTAAAGCTTTTTTGATGTCTTTCTACTCCGTAATATCAAGAGACATCAGATAAAATTTTAAGATAGTCGTTTTGTTCAAAATTGTTGAAAGGTTCAATAATATTTTTTCAGGCAAAATATGACCTTCATAGCCCCTGAAGAGAGTACTGTAAATTATCAAAATTGCCCATGCTTTGAACATATTTGTTAGTATGATGGTGAAGGGGGCTTGTTTGATGTTGGGTATTTTATTGGTTTTAAACTTACATTGGTCGTTTTCTGCCTCAAAAAGATTAAATGTTTTTTGGGTATGTGTGTGTGTGTGTGTGCGTGTGAATGAGGAGGGGAGCAGTTGAAGGCCAGGAAAATTTCTACGGATAAATTTTTATGGGAGGTTTTTCAAGGAGGGGGTGAGGAATTTCCTGACATTATTTGAAAAACATCAGAAAATAAGTTTTATAAAACAAGCTTGTTTCTACTGAAACGAAGGAGCAACATTAAAACTTCAATCGAACAGAAATTATTCTATATATGAGGGAGTTGCCCACTCCTAAATACTCCGATCTTTACGTTTAAAAGTTCGACCTTTTGTTCCATTTCTTCGAGAACAATACCTGAATCACAATGTCCATGAACCTTTTTAAAACTACTGAAAAAACTTTAGCGTGAAGAGATGGGGAATTGATGATAGGGCAGCACCCCTCACATACAGAATAATTTGTGATGGTTTTAAGTTTTAATATTGTTCCTTAATTTTGGTAGAAAAACTTGATTTTATAACACTTGATACTTACCAATTCGGAAAAAATTTGAAAAAATGAGATATTTTTAACTTACGAACAGGTGATCGTATCTGAATGAAATTTTATATTTAAAAGGGTCTCGTGTTTCAGAGCTCTTATTTGAAACCCTACCAGCTCCCTCTACCCTAGAAAATTGAGCCTTGTCTTTCCGGTTATATTGATACTTGTTGCTTTTTAGAGGCCTATTTTCTTTTTCCTTCCTTTGTTTTTCTATTCTAATTTTAAAATATTACAATGCGTTTGCTTAAACTCCTCTTATACGATTTCTATTTAAGGACATCTGGTGATTCACTGTATCAAATATTGGGGATAGAAAAGACCTCGTCACAAGATGATATTAAGAAGACTTATAGGAAACTAGCGCTCAAATTTCACCCAGATAAAAATCCTAATAACCCAGAAGCCGCTGACAAAGTATGTATAATTTTGGCTTCTATGCAGCTGATATTAAATGATTATTTTTGGACTTACGGTGTTTAGGTGTATTTGGTTTATGGTGTTATACAGCACAACTTGTTGAAATCGGAGTCTTGCAAGGTATTCAAAATAAGCGATTTCAGCCGGAGAAACCACCTATCAAATGCTTACCCGGCTGTCCTCTACTAAAACCTATTATAGACTCTAAAATTTGACTTTGAGTTAAGGACAGACATCCACTTATATCAACACGGTGAGCCCATTGGTGTATTCTGGTTTTTGGGTGTCCAATTGTTTATAAGATACGACCTAATATATAAAGACGTAAAAACAGAATGACCGGTTTCCAATACCTAGTACAGATACAGGGTAAGATGCCCAGTAGTCGGGCAGCCAATCACTATTTGAAGAATTAAATCTATAAAAGTACTATTACACCACATAGAAGCTTAATGGGTTTGTTTCACCCTTGGATTTGCCGAAATTGTATTTATAAATATGTAATTAGTTTGAATGTTTTAACCATGTACAATACAAACTATTTCAAACGTATTGATAGTTAATAGTGGAGCCTAATCACAAGTGCGTATTTTTAGCTTGAGCCTAATCTTAGAAAATACTGCCCAATATTGGTCACAAGAATCTTAAAGTCGGAACAAAGCAACTCAATCCCAGACAGAGTAAATCATAGACATTTTCAGTTACAAGCAAGTGTTGCAAAAGAGGATTTTGGTATCTAAATAGGCTAGGCTACAAGAGTAGCTTTTACTTAAGCTCAAATATTGAAAAAAGAGATTTTCCAAGATTGTGGTGAGCCAGTCCCAGCTAACCCAGTCTTATCTAAAATTAACTATATCACGTACAACGTTAATTTCGTAATTAGTCCATGTTTAGGAAAGATATAACAACTACATCTTAGTCAAACATTTGCCCAAGACTAGGCACATTTTAAATACTATTTACTTTAACCTTGAGAGTTCAGCCCCAGTTTTTCACAGCGTCAGAACTTTTTTTTTTTGTTTTTTTTGAAACAAACTCGGACTATTATTTATGAGCCCTTGAATCAGAAATAAAACGTTCCTTGTGTTTGAATATATTTGCTTCTTCGGCTAAGTTTGGCTTCAGTCTCGTTTCCACCATCCACTAATCTTTCCACATTCTTCTGGCTTAGAAATATCCTCCGCTAATTGAGAATACCCTTTCTATATCAAAGCTAGGGGGAGCGAACGGCAGGAAAACTCTTTGACAATGAATTTTTGTAAAATATGCTCTGATACCCATTCTAAACTGTAAATTAACAAAGATTTCACTTCAATGATGATTAAACTGAACAGACGAAGGCCAGAACTGTTTTGTCACGTTATAGGGTCGAGCACCTCTGAAGGAGCATTTCAGCATTTCTTTGGCTTTTTACACTTTGAATGGCAATTGATAGCCTAATCGTCATTTGCAAACCGAAAAGGCATGCTAAATGTTTTTATAATTTTACTAAGAGATCAAAAGTTTTAAATCTTTCCCGGTAAAATTTCTTTTTTCGATGATTCAAATAAGAAAAAAGTAGAAATTTAAAGAATATAACACAATGATTCGGCTCAATTTAAGTTTATACAGTGCATGAAATTAAGCTTAGTAGATTAAGATAGATGTTCCGATACATATTACCGCTTAATCTTTGCTGTTCTTTGGGAATGACATAATGGTAGTTGGCTAAATTGCCGATTTTCAGGCTTCTTAGTTGAATTTATATTACAAGCTGTATGTACACCTGAAATTACTGCTACAGTTCTTAAAACGCAAAGATCATGTTCTGAAATTTAAACAAATTAAGATATTGAACCTGTGGCCCGAACATAATCTGATATTAATACACTAATATCCAAACCTAGTTAAACTTTAAACAGCTGAGTGGTTGGGGCGCTGGATCTATAACCTTTTGTACGAAGGGGGGAGTTGATTCCTGGTGTTGCCGGTCATTTGGTCTGGGCCGGGGGCCAGTGCCACGACTCTATGAGCTCAGCCAGAGTACACCTAGCTCTAATTGGGTACTCGGGGAAATTTGGGAAAGGTAAGCAGGAAGGGTGTGCGAAAGCATAGTATGGCTGGCGCCCAGCCCCCCCCTTGCACTTTTTGTCTGAAGAGCTTGAAACGGAGTTCACCACCGCCGGTTTGGACTTTAAGGGTCTCCTTTACCTCTTTTTTAGATCTGAATCTAGTCCAAAGGATGAATGCTGGATTAGGTTTTCCCAACCAACTTTCCCAAACTCCTTAGGGTGCAAGGAAGCAGTCCAAAGGGCTAGAACCGGTTTTTTACAATTACCTAATATTGTAAATTAGTATTGTTCCATTATACTAGCGGTGCCCAAAGAAAGGGGATCACAGCCCCCCCACCCTGTTGTGATATTCGAAAAAAAAACAAATAGGTTTCAACCAAATAAAAATATATTCTCGGAATCTTAACCCCTCCTCCTAGCAGCATTTTGCAGCCACTAACGCACCAGGGAAATTGTTGGGGACCCTCTTGTCTATGCGCTACATAACTTCAGCCCTACAACGTTTTTTCTCTCCTAACTTTGTTTTTTCTCGTGTAAAATTCTGGTAGTTTCTTCTACTTATAATTAACTGAGGGATCTCTAGTTTCAGTCAACTGGCGATTTATATAAAAAAACATTAAGGAGACTAGAGGGGAATTTTCTTTTCCAAAATCACGACCTATGTAGATCGTTTTTCACACCGAGAACTGGCAGCAGACCACTTCAAAAAAAATTATTGCGGCATTCTCGTGAAAAAAAAAATACAGATACGTTTGCAATTGCTCGTTTAATAAGATAGATTAATGGAATTGTTAAGCATAACGATGGCTTCACAGGCTTATTGGTCAATTCACAATGAAACTATACTAGTACCAAGATTTAGCTAGTATTAATTTGAGCCGATCGTATTTTTCACGGAATTTTCTGATTGGCTTAAATTAGCGCTAGGTAATTCCCGGTGTTGGTAAAGTCTCACTGGGACTTGGCCTTACACATGCATACCACAACGGTTTATTAGATATCTTAGATGCATATTTATTCGCATAAATAGAAAACAATAGTAAACGACATGAATACATCCTCCCGCAAGGTTCTTATGGCCGAGAATGCAAAGAGTTCAGTTTCTAATTCTTTGACTTTTTAACTGACTTGTCATGGGGCGTTTTACATTCCGTGTTATGGAAGCGTTTGAGTATGCCTTAAATGTGATTATATTTTACCCAAGCAATATTAATGTCACTCTTACAGATAAGCTTAAAATTGTACACGACTACCTCACCGATAATTTAACCCGTCCATACTTTGGTTAGTGGAACAACGTTTTGAAGCAAATTTTGAAAGTAACTTTTATGATTAACCAATGAGAGTAAAGATTCAAGGCATACGTTTTATAAATTAAAAATATGGAGGCTTAAAACAGCAGTATTCATATATGAAAGCTGGATATTACAATCCAAAATAGATACAGGCTTAGTATTGATGCAGATCCGTTCTTAGGGAGCGGGAGACAACCGGGGTAGTTTCTGCGGGCACTGTGGCTTGGGGAACACCATGACTGGGGAATTATCAAGTTTGATCCAGTTTTTCACTTTGATTCGGCTATTTTGCTTATATTTGACTCGGGAGAGGGGTGCTGTGATTAATTTTGCCCCGTGCACCATCAACCCTAGGAATGGCCCTGTGTTGGACAATAGTTGGAAACCCATTAGTGTTCCTTTTTTTTAATAAACCCCGTATATAAGTAAGTAAGTAAACTTCGTGTCATTTTATTTCAATTTCCGCATACGTAGTACAGATTTGACGTTACAATCAGGAAAAACCACGTATCATTTATAGATCCGGGGTTTTCGACGAATATGTTTGACTATGTTATGACTCGTGCATAAGATTTGTAAAAATCATTAATATTATGCTGATCGTGCTTGTACCTATAAATTGTTTGGATATCAAATGTGACAGGAATATAAACAGTACCCTTTTGATTCCAAGAACAATAAAAAACACAAGTTTCTGGAACAATCTGAATTGGCTTTAAAAAGGACAACCTCACTTGGTGGTTAAATGTACGCAAAAACCTTCTATCTATCAAGGCTATATCAGCTTATGTTTACAAACATTCTGAGAGAATGAGCACGCCTCATCTTTTTGGTAGGCATGTTTTCATAATTAAGGCCAGTGTCTTAATTTATGTGTTATTAAATGAGTGTTATCACAAAATGTCTACATAATTAAGCGATTTTAAGTTGAAACATCTGGAGGAGTCGGCCTACTAAAATCAAAATGGATTATAAACTTACAAAATATATTAAAACAGACTGACTAATTCATTTACAAACAGCAACTACAGATCATCACTTACAACAACCGTCAAGGGAAGGAAACAAAGCGACTGATAAAAGATGGCAGGAATTCATTGACTCTAAACCAATTAATCAATAATTAAAAAACAAAAATGAATATACTCTCTCTCACCATACCTTTACCAAACAAGAAATCTAAATAATAAAACTATAATTCTTCATTCAGAAAACGCTTATTTAATATATTTCTAAATAAATCTATGTGCCCAGCCCCTCAAGTGCCAGTCGGAGTATTATTCCGAATTTCCTGGGCTAAATAACGGCACATGACACATGAAGCCGACACATGTCTCGATACTTAACTATGGAATCATCAGCATTTCAACAATCAAACGATATATTTTTAAATATTTTAAACAGTTTAAATATAGAAACACCAAGAAGGAACTGTCAAAAATCAAATCACGTCCTTAAAGTTAACAGCCAACAGCCGTCAGATAAAACCAGTGGCACCACTGGTAACTAATCAATAACATAAACACAAATAGTGATTTGTTCAAAGAATCAAGGGTCTCTTTCACAACCCTCTTTGGAAAAAACAAATACAAATGAAAACTTAAAAACCAGAACAAAAAAAATGAAAAGAACGACGATTCTGAAAACCGTAAATGAAAAAATAAAAGTCAACAATAAAAGACGAGAATATTCTGATCCTATCACTGAGGACCTTCATCAACAGTGGCAAATAGAACAACAAGAAGACAACAAGGTCAAATAAACCGCAGGACAAAGCAAACAGGAGACGATAATCACAAACAAGACGAGAAGGCCCAAACAAGAGGTCACACAATGAGATAATCTAAATTTAAAGAATTATCAAGTGAAGAACCGTTAAGTGCTTAGCATCAATAATTTATTCAAATATGGAAAAAAAAACAACCAAAAAAAGTAAGATGTTTTTTTTAGGAAACAAAAAAAAAATTTATTTCCTAAGAAGAACTTGTAGATTAAATTCACTTTCAGACAGTCTTTATTTTATAATAAAAGTAGTTTGTGATTCCGATAAAAAAAAAAAAACAAGTCTCAAAATTAAAAACCGACCCCCTCGGGAAAAATCACAAATGCCAGCTAACGACTCTCAGTCCTACTGCAATGTTATCTATTTTTATTTTTTTCCCCTCCCCTGTTACTGAGATCCACTAGTGGACCCCTATATAAAGATGAAATACATCTATTAACTCTATATTTCTATCTTTTTAACTACATGCTTCAATTTCATGTTATTAGCTAAAAACTGCCATGTTTATTTATTCTTTCAGCCCTATTCGTACCCGTCTACAAGGGTTCAGAACAATCTGCAAACTATTACCAGGCATCGAACCTCCACCGAGGATTTAAACGATTATTGTGCATGTGTTTAGGACTGTCAATTTTTATTTTAATCGTTTTGGCTCTAATCCCAACATCTATCAGTCTTGGATCTAGGTTTAACTTAATTTTTTTTTTATGATTCTTGCAAATTTTGAAATTTAGATTTAAAATTAGAAAAACCTACATTTAAGTTATAAACTTTGTATTTAAATTCAAAAATGTATAATGATATTTTATGATTTGTAATAATTTACAAATTTACCAATTAAATCATAGATTATAAAGAAATTGTTTGTCCTTCCTTTTTTGAAAAAGATTTAAAATGAATTTGCTGATTGGTATTAAAAGTTCACTCGACTAAGATTTATGTTTCAATTTAGAAAACAAAAAATTTAATTGACATTCTAAAGTTTGTACTTACATTTAAAAATTTACAACGACATTTTAAAGTTTTTTAATTTAGAAATTTATCACTTTAACTTTAAATTATGAAAAACTCCTTCGCCTTACCCTTTCTTTATCAGAAAACGTTTAATATTAAATTCATAGATTTGTTTTAAAATTCCATTAATTTTCCCAAATTTCTGGAAACTTCTTACTCAAATTACCAATTTTTGTATGATCCACCCTAAATTAAAAAACCCAGTGTATATGCCACACTAAAAAAAAAAAATAAATAAAAAATAAATAAAACCTACAAAATAAATTAATTGTTTTTAGTATTCAGTTTTTCTCCATTGAATGGAGTTTTCCCTTTCTTCAATATTTTGTTTTCTTTGTGGTTTTGAGTTGGTGTTTATATGTGTTTACACCCCTCCCTCCATTTTGAAGGCCACGATGCCTTCGTAAGAGCAAAAATCTAAAGCTTAAAACTTCTATCTGGATTAGAACAATTCGAAAATATCTTTTATTCTTTGAAAAATTAAGGCCGTGATTAAGCGAACTTGAAAACATCGGGGTTCAAAATTAAAATTAGGGTAGCATTCTGTCTCTCAATTCTCTAGAGACCGTCGATTGTCAAAAACCCTCCAAATAGCACTTATTCATTGGCGGAATTAGCAGGTTAATTATACCAGCTTGTCAATTTGGTCTCTAGGGGGATTGAAACGATTCTTTCTGGCAAAAAAACTTGTAAAAATTTCAGGTAGCTGGAAATATTCTATGGGACTGTTCAAAAACAGGAAATATATAGAAAAATGGTTACAATCATCTTACAGGTTATTGTCTTCTGCTCATGATAGTACCGATTTTGTTCTAACTACGAATGTCCCCCTTTCTTTTGGATAGCCCCATTCACCAGCTTTAAACCACTAGGGGAAGCAACAATCTTCCCTTAAAAGAGCAGGGCAGTCACTCATCCCTTACCAACCATCAGCAGCAGGCGGCCCTCGATCCTCAGAAACAGTATTAGGAAGAGACCTTGTTTCCCCTAGTCTGATTGCTCCTCTAGGGAACAATTTTTGCGATTCGGTTGGTGCTTGATATGTCCAGAGGTATATCTTATCCAAGGCATGATTTAAGCAGCGATTACTGGCTGCTCTTGGGTTTCTACCACCCCATCTCCAAATGGCTCTAAAAAGATAAACATACACATTTTCAGTTTCCGAAATTTTATTGCGCGGGGGCTTCCCCAGTCTGGACTCTTCTTTTGCATACCGCCTCGGGCTCGGTGATTGTCCCTCATCATAGCCACTTTCCAAAGGCTCTATTGGAGGCTCCCAGTGGCCATGTGGCCTTTGATTTTGAAACCTAGGCCCAGATTCTCTAGGAAATCTTTGATTTGAATGGGCTGATCCTCTGGGTCGGAAACCCGGCCGTAGCGTGTCTTCTGAAGGACGCCTTGAAGGACCGCTCCTGGGACCCGGCACCTGGGCAGCAGATCCTCGAAAGTCCAGATCTTTCTGATGACCCTAGAAGACAAAGGATTGAATGATTGAGATAAGGAAAGAGCAAGAAATATATTTTTCATTATTCCTTATCAAAGTAACAACAATTTGCAACAACAAGACCTGCAATAGTAATAAGATAATAAGTAGGCATAATAATAGAATACTAGTCTTGTTTTAAATCCTAGCCTTAGCGTGTTTCGAGAGATATACATAACATTTTTTATTTAACATAGGACAAAATGACATTTTTCTTTATAGATATGTAGGCCTTACCTAAGGGACTGAAACACCCCTCCCCCTCCCAAGAGGTCCCCAAAGATGAAAAAAACTGTAACACAGTAAACTTGACACAGTAGCCTTGTACACTTGTGGCCTTATAACCAATCACAGCAAACTCAACATTTCGACAAATTTAAATGTTTATTTTGATTTTTTGCAAAATAACCATTGAAAACTACTATTACTACTACTACTAATAACTCACTGCAGCCCAAACCGCCTGAGGCCAATGCAGCTACGCAGGTTGCTCCTTTTTATCCCAGTCTGTCCAAAGCCTCCTTCTTTCCGCCCTCCCGAGAAGTTCCTATTTCCCTTGAATTTTTCTTCAGGGCATCCTTCCATTCCATTCAGGGACAACCCGCTTTTAGTTTTGCCCTATACGATTGGCCAACAAGGACAATCTGTCATTCTTCATTCTCAGAACGCGTCCTAGCCATCTCATCCTTTCTCTCATTATAGCCCTAGAAAGCGGAGTGGAACCACATTTTTCGTACAGTTTACTGTTTGAGATACGGTCAGTCAGTCAAGTACCCAAAACAATCCGAACGAAAAGAGATGAAATAAAAAACACGTGTTTTTTTCAATAAAATTCAAGAGTGGCATTAAAACTTAAAACAAAGAGAAATTATACCGTATATGAAGCGGGCTGCTTCCTTAAGTCCCCTTCTATTAATTCTAAAGTTGGTAGTGCTTTAACAATACTTTTTATCCCACTCAAGTAGCTCTTGTGCTTGAGTAGTTCTTAATGAATTGGGGCAATAAGTCAAACTTTAGCGCGAAGAGCATAAGACCGAGGGGGCACTCTTCTCCCTCATAGACGGAAAAATTTCTGTTTGTTTTAAGTTTTAAGGCTGCTTTTTACTTCTATTCGGAAAGAGTTCTTTTTTTTAATTTTAACCAAGGAATGTAATGTTTTCCCAGTGCTGAGCAGCGTAACTACTCAATGAGGTCACATGTATTTTTTCTTCTCAAAATTAAGACATGAAAGGGAAATTGTCCAGAAAAAGTGAATTTATTTTCTAAATGCGAAATGGTAGCATCTCTCTTTTAAATATTAGAAAATAACTGTCCAGTTTTTATAAGAAACCAAAAATAGCGAAAGACCAAAAAACTATTGATGAGATGATGCTAAACTTTTTCAGATTCTGATTCCAATGATCCTCACTTGATGGACTTCGATCGTTGAATTGACATTGTTGATATGGTCTTTAATGCATAATAATTAGACAGTTCCTGACTGATCGCAACCTCTTGTATACGGGATCATCCAGGTTGAGAAATGATGTTCTAGACTCATTGAGAAAGGGTTATAGGGTTTCGCTTCACACAGTAAAGTATAAAATATATATAAATTTATTACTGATGTTACCCGAAAATTTTGCTGGCCAAAGATTTTCTGTTTCCCGATGAATTCCAGATTTCCACATAAGGTTTCTAGGAACTTCGTTGATGGAATTTGAATTACCGGTTTCTATAGATTAAGAAAATATGCTGGTTTTCTTTTCCTCCAGGGTGAACTTATATAGCACTCCTGCCAAATCAACTAAATCCATTATAATATGTGCTTAAGAACATTTTCCATATTCCATTATACTAGAGACAGCAGGAATTTTTGGAAAAAAATCAGACGCTTTTCACATCTATCTCGAAATCAGTTATAATTATTCACACTATATCTTGTATGCTCATATTTGCTTACAGAGACTCATTTAAGGTTCTAGTATTTACTTGTCTAAGATTTTTATCAGGATAAAGCTAGTTCTACTCTAATGAATATCTTTGGCTTAAAATTTCTTTTATTTAAACTTTCAGCCACAAACGAAAAAAAGTTAGGTTGGAAAACTTTTTTTTCTACTCCGAGGACAGCCTTGAGAGGACTGTTTAATGTCTTTAGGCTGCTGCCTTCTTCCCTATAGTTCGAGTGAACCATTTACTAAATTAGTGTCCTATTAGGTATCTAAAAGGTTCCAAGAGGTAGTTCATTTTTCCTTTGTAGCCCCGGTGTCTGGCTAATTCCTCGGAATTTTACACGTGAAAAATTTCTCCAGGAGAAACGTCCACCCAGGAAATTCTATCATGGGAAAGTCCAACCGGTTGATTTAGACGGGAAAATCCTCTTCCAAGATCCCCGCCCCTCAGAATATTTGCCCAACATTTAAAGTTGAGCTGCTAAAGAGAAAGTAACACAAATAATGAGAATGCCGAAAAGAATGGATTTTGGAATACAATTTTACCGATTTTCAATAATAAGGCAAAATAAATGGTCTTCTCCATCTTAAACTTTCTTGGTTCTAAGCTGAGTCTGACTCTGTGCTATTGAAATTAAAATTTCAAAAAGAAAGCCCTTGAAAGTACTTCAGACACCTTACGTTCACCTTACGGGTGGGTTCTCGATCCCAAGGGGTGACCTAATACGATAGACTATAGATGTCAGTCGGTAACAGTCTACGCGAAGCAATTACTTGTACTTCTTAGTCCCAGCCTGTTATGTCTACGGCCTTTCATAATAAGGCAATACTTCTGCAGTTGCCACTAATTTCATATTTTCAAATTATTTTCTGTAACCTCTATTTTACCCTTCTCTGACAGATTAACCCCCAAAAAAATGCTAAAAAAATACATTTTAAAGAAATAAAATGTAGAAATAAACACTATGGGCTATTCTACAACATATATTCTACCTATATTTTGGAATATAGGTAGAACACTCCTACCTTTTCTCTATGGTTTTTCCCATGGGATATACGTCTAGAACCATTGAGACTGTAGCTCCTGCAATACTTCTTGCTTACTGAAAACACAACCTTAATCACATACCAAACAACCTGTTGTTGTGGCATGAAAAAACATGTTCGAAAAGAAAGGAATATTTCCGTTGGAACTTCTGGGAAAAGGATTTTCCTTGTAGATATTATCAAAATTGGCAGAGGAAGATAGAAGAGGAAAAGGGGGCAGATAATTTCCAATTCTATAATGTGGAGAGCAACTATATGTTTTATCACTACCCAATTTTGTACTTATATTTGTGATAGGTCTTGGATCTGTTCACGGTAAGTAGCAACATATATGAAAAGACACTCGGTTTTGCTAATTTATTATAATAGCGTTTCTGCACTGTCTTGGAAATAGCCTGTTAGATCAAGTTAAAACTTTTTAGAGTTTTCTTTTAGAGAGAGGCCATTTAGACTTGAAATTCTAACCTGTGGGAGCCAGTCAAAGAAAAGCTAAACATGTTTTGCCTTAAGTCTGCCAAAACGATTAGGACACTTTACTTCTTCACAACAAATAAATGGAATTTTATCGGTGTGAAGTATCAAGGTAAATATAAAGACACTATATTAAACCAAATTAACAAAGCAGGGTATCTAAAATATTTTAAGAACAGCTTGAGAGGTGAAGTTGAAATTTTCCGGAGGTGGTGCATGACCAAATCAACCTGAAATTTTCACTTGGCATCCTTTACCTTTAACCTTTTTAAAGAACACAGCAAAGGCTGTAAGAGGGCACAATATCAAACAGAAAGGTAAGACTCTTCTAGTCTAAGATAATGTATACTATTTGATCGTCCAAGGTTAGAAATGTTAGAAAAATAGACGAATTGTTGGCCTAAAATATACATAATTTTGAAACAACCGCAACCACTTGGAAAATCGTCATTTTCAGGTATGAATAGAGCTAACACAGGTCCACGGGGAATGGTTCATTTTGGTGTCCATGGTGCGCGAATAAAGTGTTCAGCATGACAGTTTTCGTTGGCAGTCAACATTCAGCGTTGCAAAACTAACGAAAATTATGAGACTGCCCTAAAAAGTATAGAGTTTTGAAGTAACCAAAAGAAAAATCTCGTAAAACGCGTTTTATATAGAATAGATCTAAGAATAGAATAAGCCTAAATAGACCTCTTAGGTTTATACAGATATACCTAAGAGGGGTACAGGGGAGGCAAGTTTTTATTTTTGGTGTCCTTGGTACTTTAATGAATGTTATCAGGTATACTTTGAACATGGTAGTTCTCAGACGTGCTGTAGTAATTCCAAAGGAGTTACGTTAGAATATTTGGAGAAGGTGGATTCAAATTCCATCCCTTTTATGTTTCATTCATTTTTATAAAACACTAAGTGTAATGTTTTACTTTTGCTATGACGATATGGAAATGTCGTCATAGCAAAATACTAATACCCTATAAGCAGGATGTGAAAGCTATCTGCCAAAAGAAGAATATAATTTGCTGATTCTGTTACGCATGCTCTGATTCCATCGTCCTGATTGGTATTAAAATGCGTAATAAGTGACTGTAATTTAACTTTAATTATTCCTTCATTTCCTCCATTATTCCTCTATTATCATAACTGTTTGGATGTCTAATTGTTGGATGTCAATAACTGTGGATGATTATTCCATCTCTCTTATGATGAAACAATTGAGCATCAACGTTCAAAATAGATTGTTGTCGGCTAAACTAGATACTAATAAGGCAGGGACATTATCTCATCGATAATGGCTTAACACATCCTCACCCAGTAGGGTGCTGCCGAATGGACTGGGTATCTATAATGAACGAAGACCGCTATTTCAATTGTTCAAATGTGAATAAAAAATCCTGTTCTTTGTAGGGAGTGTGACAAGTAGCGCAATCGAGTTCGTTGTCTTTAGGGTCACCATCAGTTTTATAAAGGGCAAAGCCCCAATTGCCAGCGCGCTCCGCTTGAGGGTAGTCTGCATCCCAATCCTGTTTTTCCATAACCGCAACTGCAGCAAATTTACCTTTTTCGAACAGGCCGTTATCCCCTGAAATTGGGTTACCCGCATCGTCTTGTTTTGCGATGTAAATTTCCATCACCACAACAGAACCATTATCAGTACTGCCAGTTTTAATGCTTTCAAGGGCTGTTTTATTGGCATACAATTTGGATGAAGCTGATTTTAAAGAGTTTTCCTGGAATTATCTTAAGTGGATTTGTGAGCAACTGGCCAAAGAAAATGTCCCGACAATTGTCTTTTCAAAGGGTTGCTCGGGCCGTTGGCCCTTGATGCAAAAACTTCCCGCTCAGGTTTTAGGGGTGGATTGGACAATATCTTTGGGGCAAGTTCGTCAACAAATCGGGCAACAAAAAGTTTTACAAGGGAATCTGGATCCTTTGTCTTTGTGTGGTCCTGAAAAGACGATGGTCGACAAATTAAAACAGATGCTTTTGGATCATGGCAACAAGGCCCCTTTGATTGTTAATCTAGGGCATGGAGTGACTCCTCAGGCAGATGTGGCCACTGTCAAAGCTTTTGTCAGAGAGGCCAAAAATTTGAGTACGGCTTTGCTGGCGGGGGAGCTTGCATGAATTTTGACGTTTCGGCTCTTAAAAAATATGATGTGGCGGGCCCTCGTTACACTTCTTATCCGACAGCCCCGGTCTTTAGCGCTGAGTATCAGGTGGATGATTATATTTGTGATCTGCAAGCTCGCGATACTTCAAGAGAGTTGAGTCTTTATATTCACCTACCTTACTGCGATACCTTGTGTTATTTTTGTGGTTGTCACATGAAAGTTTCCAATGATCGTCAGGTGGTGAGTTCTTATCTAGATCTTCTTGAAAAAGAAATTTTGGCGACTCAAAAATATTTAGGTGAAGAGGCTCTAGTTTCCCAATTGCATTGGGGGGGAGGGACTCCCACACATCTCACGCCAAATGAAATCCGCCGGTTGGGTTATTTTTTGCGGGAGCATTTTAATTTTTCACCAACGGCCGAGTGTGGTATTGAGATCGATCCTAGAGGGATAGGCGAAGACACTATTATCGCTTTGCGCGAAGTCGGCTTTAATCGAGCGAGTATGGGCTTGCAAGATTTTGATCTTCAGGTTCAAAAAGCGGTGAATCGGATTCACGATTATGATTTGGTGTCTCAAGTGGCTTCTTGGATAGACAAACATGGTTTTGAATCGTTGAATCTGGATTTGATTTATGGGCTTCCTTATCAAACAGCTGTTAGCTTTGAAAAGACACTTAAACTGTGTCTTGAAATGAATCCAACGCGATTGGCTGTGTTTAATTTTGCTTACTTGCCCAACCTGATCAAACATCAAAAGGTCCTCTCTGCCGAGACACTCCCCAGCCCAGAAGAAAAATTGCAAATTTTTGAAATGACAGGAAATTTTCTGGTTGATTCGGGATATGTGTATGTGGGGATGGATCATTTTGCTCGGGAAACGGATTCTTTAGTGCAAGCTCAACGTAACAAAACCCTGCGACGTAATTTTCAAGGATACAGTACCCATGGCGATTTGGACTTGATTGCTTTTGGGGCGAGTGCGATTTCTGAGTTATCGTCAAGTTATGCGCAAAACACCAAAGAGATCAAAGCCTGGAGCAATCCATATCGGGGTTGCGAACATGGATGCATCTATTGTTTTGCGCGACCAAGCCACGCCTATATGGGCCTGTCTCCCGGTCTTGATTTCGAAACCAGATTGTTTGCCAAACCCAATGCCGCCGAGTTGCTGGAGCGCGACCCCGGCTCGCTGATCCACGGCAAGACGCCGGCCCGCGTTCAACCTGCGCGCAAGGAGGCGCCGTAGCATGCCGTTCGCGACCAACCACCACTGGGCCGTGGCGTGCGCACTGATGGCCGGCAGCCTCGCCGGCTGCCTGAGTCAGAGCGACGTTCAACCACCGCGCTACTTCCATCCACAGCTCGCACCGGTGACCGCGTTCACGGGCGAGCCCGGCGCACCGGTCGCACTGCGTCGCGTCGACACCGCGGCACACATCGAGCAGCGCCTGCTGTGCCGGCCGGTCAAGATAGGCCGGCAGATGCAAAGTGCCGTCTGGAAGGCCGTCCATGAAGCTCCGATCTAAAGTGTCGATGCGTCCGGAATGCGCAGCACCTGCCCGGGATAGATCTGCTCCGGATCCGTCAGCATCGGCCCATTGGCCGAGAGAATGGTCGCATATTTCTCGCGCTCACCCTTGCCGTAAGCGGCCTCGGCAATCGACCACAGGTCGTCACCGGGTTCAACGCTGTAAAGGACCGGCGTTTCCGGGGCGCCCCCGGCGAGCATGAACCCGGTTGCGTCGACACCGGCAATGCCGTTGGTATTGCCGACGGCCACGACCGACTTTTCAAACACCGTCTGGTCCGCAACTGTGCCTGCCAGGAGGATTTTGTCGCCGTCTACCGAAACAGTGACGCCCGCGGTCCCCAGTCCCAGAGTATCGAGGTCCCGCTTGACATGCGCGGCATCCGGTGCGCCCGCTTCCCCTCTCTGCGGCCCCGCCGCTTTCACAAAACTGAATATCCCCATCTTGGTCCCCAATGCCGAATTGCTGTTGTAGATTACAAATTACCCTGATCGCGATGCTCATAGACAAGTCACAGCGAAGGGCGTTACCTCATGGATTAGTGCCTGCTGAACAGATCGGCGCGTGACCAGTATGGAATATAGCCGCCGCTCGAATCTCGCTGATGTGCGGAAAAAAAGGCTTCCTCAAACGCTGCTCTGTCATTTTCTGCCAGACGCCGGTCTGCATCCACGCGGATGAGGTCGTGAAGCATGCCGGCAGGTGAATCAGTTCTGTATTTTGAGGCAAAGTGAAGGGTTCGAATACGCTCCAGCGGTCCAGTCGCCGTTGCGTGGTCCAACGCCGTTTGTGCCTCGGCATAGACTGCGCTTTCATCATCGATAAACCGCATGACCGGAAAAATAGGGTCGGAAATCTCGGGTTCGATAACGAGCATTCGCCCACCGCTTCGCGTCAATCGGCACGCTTCCTGGACAGCAGTATTTATGTCATCCGTATGATGCAGGCTGAATGAAAACAGCGGTGAAGCCCATTGCTGTTTTTATCTTTTGATACGAAATATAAACTTGGTGTTCAGCTCCAATATTAATCTATGTGTATATTACTTACCATGTTCAAAAAGTAAATTTACCTGTTACCCGTTGCAACCGATTCACCTTATTATAGCTACAAACTAAGCTTGTTGTGAAATCATAAAAGCCCAACAGGGGCGTCTTAATCGCAGATCCCGGAAGCCAATATTATGGAAGCGCATGGGCGAAACCTTATAATACTTCATTAAATGAAAGATGACTGTTTCTAAAGTTGAAACAAATATCCCTGCATACCTATGCATATGAAAAGAAAAACACGAAAAGTTCCAAAGAATAGGCTATGGAACCATGAACATTCTATTTTCTAATTTATTTCTCTTCATGGAAAATATGTATGCCTAATTAATAACGAACAAAAATTAAATTAAAAATTAACAAAAATCAAAGAAAAACAAGTTTTTGTTAAAATAAAGTAATCGTTAAAACATGGAGCTGACTCTAATTTAGCCTTAAAATCTACCAGAGCTGCGAAGGACACACTCCTGCGCATATTTTTGTTTAGTCTGTAACCAACTATTAAATAAACTTATTATAAGCAAATTAAGAGCGGATGTAAATTTAATAATAAACAATTTTTTCTTCAGTCTTTAATAAAGAGTAACATTGAAACGTAAAATGAACAGAAATTGTTTGAAATTAGAAGAGGACTGCCAACCCCCCAACCTCAATCATCCTTTTTTCGCTAAAGTTTAATTTTTGCTTTTTTGAAACCATTGTATTACAAGCAAATTAGCCAGGCGATAGCAGTAGGCTTTTTATCTACCAGTAGCCTTTCAAGACATCCGTCAATGTTTGATAGGCCCTAAAAATGGATCCTGGTTTCTGAAAGGAAGGGTAGATTTAATAAGTAAAGCAACACGGTATTTAAAGTGGTTTCAGGATGAACTTTAAAGGAGTATGCTGCCAGAATCAAAATTTTCATAACAAAAACCGCAGAAGGCCGAAGCTTTACCACTATTTGTTGATAATCTGCTGTTACAGAACGATGTCAAACATCTTTGGAAGTGAGTCAGAGGGAAATAGAACTTTATTGCAGGAAAGGAAGGAACTTTTTGTTTTAGGAAGGGAAGGAACTTTTTGTTTAGGCTTTTTGTTTTAAAATGGTACTAATAGTGCAAATTAGAGACAAATAAAATTATCTACATTGACGAAATCCCCCAGGATATAGTTCAGGAGTAGTTCTAAAAGAGTTGGGACAAAAAATTAACTTTGGAGTAAAGAGCGTGGCAATGAGAATGGAGGAGAGCTCCCCTCGTATACGAAATAATTTCTGTTTATTTTAAGTTTTAAAACTGAACTCTAAGTTCTAAAACTGAAACTCAAGACTGTTTGTGGTGCCTTACCATTCAGTTGAAATTTATTTTTCAAAATTAAGATTTCAAAAAGTATCAATAAGTATTCACCGTTTCGACAGCATGCGGTATCTTCCAAATTAATTCTAGTATAGTTTCTGGTTTTGTATGGGATGCAGAACATTCCAAGATGAAGTTTTGGCCAACAAACCGTCTCCCTCTTGTCTTTTCCTTAATCACAAGTCTGGGACCTCTGTTTAATTGGGAGCCATTAGAAAAGTGCTCGTTCGTTTTCATTCGTCCTTTTTCTGCAGAAAAATTTATCAAATTAGTTGACACTAATCCTAATTTAACAGAAAATGTTTTAAATGGATTACAGACTATTGTTGAAAGCCTTTTCTATCCCTGAATATCTTTCCTAAACAGATAATTTAGTAAGTAAAGAAAACCCAGGTTTATATTTTAACTACGTACCAATAAGTATAATCAATAATGTCAAAGAGTAAAAAGCTGGGAGTTACTATTTGGTACAAAAATAAAGTAATTTTCCAACATCCATCGCCATTAATCTTTGGCTTACTGTGATATGTAACAAGCTAAACTGAAAGAGGGCAAGTAGTCTTTTGAGCCCATATTTTCATCCAAATACACAAAGCTAATGACCCCGTCCAAATTTCGTCAAACAATCAGTCTAATTTAGTTTATTTGTAATTTACAAAAAATAAAAAAAAATATAATTTAATAGGTATAAATTTAATAAAATTTACAATTTGGAGTACTTTTTGACAGACGGTAAATATTTTGGACTTTTTATGTGATATTTTCTCTATAAATGGTGAATTGGACCTGAATTACGATGGGATTTTGTAAAAGCCTGAGATAGTAAATCCTATTATTTTTCCCAGCACTAAAGGACAAATGTCAGAACTGATGCCAACATAGTTTTTGCTCTTTAAATTGCATAGGAAAACGTTCCGATTGATGATATCAAAAGTTCTAATACCTTTTTAAGCGCCTAGAGTTGTAACATGCCATCAATTCCCCTCTTGTCTCCGTTTTGCTTCAAGGCACCCTCGTTCCACCTTGACATCGAAATACAAATTTGCAGGTAGCCAATTTACTCAAAATATTAGAATTGTCCAATATGCATTCTCCAACGAGGCCATACCTCTAGCAACCCTGAGGGTGAGGGCACAGAAAGATACGCAAACTAAACACATTTCAAGGGCCAACAAAAATCAGGTCTTAGGTTTTCTTGTTTCCTAGTGTTTTCCAATCTCATTAAAAGTTATATTTCGAAGTCTTTGGTCAGTGTACCCCTCAATTCACAAACAAAACTAGTTTGCCTAAAAAGAAGATCCGAAAAAGGGTTAAAAAACCGTTCGCTCCGAGCGGCAGTGAATTTATATGGGATGTAATTACTTTGCGGGCACAGATCCCCCAAGAAATCCCGAAAATGGTATGAAGAGCCATTTATCCTCCAATTGGCTTTGAGACATTATCCTCAAGACTTTGAACCAATGGGACCCAAACGCAGAAATAAATTGTCTGAGGCACTATCAAGCATTAGTTAACACTGTGGCATTTTGCAGTAAAATAAAGGCATGGTTTACAAAACACCAATAAAAAAAACATAATTAATATTTCAAACTCTGAACTAAGCTATGCAACACACAGTTAACTATATCCTAAGTCCCATTATATATGGAATTTTAAGGGCCTAGCATCATATTCTTTTTTTTATGGCCGCAGTTGACAGTACACTTCCAAGCAAGTAGTCCTCTTGCGGAATAATGCAAGATAAAAGTGGATTAGAGCCATTGTGGCTCTATATACTTTTAATAAGCAATAACAATCAAATTAAAAACTGAACGATTAAAGAAATAAAACAGAAACAATTTTCACTGGTCTATTCCAAAAGCAATCTGAAGCCTTACCTGTTTCACTAAGAGGTTTTAAATTAAGGGATACCTTCGAACCATAATAGTAGGCCAACATAACTATGACTGAGTTGAGGCAACTGTTCTAGTTTAGTAAAAATTAATACCTCATTTCTTATTTAATAAGCATCCCCTTTTCCTGTAACAAACCTGAAAGTGTGCACAATAAGTAATATTGTAGTATTAGGAATCAAAGTTTAGTTAATCGAAAAACTATCCGTCTATTTCCAACTGGAAATTTATATTCTTACCTCTAAGGTTTTGTAAGAAGCACCGCAACTGTCTGAAGCAGTTTTTCCAGGACTTGAGTTACGAGATCTCTCTGGGCTTGACACACAGTTCCGCATGTCTACAGTACTTCCTCTACACGAACTAGAATGAAAAGATATCGTTGTTTAACTTCAAAGGGACGGACAGTTATTTCCAATGGTTCGTGGAAAACAAAGTAAAAGGCTAAAAACAGAATGAAATTTACTCTGACTTTGATTTTTTGACACGAAAGTCAAATTCTAATTCACAAAAAAAGGAATAAAGTTCACATCTTCCCACAAAAGATACATAATTCCTTTTTGAGCATCGGCTGTTTAATATTTAATGACGGTGTATTTAATGATTCTTCTTTCTGATAGATTAATTAAAGAAAAAAAACTTTCCACAAAAAATTTTCCAGAGAAAATTAAAGAGCACTGTTAAGCCATAAATGAGCAGAAATGAAGTCAAACAATTTTTCAAGCGTAGGACTATTAAACAATTACCATCAATAAATAAATGGAACTTAAAACGAACAGAAATTACAATAAATGACCGAACCAAACTCAAAACGAGCAAAAATTACCATGAATAGGACTGATGACCCCTAACTCTTCTCAAAAACAGAACATAATTTGTACTTTACCGAAAAAAAAACACAAATGATCATGGATTACCAGTTTAATATACATACAGACATTTGTTCCTAAAAATTGTAATAATTATTAATTTATTCGAGTAAAAAAGGAAACATTTGAAATGTGTTTTGTTTTCAGTAAACTGCAAATTATGTTCTTGTCTTGAGAAGGGACTGATCCCACTTGAAGCCTCATCTGACACGCATCAACCTGTGCGGGGGTATGAGCCCGCCGCCGCCGCAGCGCCGGACCCGGCCAGAGCCAGCAGCGCGCGGCGGGTGACGGTCATCGCGAATTCCTTTCTTGCGCCCGGGCGCATCCTACCCTATGTACCATCCACGACATAGCGGCGTCGCTGGCCTCTCGGGGCCGGACGCTCCGGGGAATCGGCGGGCCGCTTGGTCCGCTTTTTTCGTTTCCGGGAACCGACCGCCGATGGACACGACCAACCCGCTGATCGCGAAGACCGCCATGGACGCCCGCCTCGCCGCGATCGTCGCGCCCGCCATCGAGGGCATGGGCTACGACCTCGTGCGCGTGCGGCTGATGGGGCCGGGGGGGCGCGACGGTCCGCTTACGCTCCAGATCATGGCCGAGAAACCGGACGGCTCGATGGAGATCGACGATTGCGCCGAGGTTTCGGCGGCCGTCTCCGCGGTGCTGGATGTCGAGGATCCGATCGAGCGCGAATACAGCCTTGAGGTTTCCTCGCCCGGCATCGACCGCCCGCTGACCCGTGCGAAGGATTTCGCGGAATATGCGGGCCATGACGCGAAGATCGAACTGGGCGCCGGCATTGACGGGCGGCGGCGGTTTCGCGGCGCGCTCGACGGGCTGGAGGGCGAGGAAATCGCCCTGACGCTCGCGGATATCGGTCCGGTTCGCCTGCCGCTGTCGGATGTGGTGGAGGCGCGGCTGATCCTGACCGACGCGCTGATCGAGGAAAGCCTGCGCAAAGGCCGCGTCGCGAAGACCGACGCCGCCGACGACATTGAAGAATCGGGTGAAGAAATCGCCCCCGACGAGGAGGATTGATCCATGGCCAGCAGCGTCAGCGCCAACCGGCTTGAATTGTTGCAGATCGCCGACGCCGTGGCGCGCGAAAAGCTGATCGAGCGCGACACCGTCCTGATCGCGATGGAGGAGGCGATCGAGAAATCCGCCCGCTCGCGCTATGGGGCGGAATACGACATCCGCGCCCATATCGACCGCAAGACCGGCGATATCCAGATGGCGCGCGCCATGGAGGTGGTCGAGGAGGTCGAGAACCACTTCACCGAAATGACCCTGGAAGACGCCCAGGCCAAGAACCCCATGGCCAATATCGGCGATTTCATCACCGATCCGCTGCCGCCGATGGATTTCGGCCGCGTCGCCGCGCAGACCGCCAAGCAGGTGATCGTGCAGAAGGTCCGCGAGGCCGAGCGCGAGCAGCAATACGAGGAATACAAGGACCGCGTCGGCACCATCATCAACGGCATCGCCAAGCGGGTGGAATACGGCAATGTCATCGTCGATCTGGGGCGCGGCGAGGCGATTCTGCGCCGGGACCAGCTTATCCCGCGCGAGGCGTATCGCGTCGGCGACCGGGTGCGCGCGCTGATCGCCGATGTCCGCACCGAGACCAGACCTTTCTCTAATATCGAGAGGGTCTCGATCCCTTATTGGCAAAAATTCACGATCTCTATCGTGATTATCCCGGTCAAGAGAGTGATATGCCCTTCCAACACCTCCTCCGCCACTTCTGGTGACAGAACGAGATCTATGGTGAGAGGTTGCAGGAGGAAGCCCACCACTTGTCCCACGTCTTTCCATTGAATCCATAGGTGATGTCTCGTTATCAGCGTCTAAGTAATGATTAACAATATCGTTTCGTAGTGGTGAATTTGTATGTCCTCGAGCGTAATTTGGACTACCCCTTACATCACTTCTAATTTTTTCTTCTCTATAATCACGCCGAGTCGGTCTCGGAGATTTCACGTTATTTGAAACACTGTAAGTTTCTCTTGACATTACAGCACATTTTTTGACATTTCGTATAGCATATAATTTAAACCCTCAATGAACATATTCCAACTAATCTGGAAAATCATAAGGTCTTTCAAAGAGACACAGATACAGAGAGGGAGAATATTGGACGTCTGCGCAGTTTTGGATCAATGTTAAGAGCTCGGCATTTTTAAGAGACTTTCAAAGAGGCCTGAGAAGGAACTCGTGCCGTTAATGAGTACATGAATTGAAACTTTCAATAGCCCGATTGGAACAGATTCATTTTACTTTACGAAGATAGGGGTAATAACGGGAACTTTTTAGAAGGCTTTTTACTAAATTACAAATGATAGAAATATTGACCATGGGCACCAACTTCCCAGTGACCTTGTGATCAAAATTACCCCCTGAAACACCTTTTAGATTGGAAGAGGTGTGAAATTTTCTTAGAAATGAAATAATTTTCAAGGAAAATATTTTTTTTTACCTTTATCCTACCTTTCCTTGAAGACAATTCTTAAAAAAAAAAAGAATTCTCAGTGGGATATTTTTAGTAGGTTTTCTAAGCAATCCTCCGGAAAACCCTTGAAATCGGAAGAGGCCTGATATTTCTAAGAAATGATATATTTTTCAGGAAAAATGATTTTTTGAACCTTTAATCCCCTGCCTTGGAGACAATTCTTTAAAAAAAAAATGTATGAGGGGGTACGTGTTCAATTTTTCTGTTTCTCAATTAATTGGCTACATACGAGGAAAGGAGTTCAACTGCATTTGTGAGCCAAAGGGGACGTTCGGCTGCAGTGTTTATCAAATCACAGCGTTTTCGTATAAAGCTACTACTTGGGCTGAGAGGCTAGGAGAGCCCCTTGAGATTCTGTATATAACATTTACCCCTCTGCTTACATCAAGGTAACTACCTAAGGTCATGGGGAAAAAAAAGGTCTTAACTGGGATATCAAAAGACACAGAAGCTGAGATTCTAGATGACGGGTATAACTAATAATTTCCGCTATATTATTTTCAACTTTCGTCAATTAAAATCATGTGAAGATTATTTTAAAAAAAACAAGTGCGTATCTAAAAATGCGTATCAAAAAGAGGGAAAACTTCCAACAAGTGTCCAGTTACAATTAAAAATTAATACTACTAGCCTTATTTCTTGGTTATCCAAAAATTGTTAATTTCAAAAACCTACATATTTTCCCCAAACAATTTGAACAGTTTTTTTTCCAGAAAGTGAAACGGTGCATTATAGATAAATCTCCTTCACGTCATTAGAAAGGAAGCTATTAAATTTTTTCTTGAAGTTTTTTTGGACAAGAATAGATCGATTCTATTAAATCTTTTGCATTCGAAGATAACAACAAAACAAAAATGAATGGTGATAATTGTCAAAATTGGTGTAATTTTAAATGATTGATATGAATTTTAATTTTTTTTACATGCTTGTCAGCTATAAATTGTTTCTAATAAGGAAATGTGATAATGAATTAAATAGGAAATTAATGACTAGGGTAATTTTTATCTAGTCCAGTTTTTTTATATTCAAAGGTGTGGTAGGCATTGATGACCTTATGTATGTCAAAATTCAAACTAAGTCATCATCGCTACCATTCATTTTCCAATTTGTTTGGTTAGTTTTACCTCGGCTTGTCTTTTTTCATTAGGAAGTACATGTTGCCGAACCTTTGTTTTTTTTAACAAAGGTATGGTAACTATTGATGACTCTCTCAAAATAGCTACAAAGACCACACTGCCCTTCCATCAAAAACACCAAAAACAAGAAGAACAAAACTTTTCGTTTTAGTTTTATTGGTTGTATGTTCTTGTAAGTCTTTTTTCTTTTACATATTTATGTTTTGCTGAGGATGACCCTTGGACATAGGGCCAAAATATTCATTGCAATTAGAATTCCACTATCTTACGAAAAGAATCCCCTATTATTCTTCTTGTTTTTGATGTTTGTGATGACCTTATCCATGTCAAAATCCCAAACCCAATCATCATCGCTATCGTTTTTAATTTTTATACGTCTTGATTCTCGCTGTCCAGGTTGATCTTCATTGACTCACTCACATGTTTGGTGTCATATGTCCTCCAACCGCGTGCGTCTTTGCTCTTCCGTTTCATTTTTACTTGCTCATATGCTCGATGTCGCAGGTCTTCTAACCACGTGTGTCTTTGCTTTTCATTTTCGACACGCTGCCTCTTTTCTTCTAACCGCGTGTATATTTGATCTACATTTTCAATTTTGACATGCTCACATACTTGGTGTCGCATTTTTTCTAACTGCGTTTGTCTTTGCTGTTCATTTTCATTTTCGACACGCCGCCACGTTTCTTCTAATCGTGTATGTCTTTGCTCTCCGTTTTCAATTTTGACTCGATCACTTGCTTGGTGTCATTTGGCTTCTAACTGTGTTTGTCTTTACTCTTCATTCTCATTTTTGACACGTTTTTGAATTTTGATTACTTCAGACAATTTAGCAATGGCTTTAGCTATCCGTATTGTTTTCGTTGCAAATGATGGTCGGAGCTGTCGAATTAATAGAAACGCATATGAGCTGAGAATCTGTCAAGGTATTTGAATAACCCGAAATCTTATGCACGCCTCACGGCGTGTTTTAGGATCGACTTGAATTTCGACGGAGCACAACGACGAGTGCCTTGCTTAGGGGAAAATGGTTTGCAGAAAGGATTCCATCAGTTGGACGGAGTATTGATTTACGGATAGGGCAGCATCCAAGGTATGCGGCCACCCTTCCAAGCGGGCGTAAGCGTAGCGGACTTGGAGTGAGGCTAGTTTTTCCGCCAGCAAGTCGGCCTGTCGTATCTTGACGGTTTCGTCGAGCGTGCCATGAATAACCAGCGTCGGGGGCGCATCCGCATTGAGGTGGGTTAACGGAGAGGCTTCCTCGTACAAATGCCCGGCCTCCTCATAGGTCTTCCCTTGGAGGAACTTCCGGACAGAACCATTGGATCGGGCTGTATTTGTGGTGAGATCCACAGGGCCGTAGAAATTGATGACACCTTGAACGGCGCTGCTGAGTTCGGAGTGTCCGCCGGTTCCTTCTAAATGAGAGGCCGTAGGGCTATAGCCGAGCATGAGTGCCAAATGCCCGCCAGCCGAACCGC
Organism: Alatinidae sp. Z8VKAUB7J3; assembly: GCA_010016025.2. Lineage (NCBI taxonomy): Eukaryota > Metazoa > Cnidaria > Cubozoa > Carybdeida > Alatinidae > Alatinidae sp. Z8VKAUB7J3. Next base: position 65,830,958 of record JAAAKM020073195.1, on the reverse strand, counting down.
CCACGGCCACGATCCGATCTGGGTGGATGCGGTATTTCTCCGCCTGAGCCCGCAGCCAGCGGACGGCTGCTTTGACATCATGAATCGCTGCTGGATAGGGGGCTTCCCCGGAGAGTCGGTAGCTGGCCGTTGCGGCGACATAGCCTTTCTGTGCGAACATAACCGTGTAGTACTTGTAGACCTCGCGACTCCCTCCCGACCACGCGCCTCCGTGAAGAAACAGCAGCGGCGTCCGTTGCTTTGTGTCGTTTCTAGGGAGATAGAGATCCAGCTCCAGATCGCGACCTCCACCCGTGCCGTATCGCAAGTCTTTGATTTCCTCAACAGATGTAGGAATGGTTTCAGGTTGCTTGATGAGCGGGAGTTTCTGCGTGATGATCGCGGCCATAACCGCGTCCTTGGAAGGATAGCCTTGGGGCGCAGGAGGCGCCTTCAGATCGATGCTTCCGGTCACGGCCGCCTGCAGATGGCTGGCGACTGGTAGGGAAAGCGCCAAAACCGTGAAGAATATGCGGCGAGCGGTGGAGTGCTGAGGTATCGGCATACGAGTCGGTATACTCGGTTCGAGGTCGGGCTAAAATCCATTTTTTGCTCGAATTCGAAGCGAGACTTGCGAGATTCCCGGGCACGGATGTCTGAGTTAGAACTCACAGAGAAACTACTGGCGGAAATGGGGGGCTGGGAAGCGATGAAGACGGCCCGCGCGCTCCTGGCAAACGGGCGTGTTTTGAGTGGAAATTGGGCTCCGCCGGTCCTCAAAGGCGTGATTCAAGCCGAATCGGGGAGCCTTCGTTCGGGCCTGGTGATTAAGAGTCGGGTCGATGTTGAGAACATGTGCCCCTGTCGTCAGTCCCGAGAGTGGGGCACACTAAATGAAGTTTATTTTCTAAAAGTATTAGTGTGGATAAAATGCAGGTTGATTTAAAGAGTCGAGTTTGAAGAGACAGTTGCCCTCCTCGCATTTAGGGTGTGGGCTATAAAAAAAAAATGAGTTTCTCGAACAATATTAAAGACCGACATTAAAACTTAAAACGAATCGCAATTATTTTGTATATGAAAGGGACTGCCCCCTCTTCAGTTCCCCAATCTTTACACTAAAGCTAGTTTTTCCAATTATATAATAAAGACAAGGGCCGATAAATTTGAATAAGAAGTAATTTTAAGGTACCATTTAACTTTAGTGTAATGATCAGGGGTTGAGATGGGGGTAGTCCCTGTCGCACTGTGTTGCTCTGTAATTTCGTTTAGTTTTTTTTTTTGTATATCTGATTTGACTTTAAAATTGACCTTGGTTTTTCGTATTTTACGAACGGCACAAGAGAGAGTCCAAATATACAGTTTTTACTCGGTGATAAGCCTTTTTCTAATCAGTAGGGTAATCTATGTGTAGTTCCGGATGAGGTTTGAGAGGACCTAGGGTTCCAAAGAAAGAAAATTCAATAATTTTTGAATCAGCAAAATCTTTGTTTAGTGTTTTTGATATAATTCTAGGGGGCTTAGGGGAACCTGATTTTTGAAGTTTTTGTGTCACCTATTTAATGACATAAAAATTTCAAAATAACTTGAATTTTTCTGATTTGTAAAGCTATAAGAAAAATGAAAGCAATACGCGTACAACGCAGTTTTTGTGGAGGATACAGAATGTACATCTTCGTAAGATTAAGTAATAAAAACAAGCGTTTTCAAATGAAAGTAAGGAGCAACATTAAAACTTAAAACGAACAGATATTAGTACATATATGAGGGGGGCTGCTCCTCCTCAACACCTCGCTCTTTACGCTAAAGTTCTTAGTACTTTAGAAAAAAGCTTTTTATTTTTCTAATTAAACAAACAGTGTTTCGCGAGTCGTTCTTAAAGAATTGAGACAGAATTCAAACGTCCATAGAGAAATCCATCCTCTCCATAGATCTACTCTCTAGACAATTCCATCCTGGTGAAAATTTACCCCGGATAATTACCCTTAACATCTCCACGCGTAAAATTGAGTCGGCAATGAGGAAGTAATACATAAGAGGAATTTCGAGAGGAACTCTGGCAAATTCCCCAAGTATAAAATTTCTCCTGAAAAATTTATCCCCTGGAAACTACGCTCCACATGGAAAATTATTCTCGTGGAAAATCCACCAGCAAAAAATCCCTCCTCCGAAAAATATAGGCATACTTCCCATTAAAAAATACTATACGTAAACAATGAGTAACTTTTGTAACTTAAAGACCTTTCCCTAAGGGCTGTGGGTGGTCATGATCAAACAGTTCGTGGTAACGAACTGTAGTAAGGAGCGACCCGGCTCAATAGTAACCAAAACTCTAAAAAATGGGGAGCTCAGCAGATAATGCAACAAATTTTGATAAAAAGCGAGGATGACAGAAATTGAAGTTTCAGTTTGTTGCTATTTCTTCCACAGAAGACAATAGGGCAAGGACAGAGGAAGCAGAAGGAAATATAGCGATAGAAGTATTACCATGGGTATCAGTATGCAGTTAAGTCTTTTGTGACTCACACCCGATATCAATGGATACAACGTAGTTTGACCAGCTTTTTAAAGTACCGAATGTGCTGACGAAAAGTCTGGTGGTGTAAGCCTTGGCAAATCAGTAGTAGCCTACAGTAGCACAAGCCACAATTAGGCAAAAGCTTTTGAAGCTTACAGATAGTAACAACAACTAATTTTAAGAATTTTGAGAGTACTGGACCGTCAAGTGACCGGATTAGAGAACAGCAGGCTACTTAGTTTTATACAATTCTTTCTTATACCGCATTGAAGAGGATTTCAAGTCTATTTTTGGATATATTTTCTATTAGAACATGGTTAAGAGAGGAATTTCTTGAAAAATATTTTGTCACAAATGAAAAGCTTAGTATAGGCTTTTTAAGTTGAAGAAATAAAAAGAAAATTAGTCCTACGGGGAATTCAATCGGAAGCTGACAACCAACTTCATTAGATGTCCTAAGACCTTGTTGAGAGCACAAGAAGAGTGCCTGTCAGCAAGAAACACCTGGCCAGCCAGAGTGGTTTTACCATTCAAGAAACTATTTTTTGCTTCTATGGCTGGAGCAGTTTACAAATGCAGCACTGTACTACCTTTAGGTAAATTTTCATGAAAGACAGTTTAAAACTCTCAAGAAAGATAAAACAGCTAAAGTTTGTTTGAAGAAGAGTGGTGCAAACCGATTTCAGTTTCAGAGCAAGGAAGTAATGGTAGAGAGGAGTTTTGAAGGCAAGCATGGAGAAGGAGAACGCACTTTTCAAGCGAGACTTGAGTCTAAGGAAGAAACCTTGCTTGAGAGTCACCGAGCAGGAAACAGAAGAACTTTCTTTGTGTGTGATTACACGTTACACTTTCTGAAAAATTGTCCTAAGAAAAAACAGCAACCGAAGAATATACGACAGGGTTTCCCTGAATAGTGCTTGAATAGGTCAGATAACCAGGAGTTGTCAAGGACTGTGGTAGGGTTTCATGGTAGTATAGACGGAAGATAAGTCAAGATGCTTTAGGACAATGGAGCCGACAAAACAGTCCTGCTCTCAGAGTTAGTATCAGAAGAGTTGTGGTGCTGGGAATAGTCTAGAAGTATTAGATGCGTATATGGTGACACACAGATACCCTACTGTGACAGCGGATATAAAGATGAAATGGCCAGTTGAGATATTTATGACAACGTAAGCCCAAGCAAACAAGCAGGCTGAGTCACAAACAGATATTTCGGAGGAAACGCAGTCTGACTTCGACGACTCAATGTTTTCTTGAGGAGGAAAAGCACAGAAGAGTCGCAAACACGGGTCTTAAAATTCATACATTTACAGTTTGTACCAAGTTTTTCCAATTCTGCGTAGGGATTTACAAACCTTTTACCTTTAATCCATGTTCTTTGGACCTGACACAGTTAGTGGTGTCTCTATAGAGTCTATTCAGCCAGAACACCCGCATAAACTTATCCACGATGCACGGGGGGAGGGAGAAGTCATGGGAAAATTGCCCAAAGTGGGTTAATTGGCCAGAAAACGATATTTCACCTTTATAGACTTATACGTACTCATAGTTCCAACTTTAGCAGCTGATAATGTACATGAAACTATTAGTTCTCTTCTTTCTTATTTTCCAGAAAAAAGAGATCACAAGACCCTGTAAGGACCCTGTAAGTGAGTAACTCAAACATGCAATTACTCAAAGCTTGTTTGCATGGTCTTTTCAGCTTAGTCTAATTTGATCTTAAGGGATATATTATTAGTAGCAGTTTTATGTGAGACAAGCGTCAGAAATCGTAATACGCAAGGTTGAAAACTAAATAAGCACCATGGTAATTACCAAGAAGTAAAGGTTTATATTTTGCTTTAGGCAAGAACAGGAATTTACAGCGTCTTCAAAAGGCTATACCCAAGGCACATGGCCAAAACCGCGATCCAAAATTCAGCTTGACCCATCGTGTTTCCCTCTCCCCATGCTTTCACCGCAAATGAAAGTCCAATTTGTTGGTTTTATTGAGGTTCCCATGCAAAGTAACGATTGTTTGGTTGGATTGCGATGCGGTTTCAAGAAACGACTTGTGCGACGATCCGGGCATGCATTCGCAGGGTATTACTTCGGGCATGGGCATTAAGGGAGCTTTTGGCCCCCTTGTTGTCAATCCATGCCTTATTTTACGGCCTCTGCAACCTCTTGGTTTTTCTTGGGTACCGCCTTGGGTCCACTTGAGGATTTTCCGAGCTGCTTTTTCATTTTCGTCAATTCATCTTCGATGGTCTTATTTTGTGCCAAATCTTGAAACTCTTTTTCGAGGTTGTTATTGCTTGCCAGGTGAATTTCGGCTTCGGCCTGAAAGCGATCAATTTTCTTTTCGTAACTTTCAAATTTGGCAAATGCAATATTAAAGAACATAAGCTATCCTACACTGTAGGGATTTAATACACTTTGTAATGTTTTAATATACTTAAATAGAGGAATGTGGC
>JAAAKM020073195.1:65695480-65825998 GCA_010016025.2 Alatinidae sp. Z8VKAUB7J3 | reverse complement strand
CTCGGCGACGATTGACTGCACTTTTGTGATTCGAGATCAAGTTTCTTTGCCGGCTACGCGCACTGCTCAATTTATCTTCCAGCCTTGAAATATCGCCTTGATATTGCTTGACCATTTCATTGACTTCATCATGCCGCTTTTCCAAAACAGCCAACCGTTGTTCACAATCAAGCTTTCGATCGATGGCTTCACGCTCCAAATCATCCCGACCTTTTTCAACGGCCAGCTGCGCCTTGGTTTCCCAATCGTTCTGCCGTTCCCGCTCTTGGCAGCCATATCGGACACACCAGAGTTGTTCTTTGTTCGCCATGGCGAAACCGACTGGAACCGCGCCGGCCGATTTCAGGGACACACAGATGTGCCGATGAACGAAGTGGGGTTCGGGCAGGCCCGCCAAGCGGGCAAGCGGCTCCGGTCTCTGCTTTCCTCGGATGAAAGCAGAGACATCGCCATCATCAGCTCCCCGCTTTCGAGAGCCCGCCAGACCGCCGTTGAAATCTGCCGGTCCATCTCCCGCCAGGAGAGTGCCGTCGAAGTCAACCACGCGTTGAAGGAGATATCCCACGGCGACTGGGAAGGCATGACGACGCTTGAGGTAAAATCGGCCTTTCCGGAATTGCGGCGGGCTCGCAAAGCCGACCGCTGGAATTTCGCTGCCCCCGGAGGAGAAAGCTACGCCGCTCGGGCACCTGAAGTCGCCGGGCTTCTACGGAGGATTGAACGCCCGACCCTGCTGGTGTGTCATGCGGGCGTCATCAAGATTTGCCTCTATCTCCTGGGCGCCGCCGACCGTCAAAACGCGCCAGTCAGCACGATATCGCACGGTAAAGTCTACGCTTGGTCAAAACGGAGATTGGCAGCGCTGTAAAAATGCTGCAAATATGGGTAACTGTGGGCCGAATACCAAAAAAATGAATGCCAGGCCCAATTCAGCACGATGGGGGAACTGACTGATCGATGAGTGAGAGCGTTGCGGATCTGCTGCGTGTGGAGGATTTGCGGGTCGGTATCGGAACGGGAATCAGCCGCGACGATGTCGTCAAGGGAGTCAGTTTCCGCATCCCCAAAGGCAAAACCGTTGCTTTGGTTGGCGAATCCGGCTCCGGCAAATCGATCATAGCACAGTCGATCATGGGCATTCTGCCGGATGTGGCAGAGGTGACCGGCGGGTCGATCACTTTCTTTGATCCTGCCAATGACGGCAAGCCGATTGATATCGTTAAATTGCCGCGCGATGGCAAGCGCATGCGGCAATTACGTGGCGGCCGCATATCCATCATCTTTCAGGAGCCGATGACATCGCTGTCACCGGTTCATACAGTCGGCAACCAGATTGACGAGGCGTTGTATCTGCACCGGGACGTGACCCGCAAGGAGTGCCGCGAACTCACTGAGCAGATGCTGGCCCTGGTTGGTTTCCCCAACCCGACGCGCGCCTATGATATGTATTCAATGGAGTTGTCGGGCGGTCTGCGACAAAGGGCCATGATTGCCATGGCGTTGGTGTGCAATCCGGCTCTGCTGATAGCGGACGAACCGACTACGGCCCTCGATGTGACAGTTCAGGCCCAGGTTCTGGCCGTGCTGAAGGACGTGCAGCGAAAGCTCGGCATGTCACTGCTTTTGATCACCCACGACCTTGGCGTTGTCGCAAATATGGCCGACGAGGTGATCGTGCTCTACCACGGCAACCTCATGGAGGCAGGAACGCTCGATGATATGATTCTTCTCGTGAATCTAATTTTATTAATGGAACTTGTTGCTTGCTTATCTTTATTCGTGAAACTTGTTGCGTGATGATTTCCATTCGCGAAACTTCTTGCATGTTGATTTTTCTCTTTGTGAAACTTGTACATTAAGTTTTCTCCTAGTGAAACTGATTTTCTTCGCGGAACTTATCACGTGCTGATTTTTATTCGTGGAATTTGTTGCGCGCTGGTTTTTGTAAGTGAAACTTCTTGCATATTGATTTTTTCTTCCAGAAACTTGTACATTGATTTTTCTCTTCGTGAAACCGATTTTGTTCATAGAACTTATAGCGTGCTGAATTTTTTCGTGACACTTATTTCGTGAACATGTTAATTTTTTCTTCGTGAAACTTATACATTGATTTGTTCTCTTCGTGAAACCGATTTTATTCATGGAACTTGTTGCGCTCTGATTTTTATTCGTGGAACCTGTTGCATGCTGATTTTTATGTGAAACTTGTTGCATCATGATTTTTCTCTTCGTGAAATTTGTACATTGATTCGTATCCTCATGAAAGTAATTTTGCTCATGGAACTTCTTGTGTGCTGATTTTTTTTTCTTGGAACATGTTGAGTGCTGATTTTTGTTCGTGGAACTTGTTGCATGTTCATTTTTCTCTTCGTGAAACTGATTTTGTTCCTGAAACTTGTTGCATGCTCATTTTTGTTGTTCGTGGAGCTTGCTTTGTGCTGATTATTTGTTCGTGAAACTTCTTGCATGTTAATTTTTCTTTTCATGAAAGTTGTGCATCTATTTTATCTCCTCGTGAAACTGATTTTCTTTATGAAACTTGTTGGCTGTTGATTATTGTTCGTATATCTTGCTGCATACTGATTTTATTCGTGAACTTGTTGCATGTTGATTTTTCTCTTCGTGAAACTTTCAGATTAATATTTTCCTCGTGGAACTTGTTGTATGCTGATTTGTGGTCGTGGAACTTGTTGAATATCGGTCTTTTTCCTCGTGAAACTTGTATATTAATTTTTTTTCCTCGTGAAATTGATTTTGTCATAGAAACTGTAGTAGGTTAGGTTAGGGGGACCGTACCAACTGTGGTGGAATCTAGACCTAACCTACCCATGGTATGTTAGGACAAGTTAGGTTTTATGACTTGTCCTGCAACAAATTCCATGAACAAAAATCAGCTTCATGAGGAAAAAATCAATTTACTGTTTCACGAAGAGAAAAATCAACTTGCAACAATTTTCACGAACAAAAATCAGGACGCAGCAAGTTCCACGAAAAAAATCCGCATTCAACAAGTTACATGAAGAAAATTAGTTTCACCAGGACAAAAAATCAATTTATAACTTTCACGGAAAGAAAAATCAACATACAAGTAGATTGACGAAAAAAATCAACACGCAGCAAGTGCCATGAACAAAAAAAGCACACAACAAGTTTCGGGAACAAAATCAGTTTCAGGGTCTGGCGCGCGCCTATAACACGGTTGTGCCGTCTTCAGGCAAGGTGTTGACTGGTGGTGTGGACGCCAACGGGCTGCAAAAGCCCAAGAGATTTTTTGGCGCTGCACGCAATATCGAAGAGGGTGGCTCGCTCACCATCCTTGCCACCGCCCTGGTCGATACCGGCTCGAAGATGGACGAGGTGATCTACGAAGAATTTAAGGGCACAGGCAACATGGAGGTGCACCTGGATCGGCGCATCGCCGAAAAGCGCATCTATCCGGCCATCAACATCAACCGCTCGGGTACGCGTAAGGAAGAGCTGCTGGTTGATCCGGAGCGGCTGCAGAAAACCTGGATCCTGCGCAAACTCATTCACCCGATGGATGAGCTGGCGGCGATTGAGTTTATGCTCGACAAACTCAAGGCCACCAAAACCAACGACCAGTTTTTTGATTCCATGAAACGCTAGGCCATTACCGCACCGGTGTCTGACGAGAAACAAGCCACGCCCGACGGCTCCCCCGCTGACAGCCAGAACTGGCTGCATCGTTTTAACTTTGACCTCAGAAACTCGCTGAACGCCCTGCTCAGCGCGGCCACCTTGCTTCGTGATACCACCCTGGACAGCGAACAGCTGGACCTGGTGTCGGTGATTGATCGCGAAGGCGCCGACCTGCGCGTGCGCATCAACCAGCTCATCGATCTTAACGATATCGAATCGGGTGCTGCAGAGCTTGAAGAAAGTGAGATATTTGTGCCGCACCTGGTACGCGAAGTGGTGGAACTCTATCGCGGCCTTGCGCACGAAAAAGGCCTCACGCTTTGGGCTCGTGTGTCACGCGCGGCGGCCCGCTGGATACAGACCGACCCCGGTCGGCTGCGCCAGATTCTGATCAATCTGGTGGAAAACGCCGTAATTCACTCCACAGAAGGTGAGGTCACCGTAGACGTCCGCCGCGGCGCCAACGAGCTGGTGTTTTTTGTCAGCGATCAAGGCCCCGGTTTGCCACCGGAATTGTCCACGCTGCTCAACAGCGGCCGCACCGAACGCGCCGGTCTGGGCCTTGGCCTGTCGGTGGCGCTGAAAGCCGCCAACCTGCTTGGCGGGACGCTTAACGCGGCGTCGGCCGGCGCCGATGGCAGCCGTCTGCGCGTGAGCCTGCCGGGTACCTTGGTGCTGCAAAAAGGCGACAATCGGGCCAAAGTACTGCGCCAGAAGGCGCGCGAAACACGCATCTTGCTGGCGAATACGGCGGCCAAAGACAACCCCTGGCTGCAGGGTGTGGTGGGCGACTGGCACCTCGGTGAGGAAAGCACCGACCAGAGCACAACAACGGCTGCCTTAATCGACCCCGACCCCGACGAGATCAGCGATCTTCTGAAAAACTCTGATGCCGAAGCCATTGTCGCGCTATGTACTGACAGCGCGGCGGGGCGGCGACTGGCATCGATCGACCATCCCGGGGTGTTTCCTTCCTCTCCGACCGCGTCTGGAACGACCGGATCGGCAACTGGCTCGGCGCCTATCCGATCTGGGGCGAGGTCCAGCCCTATCGCCGCTACCACCTGATCCATCACGCGAAGACCGGGACCGAGGCGGACCCCGACCTGCCGCTCACGAAGCCCTTCCCGATCACGAAGGAGAGCTTCCGCCGCAAGGTCTGGCGCGACCTGTCGGGTCAGACAGGGTTTAAGCAGTACGGCGCTATGTTTAAAGATGCGTTCAAAGGTGACACCTTGGGCCAGGCCTGGGCAAACGGCTGGCGACGGTTTGGACCTAACATCATTCTGAACCTGATTTTCCTCCTCGGCTTCACGCTGGCGGGCAAATGGTATCTTTATTTCCTGCTGTGGTGGCTACCGGCTCTTACCTGGAACCGGTTTATCACGCGTCTGCGCAATATCGCAGAGCATGCCGCGGTACCCGATGACAATGATCGCCTGCGCAACACCCGCACTGTACGTGCTGCCTGGTGGGAGCGAGCCTTCGTGGCACCGTATGGCGTGAACTACCATCTTGAACACCATCTCATCGTCAACTGCCCTTACTACAAATTGAAAGAAGCGCACCAGATGTTGATGGACAAGGGCTTGGAAGCGCAGATGGAAATACGCACAAGTTACAGGGATATGCTGAAGGTAGCGGTCCCAGCCTAGTACACATTGCTGGGGTGGGGACAACTGGGGAGTTGTGGGAATGCCTAAACTATCGTTGGAAGAGCGTGATGCCTTCCTGAACCAACCGGGTGTGTTGATGCGCATCGCCGTTGTGCGCGCGGATGGCACCCCGATGGTCACGCCTATTTGGTTCATCTATGAAGATGGTTCCATCTACTTCACACCGCGCGAAAAATCGGCATGGTTCGACTGTCTTCGACGGGATCCCTATGTTGCGTTGTGTATCGATGAAGAAGCATTGCCTTACCGCAAAGTGCTTGTAGAAGGTAACGCGGAGTTGGTCCACGATGTCGGTGAAGACGATATCTGGCGTGAGCAGTATCGCCGAATAGCAGGGCGGTACGTGGACCCAGAAGGGGCTGAAGCCTATGTGCAGAACACGATCGACCAACCCCGTGGTCTATATCGGTTGAATCTATCTCGTGCAACCAAACTCTCGACGTGGCGCATGCCCGTGGAGGGGGAAGATGGTATGGGGATCTGGCACGATCGGTATTACGTACCCGGGACTCAGTTTTAGTCATGCGTTGTCCAAAGTGCCCCGGCAGTATGGTTACAAAAACCTATGGCAAGAAGATTCTTGTACAACGCTGCGAAGACTGCGGTGGGCTCTTCTGCAAACCGGATGTCCTGCTGGAGATGAAACGCGAGTGGATGTCGGAAATTGTCCTCGATTCCGGCGACGCCCGGCTGGGCGGCAAACTCAATGAGGTGGATGACATCAACTGTCCTGAGTGTGGGGTCGGGTCTCAGAGTGGGGGATGAGCCACCTTTTGATCATTTCTTGAAGAAATGTTTCTGTCGGTAACGAACATAAGGGTTTAGAAAGGAGCCTTACAGTCACAAGAGATGGAGCAGGCTCACATTCGGAATAGGTAAAAATGGGCAGCGCTCCTTTTAGCCAAGCCTCTAATCCATTTTGATCATTGAAAGGCATGGGTTTAGGTAGCACACTCAAGAGCGTCCGCTTCGCTTTCGCTAAATGCTCTTTAACACCCTCATTGCGCTGATAAAAGGAAAAAACTGGGCAAATGTCTAAATCTTCAGGAGAAGAAATCTCAAAAGACTTTGTTGTTTCCACTGTTTACCTATTTACATTCAATTATCGAATAATTGTATTCAAGTAAGGTATTAATTGGAAGCATAGGAAACAACATTCACGTCTGTTTTTAAAGCCATTTTTCGCTTATGTCGCTCAATGGCAAGAACTATGAGTCGATCGATAAGCTCCGGATAAGGAATTCCGCTCACCTCCCAGAGCTTGGGATAAAGACTGATTGTCGTGAAACCAGGGACCGTATTGAGTTCATTTAAAAAGAGTTTCCCATCCTTTCTTAGGAAAAAGTCAACCCGCGCCATGTCTTCACATTCAAGGATGCGAAATGCCTGAATCGCAAGCTTCTGCAGGTTCTTCACTGCCTCTTGCTCAAGCTCGACAGGCAGCTTAAAGTGCGCTCCATCTTCATCTAAATATTTGGCCTCATAGGAATAAAATTCATGTTGAGGAATGATCTCCCCCGGAAGAGACACAATGGGGTCGAGGTTCCCCAAAACAGAACACTCAATCTCTCTCCCCTCAATAAATTCTTCAATTAGCACTTTTTCATCGTATTGGAAGGCTTCTTCGATCGCTTCAAGAACCTCTTCTTCCTTCTGAACTTTAGTGATTCCGACAGAGGAACCATTATTCGCTGGTTTTACGAATAGAGGAAGTCCTATTTGCTTCACAATCGAAGGAATATCAATTGGATCATGTAATTTGATACATTGAAAGTCTGGAATAGGAAGCTTCGCATCACGCAGGAGTTGTTTGGCAATTGCTTTATCCATACAAACAGCCGAACCTAAGACATCTGATCCAACACAAGGCAAGTTGGCCAGCTTCACGAGGCCTTGAACCGTTCCGTCTTCTCCGTAGGGTCCATGAAGAGCGGGAAAAATGACATCGAGGGAGTCTCTTAAAACACACGGGGAAAAGAACATGTCCTTGGCAGCAATCCCATGAGGAACAAGGTGGCCTTCTTTTCCTTGAAAGGCAGGAAGCTTTTCTTTTTCAAAAATTGAGAGAAATTGCTCTACCGAGAGAAAAAACCAACTCCCCTCTCTATTGATTCCGATTGGAAAGATGTCATACCTCTCAAAGTCCATATTTTGGATGATGCTCCGGGCTGATTGAAGTGAAATCTCATGCTCAGTTGACTGAGCGACCAGATCCTGAAGCGCGGCCCCAAGGTCGTGGGCATCCACCGACTGGTGATGAAGGCCGGGTCTGACAATTTCCGCCAGTCGTCGGTTCAGGGAATCATGAAGCGCCTGAAGGCCAAGGGCATTGAGGTCATCGTCTACGAACCGGTTCTGGAAGACGACCATTTCTTCCACTCGCGCGTGATCCGCAATCTCGATGCCTTTAAGGCCGAGGCCGATATCATCGTGGCAAACCGCCTGACCGACGACATTCGCGATGTGGCCGACAAGGTCTTTACCCGTGACCTGTTCGGCGTAGACTGAGGTACTCCGCCATGAAAACTGTTCTTGTGACCGGGTCGGCCGGTTTTATCGGCTATCACCTGTCGCGCAGCCTGCTGGATCAGGGGTTCCGCGTCGTGGGGCTGGACGCCATGAGCGACTACTACGACGTCTCGCTCAAGGAAGCCCGCCACGACCGGCTGGAGCATCCGAACTTCACCTCTGTCATCGGCCGTGTCGAAGAGCCGGGGCTGATGATGCAGCTTTTCGAGACGCATAAACCCGATTTCGTGGTGCATCTGGCTGCGCAGGCCGGGGTGCGCTATTCGATCGAGAACCCACGTTCTTATCTTGAAAGCAATATCGTCGGGACCTTCGAAATTCTCGAAGCGGCGCGGAGGCATCCCCCGGCGCATATGCTTCTGGCCTCGACCTCGTCGGCTTTTGGGGCGAACACGCAAATGCCTTACCGCGAGGACATGCGCACCGACCACCAGATGTCGTTTTACGCGGCGACCAAGAAATCGACGGAAAACATGGCGCACTCCTATGCGCATCTGTTCAACCTGCCGGTCACCATGTTCCGGTTCTTCACGGTCTATGGCCCCTGGGGGCGGCCAGATATGGCGCTATTCAAGTTCACCAAGGCGATTCTCGAGGGCAAGCCCATCGACGTCTACAACTATGGTGACATGAAGCGCGACTTCACCTACGTCGAGGATCTGGTTCACGCCATCATCCTGCTGCTGGATGCGGTGCCGCAGCGTCCCAAAGACGGTGTCGTGCCAGAAGGCGACAGCCTGTCGCCGGTAGCGCCGTTCCGGGTCGTCAACATCGGCAATTCGGATTCCGTGCAGCTGACCGCCTTTATCGAGGCCATCGAAAAGGCCACGGGTCTGACCGCCGAGCGCAACCTCATGCCGATGCAGCCCGGCGACGTGCCCGCGACCTGGGCCGATGCCTCTTTGCTGAAAAACCTGACGGGATACGCGCCGAAAACCGGGGTCGAAGAGGGCGTGGCGTCCTTTGTCGCATGGTACCGTAACTTCTACCTGTCGAATTCGCGCGGTGCGGACGAAGCGCTCAAGGACTCCGCGGCATGATCCGGGTTCTGCACATCATCCCCGACGGAGCGGTGGGCGGTGGCAATGTCAACGTCGGGCGTCTGGCGCGCAGTCTGCAAGGCCGGAATTGTATAGCACATCCAATTTGAAATATAAAGACTGTGAACTTGATTTTAATCTCACCTAAGCTATGGTATAGTCATTCACTACTTATTGCATAGTTGCATTCTTAAAAAATTAAAGAATGCGAATTTCTATTAAGATAAAGGTTAAAAAAAGGTCAATTCGTATTTTCTTTTATTTATTACTCTACACCTTTGCCGCCAAATTTGTAGAAACTTTTTATTAAGACTTGTTCCGCCACGCATTGCTCCGGTGGTCAACATCCTCCAAACTGCATCTCTTCACAACGCATATGTTCTAGTTCTGCCATGCGTGGCACGTGTCATCAGGTGCAAAGTGTACACGATCTTCGATAGCGGTCAATTTACTCATCTTAATAAAAATTTTCATTCTTTAATTTTTTAAGAATGCAACTATGGTATAAGTAGGGAATGACTATACCCTAGCTTAGGTAAGATTAAAATCGAGTTTACAGTCTTTATATTTCAAATTGGTTATGTTATACAATTTATGTATTACATTAGTCCTGTGGTGGTGCACGGGACCCATAGTTCCTACAGAGCTGTAGCAACGCAGTACAGGGTCGACGCAAGGACCTTGGTAGCCAAGAAGTGGTGTGAATACGATAGAATAAAAACAAAATATTTTACATTAGCTAAGAAGCGGCATTAATCTGATAGAATACAAACAATATATTTTACATTATAAACTTTAACCTTTAGATTTTATTAATTACTGATTCATTTTCCAAAAGGTGATAGTTTATTTCTAGTAGAAATCATAAGAAACCAAGCTTCAATCAAGGTAAACCAAAGATCTGCTTTCCTATTGATTTATTTTGCTTGTTTCAAACTTATTTACGAAATCGAAGATTCAAGACAATCTCAAGTGAGGCAGTTGCCTTACCATTGGCTCATTTTTAAAGCCCAATTCAATTTTTTTAATTTAAGGTTTTAAACAAGCTTGAGTCAGCAATTTGCCTTGCTGTTTGACATTTTGCAAGCTTGGTTTAAGCTTCTATTGTGACAACAATCAAGGCCCAGTAGATAAAACAACGGAAAAACCAACGAACAAAAAATGTAGATATCAATTTTGATGGATAATTTACATTACAACTAATAAACTTTACATATTTGAAATCAGCACAAAAGTTAAGTTCTTTTGATATAGATTAGACCTAATTCGGTATTAAGATTTGTTTTTAACCTGTTCAAACATTGTTTTCTGAAAAGTACATTTTTACGCTAGTATTTCTTTTGTCCCATGGCAACCTTGTGTATGAGTAGTTAGAGGAGGTCATTTTATGTATTCGAGCTAATACTATGTATCAGTAATACGTGCAAGATATTTACCCGTACTAAGAATATATGTTTAGTAGTGGCTTAATTTCATCAAAATCCTGGGGGGAGGGCAAATTTGGAGTCAATTTTCCCAAATCAAGCGAAAATGACAGTGACCTTTCGAACTGAGTCAGAATGTTTTTTTCTCTTCGTAGGTGTCCCAAACAGTGGCCCATATTTAAATTTGATTTTTCAACTCTTTAGGGAGTGATCGTGCTACCTCGGCCTCAAGGAGACGTCTCTGCATCCCTTCCTCCACTGTTTGTAGACATGACTGAACCTACAATCAAAGTAAAGCAAAACAAAAAACAAAATGGACCTACCATTTTTTCAAGCTTGCTCCATTGTTCGGACCCATCCGTGGGATAGAGGGTCCAAACTTAAAGCGGGGAAGGCTACTGAGATCTAGAATCTCAAGGCGGACCTTTGCAAACCGTATTTTCATTATTATATTTCATGAATTATTACAATCTTATTAAATTTTTATATTCTAAAATTATTCTTGAATTCTAAAATTAGAGAGTCTCATTAATAACTATTGGATTATATCGATATTGTTAACATATTATGAAGCTCATTTAAAAGATGAAAAAACCTTTAAAGGTTATAATTAAGAAGTAAATTTTAAATTGGTTTAAAATTTAAGACAGCTTATATTTACAAATTAAGTGGAAATAAATGTATAAATGTACTATATACTGTTTTCTACTAAATTTTCAAGTTGGAAAGGTGCCAGAAAGCAATCGGCAAAAGCTAGCGATAAATCTAAAATTTTGAGCCGAAAAAATAGCGAAATCCGGACAAAGGTGACCTCACCTCAAACATCCACGTCGTCAGAACCTTCCTCATTTTAGGCTCTAATTCAGGTTGAATCCCAGTCCGAAAATAATCACAATTCACTGACTTTAATTCCAATTTTAATAAATTTTTCAAAATCCTGGAATCCGAAATCATCGCTGGGTCAAAAGGGGCGATGGGTGTTGAGTCGTCGCATTTTTCTGCACATAACAATTCACATTTTTGTGACATTTCCGGGAAGTTTAAATAAACCCTCTACACGCAACTCGGCTGTATCACTAAAACGTACATCGAGTATTTTTTTTTTTCTCTGAATGTCGCCAAGAGAGCGCTAAACCCCGCCCATTGCGCAGAGGAGCATTAAAACGGGAAAACTATTGTAAATGTTTTTCAAAAGAAAGCTAAGTAAAAAGAAATTGTTGAACCCTAAGTTATTTTGACTATATGTAATACATAATTTATCCTATGTACTATGAAAAAAACATGTAAAAAAAAACTTCTGAACTCAAACTGGTGATCTCATTTTTATTGATGTCGATTTGGGAGAAAGAACCGGGCTTGAGGGGGTATCAAGAAACTTTCAACGGAAAATGGAGGAGGGGAAATAACGACGAAGACAACAATGTTTTTTTTTTCATTATATAATCAATAATTACTATAATCGAATGAGATATTTTATAATTACATTTGGTTCACATTTTTTCCACAACCAGTTGTCTCTAAAATTCCTCTCTGAACTGTTATTGAATGTTTGAATCGCGGAAGGAGTTATCGCCGGTCGGATTGCGGTCATTGACCGTGGTGGTTGCGAGTTTGGCGTCAAAGTTCTAAACGCCGAACAAGCAGGAGCGTCAGCCGCAATTGTGGTCAACAACCAGGGTGATGGCTTGATCAACATGGGGCCCGGTGCGGTCGGTGACCAGGTCACCATTCCCTCAGGCTTTATCGGCCAAACCGATGGTGACACCATCAAAGCGGAATTGGCCAACAACGTCGATGTGAATATGCGGACAACCATGCCTCGTCGTGACAGCGATTTCGACAACGGGATAATCGGACACGAATACGGTCACGGACTTTCGAACCGTTCCGTTGGTGGACCTGGCAATACCGGTTGTCTGGGCAATGAAGAACAACCCGGTGAAGGCTGGAGTGACTTTTTTGGTTTGGTAATGACGCACCAACCTGGACATACAGGACTTACTCCTCGCGGTGTCGGGACTTATGTTAATTTTCAGCCGACCAATGGGGCCGGTATTCGACCCTTCCAATACACGACCGACATGGTCGTCAATCCCTCGACCTACGACAATATTCAGACATTCGCCGTCCCTCACGGGGTTGGATTTGTTTTCGCAACGATGTTGTGGGAAATGTATTGGGCCATGATCGATGAACACGGTTTCGATCCTGATCTTTACAATGGCACCGGCGGAAACAACATGGCAATTGACCTGGTGATGGAAGGGATGAGGTTAACGCAATGCAGCCCGAACTTCGTTCATTGCCGCGATGCGATTCTGGCAGCGGACCAAGCTATGTTCGGTGGCGCCAACCGCTGCTTAATTTGGAATGCTTTTGCTAAGCGAGGTCTTGGTGAAAGCGCTGATGGTGGCTCACCTTTCAGCCGCGCTGACGGGAGCGAAGCTTTTGACGTGCCAGCGGATTGTGTAGACTGTGTCAGTCCAACGATCACTTCTCAACCCCAAGCAGCGTCAGCGTGCGAAGGGGCCACGGTCATGCTGAACCTGGTTGCTGCCGGTGACGCACCCACTTATCAATGGCGGAAAGATGGTCTGGATTTACCAGGCGAAGTTGCAAGTACGCTGACCTTGAATTCGGTGACAGCCGGAGATTCTGGCAATTACGACTGCGTGGTAACCAATGCATGCGGGATGGTGACGTCTGACGTTGCTGCAGTGACCGTTCAGGCAGGCTTAACTTATACAACTAACCTTTTGCCCATGTGGAATGACGCCTTAGTGCAGCCTTTCTGTGATGATGTCAATGGGAACAGTGTTTTCGATGTTGCCGATTTGGCAGCCATCGTAAACGGTACGCCCATGGAACCAAATAATAAACAGGCGCCATAGCGGCCTACTATTAATGATTGGCTCCGGTCTTTCGCTTAGGATCGGGGCCTTTTTTATGGCTAATCATATGTAAACTGTTTAAATATTCTTGAGCCCGTACGAAGGCCGCCGGGTAATGCTCGACGGGATAATTTGGTCTCTAGTCGCCACATTAGCTCCCAATCATCCACCAGTGGACATCGACATCCAGCTCAACGCAATTGGAAACCATGTCTGTCCAAAATGGAGTACCTCAAGGTACTCTCCATCTGATCTGATTAATATAATAGTTGTAAAACTTGTCTTAAAGACCACCAGAGGAAAAACTTTTAAAAACCTAATACTTGGCTGAATTTCCATTGGTCTCCAAAAACCATCGGATCTGATTAATATAATAGTTGTAAAACTTGTCTTAAAGACAACCCGAGGAAAAATTCTTAAAAATCTAATGTTTGGCTAAATTTCCATTGATCTCCAAAAACCATCTGATACAGTTAATATAATAGTTGAAAAACATGTCACTGAATTTAGTATTAATTCTTCCCTTCTGTAATTGGTTGTCTCCTTTTTATCAAACAGACCACAAGTAGTCAAATACCAGAATCATTATTCCAATCCTCTGTCTGTCCAAAATGGAGTACCTCAAGGTACTCTCCTAGGCACCCTCCTTTTCTCAGTCATGACTAACAGTCTCGCTGCAGAATTTCTTGACAGAGGGACATTTGTTGATGACCTGACGGTTGGAGAAACTTGCTAAAGAAATTTAACGAGCAACCCTATGTGCATTATAACTGCAATAACGCAAGATGCCTTTAGCTTGGCCAGGAGACTAAACCCTTCCAAACCATGATTATGCAAATGTTTTACTTGAATCTCCGTCCCATTTCCTTATTCCTATCACTCCTGAAATCTCCCTCCCATCCTATTGAATTACTTGGCGTCATAATTTCTTCTAATTTAAAGTGTCATATCCATGTTAAAAATATCCTACATAAAGCTAATACATCCATCTCAATGAATTTGGTGTCCCCTTTCCATTCTTCAAAGATTAATACTTCCTTTGTCCACCCTAACCTTGAATACGCTTGTCAAGTTTGGAATCCTGGCATCTCCCACAAAAAATCAATTAAAAAATTAAATATTCAAAAAAAGAACTACTGCAAATGATTTTCACAGAAGATATAAAGTCCCATACTCTCTCCTCCTAAAAAAATGCTACGTTAAAAACGCTTGACTACAGGCGAGGTAAATTTTTCTAAAAACATTTAAGAAAACTCCGTTTTTCTAAAAATACAACAACAGTAACGGAACATATTCTTCCGAAAAGACACTCCCCATCCAAATTTCCACCCTCGAACAGCCTGTTTGTACCTTGTCTCTTGTTCACTGCTGTACCTCCATACATTAAAAAACCTTCCTCCCCTACATTACGAGAAGATTAAACAAAACATCCTGCTAGTTTCCTTTTTTTTAGTTTCTACAGGCGCTGCCCATGTTTTGTATTAATTCGCTCCCCGGTTTTTTAATGTCCCTTCTAACTTTTTTTATATTAATATTTTTGTTTTGTTTCTGGAGTTTCACCCCTTTCCTGTTTTTATCTCATTAACATAAAACTATGACGAAAGCAGATTAAGCGTTCAGCCATCTTTCAAATTTTAAGTCTACGGTCCGAACGTACTAAACCGCAAGCTTTTACAATGATGGGAGATTGACAAGACAAGTGGTCATTCTCGACTGAGAAGAAATTCCGTTAGTTTAGGAGCTGACTTAGAAGCGATCTTTGAATTTATTATACAAGATAAACACATTTGACCGGATCAGATATTTATCTTAAAATAATATTTATAAGAGTTTAAAAGTCCCCGGAGAAGATTCCCCTATTTTGAAGCAACATTTTTTCACAAAAACCTGTTGCTCCTGTTTTTCTTCCATTTTCCACAATTACTAATCTGCCACAACACAGGTATACCACCTGCTATGCTTACTGAACACAGACATATCGGTACTTCTATCAACGCAAGTCAAGAATACACCGACCAAGTGGCAATTGTACCTGTACTTGATGATCAGAGATGCCACATATCCTAAAACATTCCAATCACATCTCGTATACATAAATTGGGCATTGAATGTCATCTTATGGGATAAAACCCAAAATGTGTCGGCGATGGAATGAAAGTTGAAGAAATTAATTTTGACAAATCTATTTTGGTTGAATGTGTATTCCTAGTCGTTCAATCAAATGTCTAAATCTTCATCACGGTTCATTAATTTAAAGAAGATGTGATTGGCAATCTTAAAGTTTCGGATTTGAATCTCCCTCGTGGCAGGAGTAACAACATTATCTCCACTTATCATTATCTGCATCGTACTTATCACGTACACATCTCATGTTCAATAACATCAAAGACATTCTTTATAGCTTATTATAGCTAAAAAAAAAAAAGTTTTCTTAACTGAAAGTAAGGAGCGACATTAAAACTTAAAATGAAGTTTTGAGAAGTGTTGAGGAGGGATTAGTCCCTTTCATATACGGAGTAACGCCTTTTTAAAACAGTAAAAAACTTTAGCGTAAAGAGAGGGCCGTTTAGGACGGAACAGCCCCTTTCATATACGGAGTAATTTCTGTTCGTTTTAAGTTTTAATGTCGCTCCTTACTTTGAGTTAAAAAAAAACTTTTTTTTTTATCTAATTTTCAAGTAAGGCATTTTAGTTATTTTTAGCACTTACGGGAGGTCAAACTCCAACTCTGGCCCTTGCCTAGCAATGTAGTACACTGATTTCATAAAGGATTACTTAAATGCAATGAATAGAATCAACTTAGTTTCGGCTACTAAGGGTGCGGAGACATACATTTGGTGGGCCACTGGACAAGAATCTACTGAACCAAAGCTTTAACACATGTTATTTTCTTATATCACAGATAAAAAGAGATATATCCGAAAAGATGAAAATTAGACGGATAATAATGAATAACACCAGAAAATAAGGCCATACCAATATTTATTTATACTAGCTCTTAAATAAAAAACAAAAGCTAAGAGCTCATATGCCACTTGTGATTTTAACTTAAGAACGGTTGATCAGATTTTAATGAAATTTGATGTGTGGAAGGATATCGTGTCTCAGAGCTGTTTTTTTAAATCCCGACCGGATCTGAAGACATTTGGGAGAGGAGGAGTGCGTGCAGGCACGCACCCAACAGGACGATCCGAAGCGCCCGCTCCACGCTCGCGCCCTCCTTCGGCTTCGCGGCCCCGGGAACGCCCCGTAGACTCCGCGGCCATGAGCACCACGTTCTTCTGGAAGAGTACCTGAAGCTCCTGCCGTGAGCCGCGAGCGCTGGTCCAGCAGCTCGCGCCCGACGCCGAGGATCGCAACTACGCCAAGCTGCCGCTGATGCGCAAGGAGATCGACCGCATCCTCAAGGCGGCACCGTCGGTCGACGCCGTCATGAACACGCGCCACAAGACCGTGAAGGCCAACGGCTGGAAGGACAAGGCGCCCTCGAAGGCCGCGTTCGCCAAGGCCGTCGTCGAGGAGAACAACCTCCTGCGTCGGCCCATCCTCGTGCACGCCGGAGGCGTGGTCGTCGGCAAGGACCTGGACGGCATTCGCGACGCCCTGGGCGCCTGAATTCGCCGGAAGCGCCGGTCTCGCGCCCCCGTGGCGCGGGTACGGTTTCCTCCCGTCCCGTGGCCCCCGACTGCTAGACTCCGCCCTTCCCATCCGAAGGGCGCCGGAATCCCACCTCATGACGACCGTCGCTGCCAAGCGGACCATCAATTGGACGAACACCATCTTCCTCTCGGTGGCGCATCTCGCGGCGGTGGCCGCCGTCGTGTGGATGGCGATGGGCAACTTCCACTGGCAGACGATCGTGCTCGCCTTCGTCTACATGGAGCTGTGCAGCATCTCGATCACGGCGGGCTACCACCGCCTGTTCTCGCACCGCTCCCACAAGGCCGCCGGCTGGTGGCGCTTCGTGCTGCTGTGCTTCGGTGCGGCCAGCGTGCAGAACTCCGCCCTGGCATGGTCGAAGGATCACCGCGCGCACCACACGTTCACCGACACCGATCGCGACCCCTACAACGCCCAGGAGGGCTTCTGGTGGTCGCACGTCGGCTGGGTGCTGCACGACGCGAAGGAGATCGAGGGCGCCCCGAAGGTGACCGATCTCGAGAACGACCCGCTCGTCATGTGGCAGCACAAGTGGTACGTCCCGCTGGCCGTCGTCATGGGCGTGATCATCCCCGCCGCGCTCGGCTCGCTCTGGGGTGACGCGATCGGCGCCGTGCTCGTCGTCGGCTTCCTGCGTCTCGTGCTCCAGTGGCACATGACCTTCACGATCAACTCGCTCGCCCACATGGTCGGCTCGCAGCCCTACTCCACGCGCAACTCCTCGCGTGACTCGTGGATCATCGCCCTGATCTCGAAGGGCGAGGGCTATCACAACTTCCACCACCGCTTCCAGGCGGACTACCGCAACGGCGTGCGCTGGTGGCAGTTCGATCCGAACTTGAAGGTAAAACACATCACCGTCATTAGTTCTTCATAACCAAACATAAACAACATCACACAATTGCTGTAAAGAATCGTATTTCATGCATATATGCCGTGTATTTAGCTTATTTACAAAAGCTACAGTAAAATACACATGAACTTATAGGTAAAATACATCACTGTCAGTAGTTCTTCATAACCAAACATAAACAACATCGCAAAATTGCTGTAAAGAATCCTATTACATGGATATATGATGTTTATCTAACTTACTTACAAGCGCTACAGTTAGTACATATGAACTTGAAGGTAAAAGACTAAAAATGCCTCATTTATGTGTGTGTGTGTGTGTGTGATTTGATTCTTAAAAAACCCCAGTTTCCTGGTGTTTATGGTCTTGTTTATTTCGGGATGTTGTACTATTAGTGAATCTACATCAGAATATATGGGGGGGTTAGGAGAACACATAGCTGATCTATGCATATATATCCTAGCATAAGATGTTACTGCTGCCGCTAAGGGAAGAAGGGGGGACAAGGTTCCCTTCAAGACTAATTTACCATAAGAAGCATTTAGCAAAAACTTTATTAATTTAGGGAAGGTTTTTTTCTTAGAATATAAGTGTAAGAGAAAATCCTGTGTGATATTATGTGTGTGTTTGTAGGCATAGGCTTTTTTTAGTGTTACAGTGTAATTTAATTTTTCTAGATATTTTAATTCTTCGGAGAAGTACACTCCTTTCAGCAAACCTTTGGTTTGATTGGGAGATGTTATATTGTAGTAGATAAAATTTGGGGGGCTGACCTCTGCTTCTACGAACCCAAATATATTTTCTAGGGAGGTGGGATTACAGAGGACTTTAGGGCTTCCTTTAGGGAGTTTATTAATAAAACAAAATGGGTAAAGGGAATTAACGTCGTAAAAATATAACCTTTTACCATAAAATTTATTTTGTCATGTATTTCCCCCCCTAAAGGATTTGGTAATAATTTTTAAGTGATGTGGTTTGGTCTGGGGTCAATGGGGGGTGGGGGAGAACCTCTGAAGTAATTTTGAAGACAGATTTGCAAAAGTTTTTGTTTTGGAAATATTTATACCGTAGGATTCTAAGAGTGTTTTATGAAGCTTCGATAATAATGCTTTACTCTTATTTGTTTTTCTTTCTTGTAATAAGTTAAGTAATCTTAAAGGCGTTTCCTTAACCCCACTTTTTTGCAGGAATAGGTACTTTTTCGAAGTGGGGACGTTTAGGAGGAAAGATTCTTTACTAGCCATTTCTATTAGTAAATTTACAGAAAACAGTTACAGTACTGTAGTCAAAGTTATACTGCGTTTGAAACAATTTTAATTTCACCAAAAGATTTTTTTTGACAAGGTTTTTGACGTTTGTAGATGATTGTATTCTTGTTTCTGGAAGAAGCGTCTAGTATTTATTATTTGTATTAATATATATATCAATATAGGAACCAGATGCTCAACTGATTGCTGAAAGTGTTGCCGAACAGCTGAGCAAAAGAGCTGCCTATCGTCGCGTGATGAAACGAGCGATTCAGGCCGCCCGGCAATCGGGGGTTGAAGGTATTAAAATCCTTATTTCAGGCAGATTAGGAGGAGCTGAGATTGCTCGAAATCAAAATTTTCAAGAAGGATATAATCCATTATCAACTTTAAGGGCAGCGATTGACTACGGATTTTCTGAAGCAAAAACTACTTATGGGGTTATTGGAGTCAAGGTTTGGGTCTATAAAGGACTCGTGAATCCAAAGGAGGCGATTTATGGCATTGATGCCAAAGCGCGTTAAATGGCGTAAACCTCAAAAAGGCAGGATTCGTGGTAAGGCGACAAGAGGCAATCGAGTTTCTTACGGAGATTTTGGTTTGCAAGCGCTTGAGCCGGGGAGAATCACTTCTCGTCAAATTGAAGCGGGTCGTGTGGCCTCACAAAGACAGATCCCCAACACGGGGAAAATTTATATTCGGATTTTCCCTCATCGGTCTTGGACCAGTATCCCTCTCGAAACTCGCATGGGTAAAGGAAAGGGTGAACCTGATTATTGGGCCGCTATCGCTCGTCCGGGAACGATACTTTATGAAATTGGCGGTGTACCCTATGAGATAGCCAAAGCTGCGCTCGCTCGTACAGCCCAAAAAATGCCTGTTCGCTGTCGGCTCATCACCAGGCGGAAATACTAATGAGGATATTATGCTAGCCAAAGAAATACGTGTTATGGATGTCAAAGAAATTGACAATAAAATTAGCGAATTAGAGCGTAAACTCTTTGAATTAAGACAGCAGGTTCAAAATCGACAAGTTGAAGATTTGAGCCTTCTCAAAAAAACCCGGCGTGATATTGCACGGCTCAACACGGTGAAAATGGAAAAAATTATGCAGGTGAGCACATCATGAGTCAAACAACAGATGAGCGCAAAAAATCCCGTAAAATTCAGGGTGTTGTTAGTAGTGCGGCAATGGACAAAACGATTGTTGTCAAGAGTGATGAGCTTTATCCGCATCCACTTTTAGGTAAGTACATTCGACGTTATACCAAATATCGAGTGCACGACGAAAAGAATGAGGCAAAGGCAGGAGATCGAGTCGAGATCATAGAAAGTCGACCCCTGTCAAAAACGAAGCGTTGGCGTTTGCATCGTGTTGTTGGGGTGGCCAAATGATCCAGATGCAAACCAACCTGGAAGTGGCCGACAATTCCGGCGCGCGCCGGGTGCAGTGCATCAAGGTCCTGGGGGGCTCGAAGCGCATGACCGCGGGCGTCGGCGACGTCATCGTGGTCAGCGTGAAGGAGGCCATTCCCCGCGGCCGTGTGAAGAAGGGCGACATTCACCGCGCGGTGATTGTGCGCACCGCCAGCGACATCCGCCGGCAGGACGGCTCGGTGATCCGGTTCGACCGTAACGCGGCGTTTTCTTCGACTGTATCGTAGCTTCACTTAGTGTAAGCTCTTGGCCACGTGCGAGTGTTTATCTAGGTTCTTTGTAGTGAGTTGCTCTTGACGGTCGTACTTTGGTGTGTGAGTTTGACTGCGTCTGTGGATAGTTGTGGGAACATCTCAGGACATCGCTGATCCAATCTAATGTGCGACTTAAATTTCTACGTTGGTTTCACTTGCGTTTTCAGTGGTAACCTTGTAATAGTATTAGATAGGTTGACCCTACTTTATGTAAACATCACTCTGGTACACTTGGGCTATAACTTTCAGACAACACACTACCCCCAGTGAAAAGTTTGATAGGTACCACTCTTCATGTTGATCCAGTGAAGGCATCGTAGCCGAGTTGTTAGAGCAGGTATGTAATAATCCAATGGCTATGAGATTGAGAGGTTCGATCCCCAGCCGTGCGGTAATATCCTTTAGCAATATGAAATCTCTGTTGTTCTTCACCGTATCAAAATTTAAAAGTTGGGACGTGGCTGTGATGGCAAAAACCCATAAGCGGCGTTTGTAGATGCTTTGCTTTAACGCTCCCCTGATAGTGGATCAAAAAGGTTTTAACTGCATACTTGAGCTGCTTTACCGTATCAAGATTTAAAAGTTGGGTCGTGGTTGTGATGGCAAAAACCACATAAGCGGCGTTTGTGGTTGCTGTGTTTTAACGCTCTCTAGACAGTGGATCGAAAAGGTTTTAACTGCATACTTGAGCTGCCATACCGTATCAAGATTTAAAAGTTGGGACGTGGCTGTGATGGTAAAAACCCATAAGCGGCGTTTGTGGCTGCTGTGTTGTAACGCTTCCCAGGTAGTGGAAGAGAAAATGTTTTAACTGCAAACTTGCGCTGCAGGATGTCAGTTGTACAGCGTCATTAAATGTACCTACAATGTTGGATTTCCTTATGTAAACATTTGCTATAACTCGATGAAACCAGCCGAAATCATGGAACACCTTTGGAAAGGGGTTCTCCTTCTGGTGTAACCCAATATCTGACACTCTCCTTCTACCAACATGGACATGTGATATATGAGTCACCGAAATCATAATTTTTATAAGCGATTGCAATTTTTAAAAACGTATTTTAGAAAAAGATGGTAGTAAAAGACTTTTAAAATGTTTTGTAGTTTTATTATGTTAATTATTTATCTTTACATTTTCGATTTAGCAGAACTCATATGGAAAGCAACATGAAATATTTGTTGATGTTGACGATCCTTTGTAAAGATTCGTATTAAATAGAACAGAATAATTGAATAAATATAAAAGACAGATCGCTAGTTGGGACGGTGGTTAAATAAATATATAGATAAATGAAAAATAATAAATAGATTAATAGGTACATAAACAAATCGATAAATAAATAAAGAAATTGATAGATAAATATATAAATAAATAAATAAATAAGATAAATAAATATATAAATCAAGATTCGAAGTGGATACTTTGTCACAGAATTCACAAGGTACTCACTTCTAATAGCTACGCACTTAGTTGTCTTAGTAGTATATTTGAAAATACCTGCAGCATCTATATTTTTCATATCCAAATCATCTTTTAAAATCATTTTAATTAGGTTTTGTGTTAAAGTTTAAAATCATAGGTTTGTGTTTTTTTTTGTGTATGGCAATCTGGATGTTCAAATTGGGATGTTCGTAAATTTAATAGCATTATTTATTAACTTCTGTTATTAATGAAGGTCCTTTAATAAGCGGCAATTTAGACTTTTTTTTTCATTAACCAAAGAAATGGTACTGAGAGATACAGCTAAATTTCCATTTTTGTCTTCTGAAGTATATGCTACAGTAAAATCTATTCATCACAGCTATGATTTTCCTTTACACACCATCCATTCATCTCAAACCCCCTTATGCTTAGCCCTCTCCAAGTTATCCTGCATTCGATTCCACCCAATGCAAGTCAACTCCTGTTCAGGTAAATTCTTATTCATTTTTCCCTTATTCAGCTTTTGCTAACCTTGTTTTACCTAACTATCCATGATGATTGATTTGTAACCTAACTTGAGTTGAAGGGGGTTTGTTCATAGTTCATTTTGACAGAAATTTTGGTACCCTTCAGTTTGATACTGAAATGGGAGATTCTTCAAATATGTTTCATTTTTTTCCAAAAGTTTCAGCTTAGATCGGGCTTGTCAGGTATTCGACTTCTTCTTTGGGGCTTTTCAGCTTGGCTTGTAGCAGCATGACAGACAAAATTTTAAAGCGTTCCTCTACTTTTAATCGAGACAACCTGGGCTTGTTCAATCGGTTTGATCAATTGGCTGTTCCTTCCACATAACGGTTAAGTTACCTCAGCGCAGTGGCTATAATGCACTCTTCCGAATTTGAAGGATAGGAGTTCAAGACACTGTGGTACCGTTTCTCAGTTGAATATTGTAGTAGAAAAAGAAAAACTTTAAATGTTATGGCAAACGTTTTGTAATTATTGGATTTTAATCCTTTAAAAAGAATTTCGACCATTGTTTTGGCATCAATTGGACACATTGCACAAACACCTGCTAATTTCATATCATCTAAGTTTGTCGCATCATTTTTGTGAATGCATCTTCGTAGGTATATTTCAGGTTCGGGCAGGTCAAGAATTTTGTTCAAAATTTCTTCAACCATTTATTACCCTTTCTTATTTTCCTAGAGCCAAGAATGATTGAAATAGCATTCAAAATTTTGTTAAAACATGTCATTTTAGGCTTTTTTAAAATAAAAACAAATGCATCGACTATTACTAAGCGGAGTAGTAAAACCGTATCAAAAGAAAAAAACTTACTTTGAAATTTTCCGGTATTCTTCTGCTTGGAATTATTACTCAGACAATTGAAAATTTTTACAGAATCTTTTACAGTTAAAAATAACCGAAAACCCACAGTCAGTTTGTTTTGGTCGATTCATGCGAGCTCAACCTCGTTTTGAGACAGGATTGCGCAATTGTGATAAAGGTCCATTAGTAAGGGTCACTTGCATCTTACAGAGAAGTGGGGAAGAAGTGCTCTTCTTTAGCCATTTGAATAATTCATCATCACTTTGCAGGTTAAGAAATTTCGAAAAGGGAGGTTTTAAATCAAATGACACAAATTCGTATCTGCGAGAAACTCAAAATATAAAAGACAAAAATTAATTTTGAAGCCGAATGTTAACAAACACACGCGTTGATTCAAGTAGTAGCAGTGATTAAAACATCTTGTGTTCAATCGATGCAGTTTATGATCCGCCCGCATCTGACACCTCCAATAACTTAAGCAGCACTACAGGAAAATTCCGATTTCCTTTTTTATATATTAAAAATTCTTGAACTATTATTGATACAGTTGCGTCAACTGAAACTATTAATTGTAATGCATTTTCTCAATTACATAAAATGTATTCTTTGTTAGAGATGAAGCCAACTAAAGCTAAGTTGTTTCCCTATGCATCAGAGCTGAATCCAATTAAGGGCTGCTTCGAAGCAATCTATGAAACAACTAACAAAATAACTGCAATAAAAGTTTGAATTTTTGATAAACCTCAAAAATTTATAAAGTTTAGAGTCTGCCACAGGGAAAGTTCTGGTTTTAATTCAGTCCTCTCGGCATCATGCAAATAAACCCTAATAGTGTTGACGAAAAGTATGAAGATCAGAAACAAGCTTAATAGGGAACTCTGTTAACAAAAAGTTACGTAGACAACCATATCACCTCGGAAAAGCTAACAATAAGGAACTAATGCGTCTTTAAAAAGGTGTAACTAAATTTATTCAGGGCAAACAATTTAGCAGCCTCTCCTAAAGCAAATGGGTACGTTCACACCCGTTCAGATGCTAGAATTTTGAGTACTACTATCGAGAAAGAGAGCCTTACTCGATTCCAATTTAAAGAGTCAATGATAGATGAAACGTCCAATTCAACAATCATAGACAATAAGATACATATAAAGGAGGCATATTTGCCAGTATGAAGAGCGGGATGAGAAATCAAGAGCAACTACAAACTTCCACACAGCTGCCAGTCTTATGCGTTTTAAAAGATTACCGTATGGTGTTAAAAATTCAGTTTAAATGTACGAATGGCGCTTTAGACTAGCCACGCTGAAATGCCAAATGCCAAATTCTTGCAGATTACAAACTTATTTACTTCTTAAATATCACAGAACATTTAGGTACCATAGCAAAGGTTTTCTAATGGTTGCAGTCTTTGAACTTGCGCTTGAATAGACTAAAGTGTGTTTTTACTTAAAGTCAATCACCATTATTCGGTGTCATGGTATTGGTAAAACGGTTGACATCAGGGCCCGTATTAATAATCACTGAGCTGCAGGCAATTCCCTACAGCTTAGGAAGTTTGGCAGTAGTATTTGCATAATTGTAGTTGATGTTCTTGTTATTAATCGATTGCTACGCATTCTTCGTTTAGTAGGTATCGTAGAAAGACCAGGGGTCTCGAGGTATGAGTTTTGATATTTTTATTTGTCTAGGCAGTGTTTGGTAGGATTATCTGTAGGCATCTGTAGTACTAATTTACGTAGTTTAGTTTGCTAAATTTGGAAAGTAGTCGTAGTATTTGCATAATTGTAGTTGATGTTCTTGTTTTTACTCCATTGCTACACATTTTTGTTTAGTAGGTATCGTAGGAAGACAAGGGATCACGAGGTATGAGTTTTGATATTTTCGAATGTTTAGGTAATGTTTGGTAGCATTATCTGTAGGTATATGTAATATCAATTTAGGTAGTTTAGCTGCTTAATGGTTATGTAGTAGCGATATTTGTTTGTTTGTAGTCTATATTCTTGTTATTAATCTATTGTTCACATTTTTCTTTTAGTAGGCATCGTAAGTAAGAAGAGATCACGAGGTATGAGTTTTGATATTTTGGTTTTGTTTAGCTAGTGTTTGGTGGGATTATATGTAGGTATATGTAGTATTGATTTAGATGATTTAGTTGCTAAATTTGTAACGTAGTGTTAATTTTTGCTTGATTGTAGTTAATATTCTAGTTATTAATCCATTGCTACGCATTTTACATTTAGTAGGTATCGTAGAAAGAGACGAGATCACGAGGTATGGGATTTTGGGTTGTTTTAGGAGTTTTTAATATATATATATATTTATATATATATACATATGTATATATATATATCTATATATTCGTGTACTTAATTTTAGTATTGGTATGGTAGATGTTTCGTAATTTGGTACTCTGTTATTTTCTGTTGTTAGTGTATGGTCCCTGTATAGTTTGTATATTTCAAAATAATTTGTGCTTCTTTGACATTTTACTTGGTATGTTAGCAATGTAGATCTTCAGTGGATGGCCCGATCGAGAAAAATACAAATCTTAACATAAAAGAACCTTACGGTATTATTTGAAGTGCTTTGGCAACTCCATGCACAATGGTAAAAGTCTAACCTAATTGAACAAATTTTGAAAGTTGGAGATAACTTTGCTTAGTAGACATTACAAGGATTTTGGCTATGGAAGACATGAAGGAGCAGCACAGTGTTTTATCGGTTATAACGAACTGCATGACCAGCACATTGGAGTTGTTCATATCATTGATGAGGAAGCTATCATCGTTTCATATATGGACAACACATCCTTTGACTTTTCGATTGCTGTTGAACCTTTTATGGGTTGAAAACTTGTTGAAGTTGAACACTTACTGGCATGAAACTAACATTAATAAAATAAACTGGAAAAGACACAATGATTGAACGTTTTGTTTTTATTAACCCTTTAGCAGCAAAGGGGGTAATTAATTACCCCCTAACTATTATCCAATGAGAAATCGTTCCTGTTTGTTGCAGGACCTGCAAAAATTTGCACTTAAAATAGAGTTACTTGAGAGATCTGCACTGAGCAGGGAATAAGAACTTAGGTACAGCACTTTCAGCAGGCTGTAATGAAACATACACAAAAATAGAATTAGGATGGGTGATGCAATACAGATCTATAAGTAAGTTTAGTGCGAAAAAATATACAATATACTAAGGGAAACCCTATTGTACCATGGTTGATCCTAATGACGCAATGCTAACTTTTGCTTTTTTGAGATTATGAAGTTGAGGGATGTCGATTACAAATATGTAAAATGTAAAACGCTAAAGGAAGTCAACTCAAATAAAATCACATATACAGAATACAAGATGTACACCAATTAAAAGACTAAAGAAAGCCAAGAGTAGTAGTATGCGGTTTGTCATAATGACTTTCAAACCAAAGTGTGTTAAGAATTTCTGCATTTAGTGTTTCAATGGGGAATCACCATGGTTGGTGCAGTAGGCAAAATTTTAAAAATTGGCAGTTCTAGATGGACAGAAAATATGCCCCCCCCCCCTTTGTTAAATTTATGCATTCCCCCGTATCTGCTTTTCCCTCACTATTTCAGCTCCAAATTGCCCCCCCCCTTAAGCTGAAAATTTTATTTTCCCCAAACGTAATAGGGGGGGGGGGGGAGGACGCTATGGTGGCCGATATAAGTAAGTAACGAACATCGTTGCATTTGAGTTGTTTTGCTTCCAGAAATGGGAATCAACATAAAATTGCTCTTGTCTAAGTCAGTACGTGTTCCTTTAAACTTTTCAAAATTGTTAGTTGCGGTGTTTTCTTCCAGCGTTTAAAGTTCATATTTTTTCAATCATAAGTGATTTACAGTTAATTACATTATTTTCTAATGTACATGAAATCAAATATGTTTGAATCTTAACTTTCTGCATATATAACTTACTCATTCCTACCACACCGTTCGTTTCAATCTTTTCTGCCTCAAGTGTTTGACCTCCCTCTTACGAAGTGTTTCCACTCTGGCACATTTCAACTTCTGCGTCAGATTTGGTTTTCTGAATGAACATGTCTATCATAAGAACTTTCCCTGTGGAGTGTATTACAAAATTTTACTTAGGAGACTATTTGCAGTAAAATAACAGGTGCACACTGCTCGTTAAGAACAGCAGTGCCAAAAGCTAATTGTCCCCACGCTTTGTGACAGTGAGAATTCAACATGGCAAACCGTTTAACATGAGATAACCCCCATTGGTTGTAATTACAAATGATGCAATGCAGCCAACTGGAGGCGCCCTTGGATGTTTAACATGAAGACCAATCTCGAATTATGATCAACCATCTTCGATCATGTAGCTTAGCCACAAATAAACAGTATATCTTAATAGAGTACTAAAGTGTGACGTCACGATTTAATAAATATCAGACATTTGATAATTTTTTCGGCTCGTTGCTTTTGTCCTTGTTCGGATAGACAATTCAAGGAAAACTTCTGGAGTTAGGGCATTTTAACTTAAGGGGGCTTTTTGGCTTTCCCGGAAAAAAAAAGGGGGGGGGGGGGTGCGCCGCAATATGACGCACTAACTTTATATCTGCCAATGCTATTACAAAGATATTTGGCACATTTTAACTATTTTTCAAAGAATTAAAAAAAAAATTGGTGTGAATGACATGATACATGGCTATAATATTTCGCAATATTTAAATTTTTTTTAAAAAGGCCTCAAAACGAACTTTTTCAATTACATTTTGATTTTTAGAGGGCTTTTAATATATCTTAAGTATTTCTACATGTAATGTGGTAAGATATTTTAGATTGTGAGAAAATTATTTTTATAAAATGTATAAGTTCTGAAACTACCGAAGTGGTTTCTCACTTATAATCAACTGGTTTTAAATTGTTATGAGCATAATGACTAAAAAATATTCTCCAAAAATCAATAATATAACACGTAATTCACTGTTGGTACAAAATTCATCTAAGAATTTGATTTTCCTATAATCATTTTCCACATGTGACTATATAAGGTTCTCTAGCGAACTTCACCTTATTGCACAACATATTTTTTTAAGGTTTGCGAAATTACAACAAATTTTTCATTTCAAAAATTGATAATATAAAATCATCAGTGCAAATTCAAAAATGTTAATCTCGGTTTAAAGATATAATATTTATATTTTTCGTAGAAAAGCAATGAAACAGAAAGGGAAAAAACTCCATCTTAGGTCAAGAAAACGCCAATATCGGAAAATGTAATCAAAATTAAAAGAAATATTTGTTTATCATATGACTTCCCAATAAATTTTATGAAAAGTCGCCAAATTTTGTTTCAATGGGGCCCGGCTTTAAAAATGTTATGGGCTTAAATGTGTAACCGCTGGCCTTCTAGCCTTCCCCTCTCTCCCCCAATGTAAGATTGCGTTAAAATTTTCCACCGTATATGGTCAACTTTTTCATCTGTGTCACACGTGACATAATAGCATGAAGTGACATCAAAATTTAACAGACAAATGTTAGGAAAAGATAAGAAAGTTTCTGCAACTTACAAGAAGTTATTCAAAAGCTATAAAGCCTACGCATCACGGAGAGAGGGGGGAGCTAACAGGCCCGCGGCTGTGAATATTTTTTAATAATTTTTGAATGGCTTCTTAGTAAAGATTCATCAACTTAGAAGAAAGCATTCGTATATCATTAACCCTACATAGCAAGGGGGGAGGGGGGTGGCTAGTATGCCCGCTGCTGTGGATATTGTTTAATAACTTTTTTAATGGCATCAAAGAGAATATTCCAAAATATGGAAATAGGGCTAAATGGCATTTAAAGCAAGTATAACCACATGTTACTGTTCAAAGAATGCATATCGTGACACATGATCGACATCTTTTCTTTCAAATGGTTTAGCTACGATCGTTGAAACTTCTCATCTTTGCTACAACTGTACCTACACCTACAGCTTTTACACTACGGCCATCTCTTAGGCCAACGTTTTTATTTATTTCTTGATATTCTTGAAAATATTCTTTGAACTTCGTCATGTGATTAGAAGCCCCGGAATCGATCAGCCACTGTCCTATTGTAAACATTTGCGAACCAATACATGCTGTAAAGGTTGTGTCACTATCAGAGTCTTCATTTACTTCCACAAATTTTGCTTAATGCTCCTTCCAGGTTGACTTTCGCTTAGGGCAGTCCCGGCGAAAAGGCCCTGCTTCTCCACGTCCGTTTCTTGGTTTATCCTTCTTGCGTACAGAAGTAGCTAAAGCTTCATGCTCGATATTGTGTGCAAGATTCGTTGGTGTCTTCCCAATAAAACTTGTCCGTTTCTGCTCTTCATGTAACAGAGCCTCCTGCACGTTCCGTAACCTAAGACTGACTCCTCTCGCTTCCAGTGCAGTGAATAAATTAGAGTAGCTCTGCGGTAAACTACCAAGCAAGGTAACAACCTCATCTCTCTCCACAATAGGCGCTCCGATTGCTGCTAGTCGATCTGTTATCTCCCACATCCCTTTCAAATGCTCGTCCATTGACATCCCTTCGGCCATTTCAGTTCGAAAGTAACGTTGCTTCATTAAAATTTTGTTAGCCAAAGAATCCCGTCCAAACTGACTACATAACGGATCCCATGCTTCTTCCGAGATGAAATCGATAAAGCGATCGTCGAAAATGCCTTTTACAAACGTCTATTGTGATCCGCTGTTTGTTGCTGGTTTGCACCTTCTGGGAGGCTTTCCGATCAATCAACAAACTCCCAGAGTCCCTTGGCCAATAGCAAATGTTTCATCTGGAATTTCCAGGTCGTCCAGTTCGTACTATCAAGTTTGTCAATCGACCCCTTTTCTAAAGTAAATCGACCTTTTCAAAACTTACTTCACAGCGATAACTGGGCCCATAACCTTTGTAGTAAATATAGAAATTATTCCAAAATAAAAACACATTGCTTGCGTTGTCAATCACAATCTACGCCTCATTCAATTTCACTACAGGCCTAAGAACAGTTTTACATAACCAACGCCTACCAAAGTATTTGACAATGTCCTCATGTAGTAGTAACGAAATCAAAGTTGTTGACTTGAAATAGTATACCACTCGCGTTACAAAATTCGGATTAAAACTAAATGAAACTGCTTAGTAGATTTCCAACAATGTCAGGAGATGATGTTGGTCAATTGTTGGTCTCCTTTCAAACGGTTTTATTTGGTTCCAATAAATATCTATGTTACATAACTCATGCCGGACATTCTGACTGTTCCTAAGGGAGGGAAGCTTTTAGACTTCTACTTACGGTTCGTTAATGGTGTAGCTTAAGACCGGAGTATGTCGGCAGTGGCAGAGACATAATAGGAAGTATGCTTCGAAATTTAGTCTTACCATGTAACTCCAACTTTGACAAGTTACATACTATGCACTGGATTATGAAAATGAGAAATAAAAAAATGCAATGACTACAATAAAAGCATTGTTTACTTAACACTGTTGTCCTTTGAGTTACGTTAACTCTTTCTCAGAAGAGAGACGAGAAAATATTCTGTGAGCTAAGATCTGTATTATACAATGCAAATGTTAACCTGCGTGCTAAACAGAAGATTCTGAGGACATGTGTATGGTATAAGCTACTAAACCACAAGCTAAAACGGCCTTGGTTACCCGGTGGCAACGACATGCTCGGACGAGATGCTTATAATTTCTGTACAGGTGTGAAGTTTTCATCGGTGAAAGGATTCTCTCTACCAATTGTACTTGAAAGTTAATGTAATCTATCAGAAAACTTCAACATATCTTTCCTGATACTTTGTATTGACATTACTACCACGGCATTAAGAAAACACTGTATTAAGAATGGCGCTGCCACCACGTAACCAAGGTCGTGATGGCATAACGAGCGATTCCGGTGTAGTCACGCATATTTCTATAACGCCTTTTACCATTGTCTCGATACACTTTAGAGAATTCTGAATACAAATTATCCATGGCCTCAAAACAATGGAAAGGGCATTGCTAAATGTATTGTGAATCTACGTACAAGGTCATTCGAACGAGGTGTCTTTTGAGGAGTCGTTTAAACTGTTCTACCTTCACCTTAGCTATACTTTTTTTTGGCGGTGAGTTCCATAATCTAGACGTAGATATCCTGCAAGCTCTGTCTCGATGCACTCAATGCCTTGAGTGTATAGGTCATGTTTGCCGTGCAGGGAACACCACACATCAAACATGCTATTGTCTGATAACACAATAATGATAGGCATGCTTCAGCACTCATTGTTCTGTTACCAATGTCTGTCCTATTTAACTTGCAGGTGAACAAAATACCAAAATAAACCCAAACACAAATAACTGATTTTCCTTCTTTTTTTCCATCGTTAATTTACCTCCAAAATAAATTACAATGCTTATATCGTTATCGTCAAAGTCCATAGCCATTTGGCCGTAGGTGCACGTACACTTGCAATACTTATGACTTCATCTAAAATTGAATTTAAAATTTACTAATGCATATATTTTTAAAAGTATATCTTCTTCTTTTTCTTTCGGCTCCTCCCTTTTAGGGGTTGCCACATCGGATCCTTTGTTTCCACACCAGTCTATAGTTTGCTTCCTCCTCCGTCACGCCAACTACCCTCATGTTCTCCCTCACTACATCCATGAACCTTCTCTCTGGCCTCCCTCTCTTTCTCCTACGCGGTATTCCCATCTCCAGCATCCTCCTTCCAATATATCCCTCCTCCTTCCTATGCACAAACCATCTTAGTCGCGCCTCTCACGCGTTATCACCCAACCGCCTGACCCGGGCTGTTCCTCTGATATAATCGTTTCTAATCCTGTCCATCCTCGTCACTCCTAGGAGGCAGTGATGAATGTATTGCTGCTGTATTTGATATTGTAGTCCACTGCCACCTTTGCTGGACGAAAATAGAAAGGTCGTTGTCCTATAATAAATAAAAAGATATATACATCATATTACTTTATTCACAAAATATCTTATCAAATGGATTGTCCTTGAAGGAAAGACCAGAAAACATGGCAACCAAACAGCTCCCTTGACAGTTTACTGTCATCACAATAAGAATATGTGTACTAAAAAATAAATCTGAGAAATACTAGCACATTGGTGGGATGTGATCAGTGTGATTACCATGTTGCCTACTTCAAAGGCAAAAGAAGGTTTACAGTTTATACTTTTTACCCTTTACATCTGCAAATAGAAACATCAAGTACTTTTACAATGTGAACTAATATACGTGGAATAGGTTAAAATCCAACTGATTCTGCCTGTCAAAAAAGTAACCAACACCTCACAATGTATAAGGGGTAGATTAACATCTCTTCTGCCCTTAATCAGTAGGGGTGGTTTGACGATTCTAGTATAAAAGAATCAGCTTTCAAGAAACTATATCATATGAAGTATAATCCAGAGCAGGGGTCTCAAACTTGTGGCCCATGGGCCAACTGCAGCCCCAGAGACAATAATTTGTGGCCCGCTCTAAATATGAAAGATTAATATTAGTGCGGCCCACAAAATTTAAATAAATGAAACTTGTTGCATGCGGACCTGAACGAACCAATCACCAAGGGGTAAAAAAGGCTCTGGAGGGCAGTACCTTGGTAATTATCTACTGGTGGATCATTATTATTTAGTTTGTTTTACTGATTGATTTATAAATTTTTTTGGTTCATTTTTTACTTTAATTACTTAATCCATTGTTTTATGGTAAAAATAAAGATTTTTGAGAATATTGGAATGTTTTATCAGCGCTTTTCTTGTATAAATCCTGATGCCACCAAGCCTCACCCACACTCTGTCTAGAGCAGCCCCCAGGTAAATTGAGTTTGAGACCCCTAATCTAGAGTGTATGTCTGTGATATGTATTAGGACCCAGAACACTTTTGATAGCTGGGTTTATATTCTGTTTGCTTGATTGCAGTGGAATTTGTATGATCCATATAATGCTTGTGTTTAGTTTATCAATTTTGCTATTCAAATATGAAATAAAAAGAAACAACCATTTGCAGAGTGGAGAGCTCCTAAAATAAATAAAGATGACTGTTATCATCTTTTAAGAACAACCAAACACTGGAAATTGAGTCAGCTACGTTTTTGGCAGAGGATAGAATAAGCTTTTGAAGAAAAAATTACCTGCGTCTGGCACTAAATGGCACTTTCCTTAGCTTAAATATCCCTATTTTGTCATCATTATTGCATTTATAAAATGATAAGTATTAAGGCAAAGAATAAATGTCTTAAAGTATTTTACCTAGTACCTAACATAAGTGATTCTCGGCACGGACATTAATGCTTACTTAATTGGTACCATTCCCAGGCATTTTGTTCTATTTTTTGAATCCTATAGGATTATCACACTTGTAAAAAACTGTTGGTTAATTAGCATTTTTGGGGTATAATAGCATACCGGGTATGGGTATGGGCTGCACCTATGGCCATACACTTGACATGAGGAAATATTCAAAAGACCTTCAAAGGGTCACATAGCCATGAAGCATTTACACAGATAACATAGTTTTTATATATCCTTAGAATTTGAAAAAGGGGGAATTTAACACATTACAAAGATATTCCATTTAAACCATTTTCTAATTATCATTGAGACGAGAGGATTTGAAATGTTAGTTTCTGAGTAGAACACTAGAAAAATAGAAAAGTATGTCACCACCGGGGATCGAACCCGTGACCCACACTTTCATGGCGTGCGCTCTACCAACTGAGCTAGGTGACCTCTGATTTCTCTTTCTATTTCTCTAGTGTTCTACTCAAAACTAACATTTCAAATCCTCTCTTCTCGATGATACTTTCTAACAGAATGGGCTTTGGATTGATGACGGGCCGGAGGGTAGTTCTTCCTTGGTCAAGTCCTATGGCGCAGAGAGGCTGGTCTCCAATTGTGTAGAGCTGGATGTCGATGTCCACAGGTGGATGATTGGGAGCTAATGTGGCGACTAGAGAAATAAAGTGTGTTAACATCGGGGGTCACCTAGCTCAGTTGGTAGAGTGCACGCCGTGAAAGCATGGGTCATGGGTTCGATCCCCGGTGCTGACATGCTTTTCTATTTCTCTAGTGTTCTACTCAAAACTAACATTTTCTAATTATAAAAATCAAAGTTTAATACTCTTGTTTGGTCATATTAAAAATAAATCTGATCAAGGTCTATATAAATTTTGATTTAATGGCAGCACTGTTTGCACAATTGGTTGTTCAATAATCATCTAATATTATCTTTCCAACTAATGTTGTCAAAAACTACACATTGCCACCCTACAACAAGAGGCTATAAAATGCCATTTTAAATTGTGGCCTACATCAAAAGGGAGATAAAATAATACACGAAGTTGCTATCAGTTGCTATCAATTGCATTTCTTTTCTTTCAATTATAACACATAGTCACGCAACAGTATGCTTAACAGTCACGTCAAAGTCACTCTTAAATACACCCATTGTACAATATCTTATAATCAAAATACTAATATTTGAGTTGGTTTTTTTTAACTCGTTCTACATTCTTTTGGTAGAGTCTAGAGTTAAGAGGTTCTATTTACATACAATTTGCACTTAATTTCTCGGATCAAATTTACATGCGCACCGGAGATGGTTTCTTTAGTATAGTATATTTGTGATTCTTGAAGTATCCACGAATGTTTATCCCGTGCTGCTGATGTTTACTTTACGATTTTGATTGTTATTTTAATTTTTACGTGTTCCTTAACTTTCAAACAGGTTTCCTCTATTGAAGTGATTTCCCATATGGGAACATGACCGTATCTCAGTATCCCGTAAACCTTGACGTACAAAATTTGTAGGTTTTCTTAGTCACCCCATTATAGTTATGTATACCAGGTATGAATAAAAAACTATTTGATTTTCGGGTAGTGCCAGTTAAAGGGTTAAATGAGAAAGAGAGGAAAAAATGAACGATGTGGCCATTTAGGGCCAGAAAAAAGTACGCTGGATTGGATCAGATCTACGCAGAACATTTGAAGTACTGCAAGTCTCCAAACCTATCAAGCTTAATACTGAAATTCATGTCATGCATTTTGGCAGCTATTCCGAAATCATGTCTCGAAGGTATAAATACCTGCTTATACATGAGGAGGCCAAAGAATATTAAAAAAAACCTATCGATCAGTATTCATATTAAAGGCGGTCACGAAGCTGGCCCTCTAAGAGAGCGGGGACAGTTGGGATTTCCGAAATATGAAAGGGGGGCGGTCATCATATACTACAGTGAAAAATATATATGCCGATCAGAATGTCAAGGGGGGGACGGAGCACGCTAGTGAATTCTCTCAGGGGGCGGCGCCCGCCCTTGCCCCCCTCACATTCGTGACTGATAAAATAAAATATCAAGATTACTGCCCATCATCATCATAGAACGGTTACGAAAACATTGATAAATTACCAATTCTGTTTTGGAAAAAACAGATCAACAACGGGTGCAATTTTCATCATAAAAGAGGCTATTAAATCTATAAGTAAAGCAGTGTATCTATGCACGACTGATCTAATAGCAGCGTATGACCACATGGATTGAAGTACCCTCTTGAATGTACTCACTATTCGTACGAGAGCACCTAGGCTAATCATGTTACTGAAAGCACTGTATTCAGGAACTGTTACAGCTATCAATTACAGTGTTGACCAATTTCAGATCCACACAGGGTGCAGACGAGGGGGGTAGAATCACCAGTTCTATTTAACATCTACATTGATTTTGTTATGCAATATGCTAAATATGAATTTATGAACAAATACCCCGACTGTGGTTTGAAATATTCGTATCATCCTAAACAAGAATCATCAACAAGAGAACAAAGGAGATGGCATGGTTTAAGTGGTTCTACAAGACTTCGGATGCACTTATGTGCAGATAATATTGTGCAGAATTCAGAAAACATCCAGGAAGTATAGGGATGCGTTGAGGTATACAAAAACACATTTAAACGATTTGGATTAACCCAGGCACGCAGCCAAGGGAGGCGCGGGGGGCTGTGCCCGCCAGATAGGTAAAACTTGCCCACGTTTGCCCCCCCCCGCCCCCTAGAAAATTCCTTACGGGCATTTAAAAGGTTGGACAACTTGTGTATTTCAATTTCCTTATGCACTGAAATAAGGAAGACGGGAAGTCTCTCAATTGTAATTTTTTAGCCTTCTAGGGACTGTAAACATTCAAAATTTTCCCACCCAATAAAGCTATTGGACTCTGATAGGTTACCTTGCTAAGGCATTGGTGATTGGAATCCCACAATTTCCTCTTAGTTTGCCCAGTATAATAGGTATTGTTACATTAAGGATTTCATTGATCGTTCTTCGTTTATGTCTGAAGAGTATTATTGATGTTCGCGACAAAGATCACCACCATTCTGCCGTCGATAATGGCTGCACACATCGTGACTCGATTTCTGCCAAATCTATTACTTTGCGCCCTCATGACGCCCGTGCAATTGGCTTAAGACGTCATTAAATTTTTGATCCTGCAAGTCTTGGGTTTCAGTTTTGTCCTTGCCTTAGCATATTGTAGTGGAAACGGTACTAACTTCCTTTTTCAGTTGCTTTATAAGGGATACGGTCAGACCCTTAGCTAGTGTACCTGTTATTCTAGTACCTAGACAAAACTGTTCTGTTAAATGTAGGGGTGCACCATGTCACTGTATTTTAGAATATGCAACTGAAACGGTGCTAAGTTACTAATCGCTTCTCAGTCATTTGGCTAGGATCATGTGTTGTATCTGTTCTTGTTGATGACACATTGATGGCAGGTTC
Source organism: Alatinidae sp. Z8VKAUB7J3 (assembly GCA_010016025.2). Taxonomy (NCBI): domain Eukaryota; kingdom Metazoa; phylum Cnidaria; class Cubozoa; order Carybdeida; family Alatinidae; species Alatinidae sp. Z8VKAUB7J3. The sequence continues at coordinate 65,788,812 of JAAAKM020073195.1, read as the reverse complement.
TTTCCATGGTCCGTGAAAGGCGGTTCTACTGGGCGGTTGAGCCGGTTTCATGGCCTACTTCTCTGCCCGGTTGCCTAAATTGAGGGGCGTCGCCCTTGGTCATCAGTGGTCTTTGATCAAGAGACTGCTAAAATCACAAGTAACTTAGTTGGAGCCTTTGCAGATGGAAAATCCATTTCATATCTATCGAATTGGAAATGGATTAAATTTAAGTGTCGGAATATTTTGTAATCGTTAGTGGACAACTACTGAGAGTCCACAGAATGTCAGAAGACTGTACAAATTTTTAGAATTAGCATTACGGTTTCTAAACGACCCTGCAGCGTGGTTGAAGCTGCTTCATGGCTTGCTTCTATGTCCGGTAGCCTTAATTGAAGGATGTTACCCTTGGACGCCCGAGCTGACCTTTATTTATTAGTTAACCTGTCTGGTGTTTTTTCTGTTTATTTAGGGTAGCTTCAATGTCGGGCCCACTACTCACCAGGGGTGTTCGATTGTGAGACTGCTGGGGGAATGAGGCTTTCACATGATTATGATCGGCTGACTGGTTGTGAGGGGTAGGAGAGGTGGGCCTTAACCATCGTCCTTTGCACTCCTTATGCTTCTTCTTGTGCACAGGGCACCACCACTTGAAAGAGGGACATAAAGGTAGGGGGTTGTTGGGGCTTCCACAATGTGAGCAAGGGTTCTGGGGGCATTGAAAATCCTGATGGCCTGAGGAAAAACAAAGGCAGCAGGGGGGAGGTTGATGGGCTGTATATTATTCGCCTGGGAAACTGAAAGATTAAAAAATCCTTGGGGATGGGTATGTTGTAATTAACATAGAAATCGAATTGTGTCAGAGCTGTAATCTATGAAGGACACATTCTTCTTAGTTCTTTTTAATTCAACTTATATTCGGCATTTCTGAAATATGGTCCGATGAAGTGCCCAGTATATTTGCGACTACGTGGATTAGGGAACTTTTGATAATAGAATAAAAACAGCCGTGACGACGAGTTTTCCCACGGTGCAGCCGAGTATCGTTCTATTCCACCCAAAAGCTACTGCTCTTTCCCCCAAAAGAGCTATTACATGTCACACATAAAAGTTTACAAGTTTATAAATTCAAGTGTCGCTGTGTAAGTGAATATATAGGTCGTAAGTCGCATAGGTTTCATGACAGAATCGGGCAACATGATGCCAACCTTCATTAGAAGATGAATTGTACAAAGAAAGCCAAGCCAACAGATTCCAAAAGATAGTCTTCAATAGGACAGCCTTTGCTTCAAAATCCATTATAAGCTGACAACTATCAAGAGGATTCGTTTAGGGTATTAGCAAGAGCCCGATCTACTTTTCATCTTGCCGCTATAGAAACCGCTTTTATCAAGCGTAGAAGCCGCTTCTCTGTCAATAAAAACAATTTGTTTACAATTAGCGCCTTTTTCAATAACACGGGCGGCAGATAAGGTGTCACTCTCGTGACTGTTATACCACTGACAAGGTATCTTATTCGTTGTTCGTGAAGTCATAATGTCTGTCATCATGATTCGTAGCTGCACATACTTCGTTCAACTTTATGTCATTGTTAGTTAGAAAAGAACAATAGAGAAATAGAAAAGCATGTCACCGCCGGGGATCGAACGCGTGACCCACGCTTTTGCGGCGTGCGCTCTACCTGCTAAGCTAGGTGACCTCCGCTGTTAACATACATTTTTATTTCTCTAGTCGCCACATTAACTCCCAATCATCCACTTTTGACATCAACATCCAGCTCAACGCAATTGTAGACCAGCTTCTCTGCGCCACGTGACTTAACCAAGGAAGAACTGCCCTCCGGCCCGTCGTCAATCCAAAGCCCATTAAATTAGAAAGTATCATCGAGAAGAGAGGATTTGAAATGTTATATGTCATTGGTGGTGTGACCTGTCAGAAGACGATCTTTCATTTTCTTTCTTTTTATCGTTATCGGTACGGAACATATTTACAGACCACTCAAAAAACGTTCTACTAAGGGAGGCGCATGGCATACCACGACCATCAGAGTCGGGATATCTATTAAGAATGAGTGGTTTCACCTTGGAAGAGATCAGGAGCTTTGTCGAATAGGCCAGAGCAAAGAGTGCACAGGCTTCAGATGGTGTTCAAGTGTGCGAGTGATGCCCAAGGCTTGTTAGAAGGCTGTTTCTTTGTCTTCGAGAAGCCTAGAAACTGGGGCGGACTGAGGGTCTACTTTCTAAAAGATCAAAATTCAACAATGCTCACCCAGTTTAGGCACATATCACTCGGGAACACGGATAGGAAGATCTTCCTTGGTGTGCTGGCAAAGTGAGTGCTGAGGTTCCTCACCCTACAGGCGATGCGATGACAGCAGAGAGGAAGTTTCACAGACCTGCCACAAACATCTTATCCTTGCAAATCTTACTGTTGCTTGATTGCAAAGCCGTAGATTGGCGTCAGAATGCCAGCAATAGATGATCAATACAGCAAGAGAAAGCTGAGAGAGTACTCTTTCCGATGGGAAGGCAAAAATCGTGTTTAGTGAAACGGTAGGGGAGAAAAGGGGGGGGGAATAATTACCCGACACTCTGGAGTGTGTAACAATTACCCGCCGTGACTATACATGTTTTTTGAACAGAAGACCCATAGAAATGTTCAAAAATTGTTGGTAGTGGTGTCATCACATGTCAGATACTCTTCTTGTTGTATGTGTATCTAGATAGTATTCAGACAGCAATCATAATTTCATGAGCTCACTTTTGACACAAATTTATTTTGAAATTCTTCATTCTTGCTAGTTGCTTTGCTAATATGACTTACCTTACAGTATTATATATACTAGTTCCTGTTGCATGGTATTGATGATTTGTAAGGGTCTAGTTTATTTGTTGTGGGCTAGATTAAACAGTTTATTTCAGTGGCAGAACTTTCTGGTGTGCCCATGTGTTCATAGTGGGTGGTGAAAACCAAATGAAGTGGCAACACTTTCCATTTCAGCTGTGTTAGGCTGCAGTGGTACTGCTGATTCAGCATATCATACAGATAGTGGTACTTGTACTAGTATATAAAATGGTTATTGGCCAATCTCACAGCAGTGCTGGCAAAAATGCATGACCCATCTCAGTGATTACACTTGCTCTACTGAAGTACATCTAACTTGTCACCCTATAGGAAAGTAGCCTCCCTTAAGACAGGCTCCGCTCACTTGAGCGATGGCAAGTGAAGCATCTCACACGGGCGATCTGCTCAGGGGTTTTTGTAACTTAGCACCCCTGAAAACAGTTACTGTTTTGCACCAACCAGCATAGTATATAGTATGTATGCAAACAAAGGATTCTCCTGTCTTTCAAAATGTATATGTTTATGAAGATTCTTAACTAGGAACCACTTAATGTGATATTTCGTTTGGTATTTTTTCTGCAATGGATGTCTTCTTTCGGGATTTCTTTGTGGTAATTTTTGTCTTTAGGGGTATTTTCCTAGGTGGCTTTTTTCAAGTAGGGATTTTTTCCTAGGGATTCATTCTGTAGGAACTTTTCCTGTAGGGGTTTTTTACTGAATAGTGAGACGAACATGCAAAAGGAGATCTGTCATGGGAATGCAATCTTTTAAAGATTCTCAGGAAGAGACTATTAGTTAAAATCTTCCTGTCCAATTCCATATTTAAGTCTTACTTATAGTTGGCTTTCCAAGTAGATACTTTTCTTTATCCTAAGTGCAAGTTTCTTATCATTATCTCTGACAGATTTGATTTATAGTACTGCAATTGTGCATTTCTGCGGCAACTTGTAGTAGGGAAATTCTCCTCTAACTTGAATTGTTTGCAGCATTTATTTTGTCAAGAATTATTGAAGACTACTGTCAGGAAATCACTGGAGTGTATTGTAAAGATAAATGGTGTGTATTTTTGAACAGATTCCATGACGTAGTTGTATTGGATTAGTGGGTTAAACGGAGAATGAAAACTTTTGTTGAAAAATCAGGTCAATTAGATCACATCAAATGTGTCGTTAGAATCATTGGGTCATTTTATAGGCATTGAAAATCCTTGGGACATTTCATCACGGAGCACGTGTGCAGTCGACCTTGCACAAAACCATTTCGGTCGGACCCCTCCCCTTCGTTGGGAAAGGACAAGAAAAATTGGTCATTGCCTCCTGAAATAACTTCGTTTCCATCAGTATCTATCATGGAAGCCACAAAGACTGAAGTTAAAGACTTTACTGTAAGCATGGTTGCATCTATCGTGGCAGACACATCAGAAATCATTAATTGCGAGAAATTTAGTGATCTGGGGACATTGACGCGTGTAACAGCTTATGTGTTAAAGTTTATTAGAAATTGTCCTACCCCCAGTGAGCACCGAGATGTCGGGTCATTGATTTCACAAGAAATTGATATTGCTGGGAATTTTTGGATAAAAGAAGTGGAGAAAGAATGAAGAAAGATGGAAAGCCTGTGAACATCAGTTGCGGTTGTTCGCTAGAGCGAACAATATTGTTAGGTGTAGTCCTAAAGGCAGCCGAGATCCCGAACGAATATAAACATCGAAGAGATGAGACGAAATGGCGACTATTGAGCAAAATCCATTTACAATCTAGCTTGTAAGGCTAATGAGCTCAAACTGACAATTCACATCGAGTACTGAACTGAACTAACTGATTTCACAAGATCATTTCTAATTATAATTACGAATAACGCACTAGATTAATCACATGATTGAGTGCGGAGGATCATGCGATCCAGCATATAGTGTATTTGTTCCATATCTACCATCTTAAATTCTTTCACAACCTCAACCTGGATCTTCTTCACTTGCGTTTCATCTGGGCAAAGAATACAATATATACAACATAAACTGCTAAAATGATTAAAGGATCTTCCTTAACATAAACACCATGATCTGTTGCACAACGATTGAAACCTATTTATTACAAATGTAAACTAAATCTTAGATTGAAACAACAAGGGCTTTGTTTCAAACCATATAATGAACGATTTAATTTACAAACTCATTTTTCATTTCCTTTTTCTACTGTACGAAATTGGTGACGAATCCTCATAACAATTTTGGATACTTTCTTTCTTTAACCATGGTAATGGTTTTCTCGAGTGGTACAGAAGTGGCACGTTGCATCTGCCACATGATTTGCCACTTCGGTGTGAAGGTGAGATACTGTTGTATAGGTTCGTTCCCAAGTGAAATGCCACGTCGCATATGCCACTTCGGTGTGTAGGCCTAAGCTGCGATCTCATATGGGATTTAATGACGTACAGGAAGTGATTATATACAAAAACGAGGTAAAGACGGACGTGTTACATGAAATCGAGGTTACAACTGTCATGACTAATAATACAATATTCATCAGATGCACTGAGGGAAGGATCCAAGAATGTAAGAATACTATAATGGAAGGATCCAATGATGTAAAACTACAATAACAGGAGGATTCAATAATGTAAGAATAAAGTAATGGAAGGATTCAATAATGTAAGGATACAATAATGTAAGTAGACAATAATGTATTGATACAGTAACGGAAGGATACAGTAACGGAAGGATACAGTAAGGATACGATACAGTAACGGAAGGATACAGTAACGGAAGGATCCAATAATGTAAGGATCTAACAATTTCAGAACCCAAGACTGTAAGGAATCAAGTATGAAAGGGCCCAATAATGTAACCATCCAAGAATTTAAGACTACAATAAAGGAAGAATACAATAATGGAAAGATCCAATAATGGAAGGATGCTATCACGTTGGAATACAATAATGTAAGGATCCAATAATGGAAGGATGCTATAATGCAAGAATACAATACTGTAAGGATACAGTAATGTAAGGATACAGTAATGTAGAGATACAGCAACGGAAGAATACATTAACGGAAGGATACAATAACGGAAGGATACAATAATGTAAGGATCGAAGAATGTAAGGATCCAATAATGTAAGGATCGAAGAATGTAATGAACCTAGAATGAAAGGGCCCAGTAATTTAAGGAACCAAGAATGTAAGAGTACAATAATGGAAGGATCCAATTCTGGAAGGATGCAATAAAGTAGGAATACAATAATGGAAGAATATAATAATGTAAGGAGACAATAATGTAAGGAGACAGTAACGTAGGGATACAGTAACGGAAGGATAAAGTATCGGAAGGATACAGTAACGTAGATATACAGTAACGGAAGGATCCAATAATGTAAGGATCCAACAATGTCAGAACCCAAGAATGTAAGGAATCAAGAATGAAAGGGCCCACTAATGTAATGAACCAAGAATGTGAGAATGAAATAATGGAAGGATCCAAAATCGGAAGGATCCAATAACGGAAGAATGCTATAATGTAGGAATACAATAATGTAGGAATAAAATAATGTAAGGATACAATAACAGAAGGATCCAAAACTGTAAGAATACAATAATGCAAGTATACAATAATGTAAGGATACAGTAACGGAAGGATGCAGTAACGGAAGGATACAGTAACGGTAGGATACATTAAACGGAAGGATCCAATAATGTAAGGATCCAACAATGTAAGGAAGCAAGAATGTAAGGAATCAAGAATGAAAGGGCCCAATAATGGAACGAACCAAGGATGTAAGAATTCATTAAAGGAAGGATACAATAATGTAAGGATCCAATAAGTGAAGGATGCTATAATGGAGAAATAGAAAAATGTAGGAATACAATAATGTAAGGATACAGTGAGTGAGTGAGTGAGTGAGTGAGTGAGTGAGTGGGTGAGTGAGTGAGTGAGTGAGTGAGTGAGTGAGTGAGTGAGCGAATGAATGAATGAATGAGTGAGTAAGTAAGTGAATGAGTGAGTGAGTCAGTGAGTGAATGAGTGAGTGAGTCAGTGAGTAAGTGAGTGAGTCAGTGAGTCAGTGAGTTAGTAAGTCAGTGAGTCAGTGAGTCAGTGAGTGAGTAAGTATGTGAATGGGTGAGTGACTGAGTGGGTGAGTTAGAAAATGAACGAACCCGCGAGCAAATGACTTTGCGCAAACTTGTGAATGAGTGGGTATTTGTGTGAATAAATACGTAAGGGGATCAATAAGTAAACGAGTTAACAAATAGTTACTGAGCTCGCGAGGGGGTAAGGGAGTGAACAGGTTTGCGAATTAGTATACAATAGAATGTTTAATCAGCACCCGCCACCATCTTAACCCAAGAAGAAATATAAAACTTCGAATAACTATACTATACAGTTGTTTTAAAGATCATACTCTACTTACTTCTATTGTAATAAGCGCAATTATTCCCAGTTCTAGTCTAATTGAATGTTGTTCATGAAGATGACTGCGAAGGAGTTCGACCATTTCTGAGCACATGCTTAGCTTTTCATTGGTGACCTAAAATAGAAAGTTGGAACACATAACAGTTTTTACCCTTACTAAAGTCAACTGCAAGAACGCAAAACGGAAATTTCCCAGATAATGCTGCTATTTCATGCTATATCAAGTGGAATGTTCCTAACGCGGTATTTATTATAATTCGAAACCCTTTGGACGGCTTTCGTTAAGTACAATCGTATATATTGACGTTCCTCAAACTTGACGGTACGTTGTTTCACTGAATGTTAAGTAAAAAATTATAATAAATTTAAGCATCCAATAGCACTTATTTCTGATTCAATCATTACTCGTAAGTAGGTTGCATACTCCTGTTTACACAGTTGGCCTCCATTTTAAACAGCCAATAAACAATGCTTAACTACTGTAAATTTTATGTTAAATTATCGAATCCCCTACCTCCCCCCACCCCCGGCCCTTTCGAAATGCTTAGAAGCAAGCAGAAAAAACTTTATTTTACAAGCGAAGTACCACAAAACCACAGCCCAGTAAGGACATAATTGACAGAGGAATCGCAGTTACTCGATGTAAAAAGTAGTTTGTTTGTGGTACAAAACAAGAATATTGCACGAAATAGAGAAAATATTGTGTACTTAAAAGCTTTTTGCGTCTGACACTCCTCAGAGTACTAACGTCAGAATGACCGAAACGAAGTGTGTGAAAGAGTATACCCAACTGTTTTTTGGAAAGAGCCAATCAGAATTTGGGCTGCCTGAATGGCTTATGTTTTTTAACCAATCAGCATCCACCAAAACAAGATTAATTGAATAGGCCTAGTGAGAAAACGAATTCTTTCTGTCTGCATGGCATTTACCAAACACTTAATAACTAATAAGGGGTAAAATAAGTGTAAATTACATTTTTAATTACCTTGTTGAAAGCCATCATGCTAAGAAACATGATAAGTGAAAGAAAGTCTTGGATACACGTTAGAGAGTCATCCACAAGGGCATACAAAGTCCATTCTAAAGCTAATTGCTTACCAGAGACCCCTACTATGAGGCAATTCATACACATATGTAAGAAATGTGCAAGTTTGCGACAGTAGAACATCTCTGGTATTCATAATGGTTCACAAAGTAAAGGGAATCAAGATGAATAAAAATCTGATGTCAAAAAATTTGCACCTTTTAACTACTGAGGGAGGGATCAAATTGACCCCAGTGGCTATTTACCTATTTTGGTTGAAAAAAAAAAAATTCTTATGTAGTACCTCAAAAGTCCCATTAAAAATATGAATTTACATGGAAGTTTCACGCAAATTAAGTTACTAGTTAAAAAGTTATCCAACAAAACACACCTCTGGGGTCAAATTGACCTCCCCGTCAGCACTCTGAGGGTTAAACCTTAACGTATACATCATACAAACATTCTTTGGTTTGCAAAAGTTGGGATATGTCTTCTCAACGCTCCTTTCTGGAAAGCCAAGTATGAAATTTCTCAGTCGCTCATGTAAGCTGATTCAAATGGTGATATAGATTTAACTACTGTAATCATAAGTCATAGTAGCTGAAACCTTTTTATATTAAACCGCTGAAGTAATTTTTGGGACGTGAAACCAGCTTCCTCAGCTTCTAAAAATCCTTCTGTAGGTCCCTTGGAAAACTACTTTCATTACCTTTGAAAGGATTTCAGGTGAAAGGCAACTCTTTCTTTGTCATGTCCTACTTCGGGAAGTGTCTCGAAAATCAATCTTGAGGCTTTCGTAAATTTTCGAGAATTCTTTAATGCATGTTTTTTCTTTACGCAGCGCAATCAATCCTGGAAATTAATCAAACTGTTATCTTTGATCTGATACCTGGTCATTATTTCTCGAAGAAAGAGTTGTGATGCTGCCTCCTCTTAGAAGCATGCAAGTGCTGATTCTGTTTAGGTAAGTATTATTCTTTTATTCTGTTCCCTGTGAGAATCGAGTAAAAATTTGATTGTTTTTAGTTCAAATAGTTTGGTGAATTCCACATGTAACAACCACCAAAAATAGTTCAAAGCTTAGGACCAATAATTCACTCTCTCTGATCCCCGGACCTTGATGGAATTGCCACGACAACAGCCTCTCGGTAACCATTATGAGCGTTAGCTAATAGTGCTCTTAAGATAACCGCTCAGGAGCAGGGTTTTGCGTCCTCTATCAACAAGGCCAGCCACGGTTGAAAGCTTCTCGGCCTTTTGGCAAGGAATGGATTTAGTATCTGTTCTCAATGAAGACACATAATCCGCTAGAGGCGGGCCTAATGGGCCGTCAAGCCTGCTTATCTGTCCCGCATGTATGTATGTATGTATGTATGTATGTATGTATGTATGTATGTATGTATGTATGTATGTATTTACATACGTTTTAAATACGTACATAAAACTTATAAGAAATTCCTATAAATAAGCTATATATATATAGCTTTACTTTGATTGACTAAAATACATCTATAATTTCATATGCCAGAGGTAGCGCTGTAAAAGTTTGGAAAAACCTTATTTCCATAATGATCTACTTAAAGAGGTGTTATCCACAACTTGTACCAAGATTAATGGACAAGAAGGTAGACAGTTCTTGAGATAAAATGTTTTCTTGTTATTTTAGTATGACAACAGAAACAATAACGTACGTCATTAACTTTACCTCCTTGTAAATAGGTATTGGTTTAATAGATCAGTTTAATTTGTTTTTCTCTTGGTTGCGAATGTGACATTCTAGTCTCTCGAATTCATCTTCCTCGATTTGGTGCCTTGAGCATGAGCATACCAAGTTGCTCTTGGTACCGTGATTCGAAGCACACCAAGTCGCTGCTCGCTTTAGTCTTTAAAAATTTACGTTTTAATTTGTTTGTAAATCTGTTAGGAGTTCCAACTGTAAGTAAATCGTCTAACAGTTGTTTCTAAATACGAAATACTTTTCTGACATTGATCTCTTTATCAAAATGGAATCATTTGGGGAGGCAACGTTGCAAGAAAAATTTAATGTGGCGCATCGGACTCATACATCCCTACGGGCTTGGCCTATCATTCTAATGATTCCGATATTAAATTTTATCTACAAGTTTCGTAGTGCCAGGAATCTTTTCCTAAGATGAATATGAAGCCAAGATATTTACAAACACATTTGAAACATCTTATTTCAACTCCTTTGATTAAATGATAATAATCATACCAAATGTGTTCCCATTAGATTGTCGAAGTGTCCCTTTTTAAAGTACCTTAAACTAGGGCTGTTAGGCTTGTTCATCACATGAGTTGGTGTAATTAGGGGGTGTTAGTATCCTAGTTCCTGATTGTCAAATGGGGCTTTCCGGCACTAGAAATATGGCGGCCTATATATAACTGTCAACGTGAATGGTTTGAGTTGCAGCTGTTTGCAAAGCTCTGTCTTACTGATCCTACTGTAATATTTTATAGCATACTAAACTTTATATACTAAACTACACTACAATACACTATACTAAATTTATTATTACATATGATACTGCTCTTTAATTTACTATACTGCAATATGCTATTTTACACTATTCTATGCTATACTACATTTTGCTGTGTCGTGTCATACTATATTTTAATATAATGTACTATGCTCCAAAATACTGTACTTCACTGTACTATGCTGTACTCTAAGATCTAATACTATACTTTACCACAATACATATCAACTTCAAGCACAATAACTTTACACACTAATGGGCCTTCTAGCTGATCCCCTCCCCTGCCCTAAGTACATATCTAAGATGCAGGGGAAATCCTGATGTGGCCCAGCCTCAACCCACCCTCCAGCAACCCCTCAAGTAATTCTAGTTTGACACTCCTGATTTCGAGCGAATCTGGTTATTACTAAGTAAAATAAAGGAGGGCTAGCTTCACATAAACCATAATGCGACTGCAACACTTCTCGCTACTTTCAATTTCTTGTGGCACTATGTCAGTTTGTATTTTCCTTTAATAGTGTTTCAACTAATTATGACGCAATATCACTTACCACTATCTACTGCTTCCAGCTCTCTTTCTAAACTGTCACTTCGCAAAAGTGGATTGATGAAAAATTGCGAAAATCTGACAAAGATGAAAAGGGAAAAAGGAAAAGTGAAAAAGTGACAAGTGAAAAGTGAAAAGTGACAAGTGAAAAGTGAAAATAGCAAATCAAGGCTCTAGCAAAGAGAAACTGTCGTTACACAATTTTGCAGAATTTCGCTACCTTTGTGCATACAATTAAAACTCCGTACTATCCTTACTGCTACCACATGAGAATAGGGCAGGGGCGTCAGGAAGTGACGAATAATTTAATATCTAAAGAATAGGGCATATATTCGAGATTTATTCTTACTCAAGAGAGGCGGCGGAGGGTCAATCTCAATCAGATTATACTTTTAATCGACTCAAGAAAGCAACATCTTCTTTCAAATGATGCATCTAGACCTGGTAATGTTTTTTGAGCGGACATTTGCAACCTAAAAGTAGAAAAATTCCTACAAAAGATATCCAAAAGATACCTACAGTTGCATATTCCCATTCTTCAGAGCCATAAAGGCACTCGTTCGTAGCTTTGCTTTGAATATTGTAATTGTATGAAATAAGGTAACTCATCCTATTGTGAAAAAGTACCTTATTCGCCGGTTCTCCACTGTAGTTCTGTAATTAGAAGAGCTGTCAGCTTCCTTTAAACTCTGCTGACAACGGAAATAGCTATTTATCTGGTCATGGTACTACAGTTAGCCATCTTTTGTTTTCTGTACAACAATACCTGTACTGATAGTACATGAAAAAGTAATTGGACCCATCGGGTTTACTTAGCAAAGGTTCAAATGCATACATCCATGCCTACTGGACTTCTAAGATTATGTTATCGGCCAAAGAACTTTTTGGCGCTTATGTTACTAAGGAATGTCCAAATGTCACAGCACTTGTCGATAAAACAAATTTAAAAACAAGGCTCTTTTGTTGTTCCCCTTAAAATCTGATCTGCAGACAAAATTCCAGGAGGACCTTGTCCTCTCTGCTGTGTAAAATTTTCTTTTGCCTTCATTGCCTCGGAAAGGAAATTGTTCAGGTTTCGTCAATGAAGGATTTTTTTGACATCTTAAATGCAAAAGGAACGACGGGGGCAGCATGTAATTTGTAGGTTCAAGTACCGGTCACAACTACTACTGATAACAGAATATCTTTTCCTGATGATTAAAAATTGACTGAAACTCTTTCTAGGGTCTTCTCGTTTCCTATAAATTCATCGTAATAGCTTTCTAATTTCACTCCATACGATTGCTGTGATCAGCGTATGGCCAAAACGTTTAGCAAAATGAATCCGTTACTCAATGCAATATTCAAGTTTTGTACCACAGACCAAGTTTTCAACTACCCCTTTATTAATTTCAGGGCTTTTTTCCGTCCTACCCTGTTATTAATTTCAGGCTTTTTTTCCGTCCTACTCTTTTATTAATTTCAGGCTTTTTTCCGTCCTACCCTTTTATTAATTTCAGGCTTTTTTCCGTCCTGCCCTTTTATTAACTTCAGGCTTTTTTTCCGTCCCACCTTTTTATTAATTTCAGGCTTTTTTCCCGTCCTACTCTTTTATTAATTTCAGGCTTTTTTCCGTCCTACCCTTTTATTAATTTCAGGCTTTTTTCCGTCCTACCCTTTTATTAATTTCAGGCTTTTTTTCCATCCTACCCTTTTATTACTTTCAGGCTTTTCTTCCGTCCTACTCTTTTATTAATTTCAGGCTTTTTTTCCGTCCCACCCTTTTATTAATTTCAGGCTTTTTTTTCGGTCCTACCCTTTTATTAACTTCAGGCTTTTTTTCCGTCCTACCCTTTTATTAATTTCAGGCTTTTTGTCCGTCCTACTCTTTTATTAATTTCAGGCTTTTTTTCCGTCCTACCCTTTTATTAACTTCAGGCTTTTTTTCCGTCCTACCCTTTTTTTAATTTCAGGCTTTTTTTCCGTCCTACCCTTTTATTAATTTCAGGCTTTTTTCCGTCCTACCCTTTTATTAATTTCAGGCTTTTTGTCCGTCCTACCCTTTTATTAATTTCAGGCTTTTTTCCGTCCTACCCTTATTTCCAAAACGTACCTCAATCGCCAAATGCGATCAAACAATCCCAATTTCAGTCAGTCCCGCCACCGCAAGTCTGCCAGCGCGCACTACCATGGTGACATTCCAAAGCTTTCGTTCACTTGTTGACGCATGATGTCATGCGAGGACTTCCGCGTTCAAGGGAATTTGCCTCCGTGACAGCTTTCTCGAGAGGGCAGGATTATTTCTTCCCTTCATTTCTTTCTCATCGTTTTCTAGTTTTATAAACCTCCCGAAAAAAGGTTTTATGCCTGCGCGCTTATTCCAGCCCACCCGTTTATTTTATTGAGCGACATATCTAGCCTGGACGTTTATTTTCACCCTACCCTATTATTAGATTCTAAACAAATTTCCAGCCTGGACGTTTATTACCCCCTACCCGTCTATTCCGGACTCGAGAGTACACGGTTTTTTTGTAAGCAACTCCATTTTTCGGGTCCGGCCTCGAGTTGCTTAGCAATTTTCCAAAATCAGGCCTGGAGTTGCTTAAGCAGTTGCGTAGGTATCACTACAGGTTATTGTCGAATTTCGTTGTGTTGTACATGATGAAATACTAAGTGATGGTTGGATCTTTGAGCCCGGGTTCGATTCCCGGTGCGGGAAATGTTTGTTGTCAACGTGGTCTGATGCAATACTGATGAAGAAAGGTGTTTCTTAATATTGTTTGTTTATATTTTACATATGTTAAATTTGTAGTAAGAGTTATAATATCATTTTCGGTTTTGGAGTTTGATGTGGTTGTAAATGAATATATGGCGAGGGATTGGAAACGAGTTTGTTCTCGCTTGATGTGTATTTTGAAGAGTTTATGTGAATGTTAGAAATAGTTTTGTCCCGCATGATCTAGTGTTTAGGGTCTCTGATTTTCACCTCGGAGACCCAGGAGGTTTCTTTTTTTTTTTTTTTTTGGTTCTTTCGATATTACGTGATACACGGTGAAAAGAAATGGTGCAGACTTTTGAATAGTAACTTTTTAGCAAATAGTCATGGATCGTAGAGAGTGATGGAAAGTTAATGGTAGCTATAGGCCCTAGAATGGTGAAGATGCCTTGCTCAGGGACAAACTGTGTAGTCTGGTAACTCTACTGGCAGTGGTTTCAAAATTGATAGGTTCAAAGAGTACAAAGACCTCTCCCAGCATATTAGTTGGTCATGGTACTATTTGAAAAATATATTGACTCAAGATACATAATAGTTATTGCAAGTGATTCGAGAGACAAAGTAATTAATAAACGAAGGATTATAGAAATTGGAAGTGGCAATGCCACTGATGTCACACCGTCATTCGAAACTTTTTATGACACGTCGGTAGAGCTATATGTCTAGTGCAGAAAAACGTAAATTATGTGCGACCGTATCTTTATTATACGTGCGCCTTAATTTACTGAGGGTGCATATTTTCAATTTGTTACTATGGTTCAAATTCCATTTTCTTGGCAATAAGCAGAGATACCGTTAATGAGCGTACAGCAAGGAAGAAGCGGTATAGCGGCCTATAGATAATGAAGGAGATCGAGCTTTGGTGTTGGGGTGGGTGTGGTGATCGGGGGTGTCACAAATTGAAAAGAGTTTAGATCGTATTTATTTTATCAATGGCCGCTAAAGAAGAGCTTAAATCAGTTGAGATCGTATATTGCAATCACCTATGAGTCGGTGTGGCTTCAAGCTGCAACAAAGGGTGACCTTTCTTACTTTAATTACTAATACTTGCTCATTTTTTACTACAGGCCAAAAAATTCTTACCTTACGGGTTTGGCCCACAGTCTGAAAGGGGACCCAAAATGGTGGTGGAGGACGTCGCTGACTCAGATGATGATGAGGAGGACTACGGAAAATACCAGGTATTTTGAAATATTTCCTGATGTAAGGTTATATTTGACTTTATCTTAATCAGTCACTCGTCACTTGTTCACTTCTTAACAAAGACTTTGGTGTGTCTTATGTATCATACATTGCATACAGAACTTTGTCGTACGAGTTGATTTCAAAGTATTAGCTGTAGAGGTTTTGTATGTTACAGCAGTATGCCCTTCTGCATTTATTAACTTAGTTCTCTCAATGGTAAAGTGGGCGAAACGTTAGATTAAAGTCCGTCGATGGACCTTACGGAGACGCTAGTTAAATCAAGAGAAAGTTATTCCAATTATGTCTCTTTCTTTAAAGACTCTCAGACTTTACGTTATTTTCTCAGCAGTTTATTATTTCCAATTCGCATTTCCGTTGTTGTAAAATAAGACCTACTTCGTTGCCAGTTCATTGTTATCTCCCAGAAACGTGTGTATTTGAAAGACGGGGGTGGCAAATGTAGCACCGCAGCAATGAAAGGTGATCTTATGGGATGGTAGCTGCAGCTGGTTGTCTATTTGATAATTCGTGCCTTCACCTAGCCTTAAAAACAGCCCAACTGTGTTAGTAGATTGTGTGATCAACTTCACGTGATTGATTACACTGGTCAACACGATTTTTGGTGTCATCAAACAAAACATGTTTTTTAGCTAATTTGATGGCGCTAATTCCGAAAATGACCTTAGTTTTTTAATTTTAGCTACCATTTTTACTGTACCGGAAGTGCTCATTTTTACTAAAAAGAGTAGTTTACGGTCTTGGGTAATCGCAAAATTTAATCAATAAAGGTCATTAAAGCCCATCAACTTTTAGGTAGGTCCAACAACATATTGCAAGACACGTAAAACTAACAATTTTTATAAGAAAATATAGAAAAAAAGTGTTTTTTAAGTTAAGAAATTTAAAATAGAAGTACCAAAATTTTCCAATTTATTGCCAAGATTCAAATCAACTAATAAAATATATTGGTAATTATAATACACTTTAGTAAACCTAATTGTTAATTTGTTAAGGTGACACCGAAAATAGGAAACGTTAGAATCTTCTGTTTGATATTAATCAATTTTTCTTTGACCGGGTGTCCACAAATACGATCCTAGTGGAGATTGTTCAGTGGTTGTTAAAAATGTATTTAGTGTGTTTGCTCCATAGTACCAACTATACCCGGCAATACCTATACCTCATTCAATAACACCGCGAGAAATATACGATGCCATCAAACAAGTTATGGAACAAATCGACTGCAATAAGCATAAATGGGCTTCATGTGTAGATTTGAAAATGGTAAATTTCTTGCTTGGTCAAGAAAGTGGTTACACAAAATGAGTAACAATCGAGAAAAAATGAAGCCTTGGAAAAGGAAAGAATGGCTTCCCGAGATCTGAAGGTCGCTGAAAGAACATTGTGCTACTTCTTACAGAGGAAAAAATCGTATCACCTCCCATACATATCAAGTTTGGATTAATGAAACAGTTTGTAAAATCGCTCGGGAAGGAAGGCAAATGTTTTGAGTATATATCAGAATCGTTTCCAGAACCTAGAAACTCAAAGCATGAGTGTTGGATGGTCCTGATATCAGGAAACTCTTATTAACTTTTATGAATTTGTTAATTCAGTGAATGACTCGGAGTTCCATGTTCTGATGTTTCCCATTTGTATAGAGAGTGATATCTGAGTCTAAAGAAGTAGTAGAATTTTTAAAGCTGATTCAAGTTTCATGCACTTTGCAGTCTTGAGGTTTAAGTGTAATTAACAACAACTATTACAACTTTTCTAGAGCCCCTCTACTATGATTCTCATGTATGTGTTTTGATAAAATCTCAGTCCATCTATTCCAAAGTGTTGACACATCAAGCCTAAGTAACTAAATGCTACTTTTAGATATTAGAGAAATAGAAAATATGTCACCACCAGGACTGGAACTCATGATCCATGCTATCATGGGATGTGCTTTACCAACTGAGCTAGGTGACCTCCGATATTAACATACCTCTATTTCTCTAGTCGCCACATTAGCTCCCAATCATCCACCAATGGACATCAGAATATAACGCTACACAAATGGATACCAACCTCTCTTTGCCATGTGACTTGACCAAGGAAGGTCTGCTATCCGGCCTGTCAGTTCATCCAAAGCCCATTGCAAATTTGAAAGTAACTAAAGCAATATCCTTTCCTTTTTAACTTTTTCCACTAGATTTAATTTTCCAAATGAATTTTGCCAACTCTGTTTAACGTGGGCAAAAAACTTGTTGGCTTTTAAATTACTGCCTAGAAAAATCAGATTTCAATTTTTCAAAATGTTTCATACATAATATACTATATACAGTATTTTGTTACTATTCTGCTGGCAGCTGTCATTGTAAACCACCCTTAACACCCTCATGCAGATTTTCCTTGTAAGATTTTGTCACAGCTCAAATGTAAGAACAATATTGGGGTGCTCTTTGAATTATAGCTCAATAAACTCTCAAACTTTTCATAACACAAGTAAGTTTTGACTTAGGATAGAATAGAATAAAACTTAGGAAAGGATAGAAGTTGGCTAACTTTATTTTGAATTCAATTTACAGAGGGAGCCACCAATGGAGAAGAAACTTCATTCAAAGCTTGCAGAACAAAGAAAAAAGAGTGAATTGAAGAGATCAGCCTTTGAGTCAATCGATGAGGAGGTAATGTTTAGTCTCTTATAGTCTCTTTATTAGAAACTATGGCATGTGCTTGTTACATATTTGTAAGACAGTACCGTAATGCAGACCAGGTAACTTGTGATCATCCGTTGATGGTGTTTATTAGAAGTGCAACTGTATCTATTGCCAGCAGAAATCAGGTTTTGGGTGACTACAATGCCTAAATTATGTTTCCTATATACCATTTGTGTTATTGCTACAGATGTCCAATGTTTTTGTATCTATTATACCGATACAGTTACCATTGTTTGCATTTTAATTATATTATGGTGAATGATATGGTATGATGTGATATGATATGATATGATATGATGTGACGTGATATGGTATGGTATGATATGATATGATATGATATGATATGGTATGATATGATATGATATGATATGATATGATATGATATGATGATGCTAAAAAGGAAACGGTTCTGAAAATTCTCTTGTTGTATTTATACTCGATGATAGAAAGACACATTGCTATACAAGGGAACGAGCAATATATTATTAGTGGTAAAAGTAGGTGGCAATTGTCGCACTAGAGAATTACTGGTCTTTTGTATCTCTCTTAGCGCGTTAGTATACTTTAGAGATAACTATTGGTATATGATTTGATAATTAATATTTTACTTCTGATCTCTACGCCCATGGGCGCACGGCCAAAGGGACTGAGGGGGGCTGCAGCCCCCCCCCAGTTTGTTAAAATGTTATATTTTTTCGGGAAAATATTTTTCCAATTCAAAGTGGCGGTAGTTTACCCTATCCCCCTTTGATGCAACCGTCTGCAGAACCGTTTATTCATGCCCCAATAATTATCGGGAAAAGGACTATTTTTTCAGGAAAATAATTCATAGCCTATTTTTCGTCCGTTGCGCCTGTGTCTACGCCATAATCATGCAACTCAACTAGTTCTGTCTTGAGGTGACTCATAACATATTACATCATACATGAGGGTCATGCGTGTCTTACGATACTACATGGTCCTTATATAATTAACCATTGGAACATACTCCAGAACAAAAACTACTTACCATGAACTCCATTTTAATTTTACTAAACGTGAAATGAAAGAATTGAACAGAACAGTATAGCTTCGAATTTTTGATTGATTTGTGAGGCTTTACTGCATTCTCAGAGAGGTATAGCTTGGGATTGTGCTTATCACCTGGATCCGCATTAGGAATATCTTATTGAGTACTTTTGAGTGATTATAAGCACAAAATAAAAAGCAACAGTATAAGACACATATTGCAGGGAGAGAATGACTTGGTTTCCGTTCAAAGCTGTTTACTTACTCAAAAACTAATTAACCTCGAAGCTCATCGTCAGTTTTCATTGCAATTTTGAAAAATTCATCTAAGATGAAAGAATAACTTTTGAAAGGGGACACAATGCTAAATATAAACTGCAAGTCTACTAGTTATCTTTCACTCGCAACCTTTTCTTTTCAGATGTAAGCTAGCTACCACAAAATTTGCGAACCCAAAAGCTCTTCGGTATCAACAATATATAACGGTTGATTTGATCCTCATAGTTGGTTTAAGATCAAAGCGAAAGATTGCAAGTACGAGTTAAACCTATAATTGATAATCTGTTTTGAATCATATTTTAAGTGATGAAATTCCATTGCCATTGATATCTTTGCATGCCAATCAGAACTATGATAATTTAGAATTTCAATCTCGATTAGTTTCTCGCAGAAGTGGTTCTAAAAGCATAGTCCTGAAATGGCTTGGTTCCAGTTATGTCATTTATACGTCCTTCTCTCTCCTCAAAAAAACTCATCAGCGACGCATCTACAGACTAATGTCGACCCCGGTGTGCATCATCAAGGGAATCGATCTTTCGTCGTTGAAAGCTATTATTCAAACTTTAAATCATGCCTATCAAAACCTTGCTAAATGAACCCAGTTCATAATTTTATGAACTGAGCAAAATTAATAGTGTTTCCTTAAGGCCTTTTTCCAGATTCAAACAGCCATTTCTCGCAGCTGATATGAGATTTGAACGCGATATTTTGTTTACGGGCATTTGGTGGTAAGGTTAACACTGTGATACAGTTATAATTGCGATTCCTCGAAAAAGTTTGTTGTGACGTCATCACTTTAGTACTCTTTTTAGACAGAAGACACATCAAAGGGGCTAATCGCGGCAAGTCCCTGGCATGTTTACATTTATTTTAAACATATTTAAATTTGATACATGTAAAACAAACAACAACGTCACCACCTTTGAACAGCTTCCTTCATTTAAGTTTGGTAAAAATCCCCTAGATTAAGTACTGAAGACAACAACTCAGCGGAACGCTCACATGTAGCATAGTAAATAAAAGGACGATTCAAGTTTCTATGCATGTAGTGACAAACCAGTCCATGGATTTCGAATTTTGTAAACCAGCCGACTTCAATAGTACATATTTGCATCACTGCATACAAAATTTCAAAATCATTCCAAGCCCGTGGTTCGGTTATTTTTAAACTTGCACTCTTTTTAAAAGATTTTTAAAAGCCAATGGAAGCAATGAAAAAAGTTTTTCTGTGTACATTTTTTATAGTAATCTCAACGTGAATTTCTCATACCTGCAGTAGTATTTACAAGGCTTTATCTTACCCAATTTATAAAAGAAAGAAACCGTTCTCATGCACTCTTTTGATAAGAACCAGTAAAATTGGAGTTCACGCAGAGTGTTCTTCATTTTTCTCACATATATTCAGGCCAAAATGTTCTTAATTTGTTCTTATTTTCGACACATGTTCTGCTTAGCTCTTTTAGATAGACATGTTGCCCAGGAACCCTGGAACTGGGGGCAGGGGAGGCCCCCACCACGTTTCGCGGAAAAAATCTGGACAGTGTCACCAAAGTACCACCTCTGTAATCCTTGTTTTATATTGATAAAATTAAGTGTTTAACAAGTCTCGGATCGAAGGAAATGAAAAATTTTCACCTCCCTAACCCCGAGGGGCATTTCACTTCCGCCAAAGTATACGAGACTTTTTTGATTTTCAATTTATGACAGTGATTTCTGTGATTTTTTGTGATTGTTGTGATTGTTGTGATTTTTTTGTGATTGTTGTGATTTTTTGTGATTTTTCTGATTTCTCTTGTGATTGTTGTGATTGTTTTGTGATTTTTGTGATTTTTGTGATTTTTCTTGTGATTGTTGTAATTTTTTGTGATTTTTTTGTGATTTTTCTTGTGATTGTGATTTTTTTATGATTTTTCTCAGAAGTGTACGTGATTTTTGGAGTGAAATGCCCCTCTCTTAACCCAATGTCTTTTGGGTTACCCTCCCCTTTTCAAACCCGCTCCGCGCTCCCTTTATTAGTTTAGAAATTGTAACGTTGAGTTGTACAATTTCAGTATAAGAAATAAATGGCATTGAAGTTTAAAAAAAAATTATTGTTATATGTAAACTACAGATAGGTAGAGAATTGATCGAGGCTGTTTTAATTTTTACCAACTGTTAGGCATCAAAGTTTTTAGCTTGTTAATTCATTATGTTTAGTCATCACACCCGGATTTACTTGTTAATGGTTTCATATACTTTTGCATTTATTCACATCTACACTAGCTTTAGTAGTGTAGAAGACATAAAACACTTGTACAATAGCACTTTTTAATGCTAATACTCCAATATGACATCCTAGCCCCATGCTAAATCAATCAAAGTCAATTGTCATGGTTACGTCAAAGAGAAGAACGGAATTTTTCCATCACAAGTAATACGTAAAATCAGTGATGTTTGGGATTGCTTGAGGTAAAACAACCAATCACATAGCGGATGCTGATGAAAGAGTCACTAAAATTTTCTATGTTCGACTATTTTGGATTGTTTCGAGTGTCGCCATTCTGAAAGGAGTCCGCTTTCTGCATGACCAGAATTACCATAGTAACTAAAACATCAAAGGATATTTTTGGCAGTGGAAATAGATTGTGTGATAGTATATATGACCATCGCTGTAAATGTTCTGTTATCACTGTAATACATAAATTGCACTTATTGCCTCTCCGGATGAAGAAGACAAAAGTGTTGACTTTGTTTCAGTTTCTTCGCCGTTGCACACCATCGTAATTATGCCCCACAATACTTTTCGCTTTAAGCGACAGGCATTTTTGGTACGTTTGTGCCAAAGTTTACAGAGTTTTGTTGTGACCTCCAGTCTACAAAGACCCGACGAATTCTTGCAGCAAAGACAAAACGTTGTCTAAATTGAAGTTTCGTTCTTGCCGTCTTACCTATAGAGTTGAGTGTTACACGTAATTTATCGATAAAGAGAGCATTTTGGCAAATCCTCTGTGCTTACTGTGTGTATTTACAAATTTGTAATAGAAATTGTGCTTCAACTATCATATGTTGTACTACGTACAGTAATAGATTAAATATACTAACTAACATCATATATCTACTTACAATGAAATTTGAACAAAGAAAGTTGTTCAATGAAGCATCATATGCCATTCCCGTCCAATAGGGTCTGTAGTCGTTCTTAAATGAAGACTACAGGGGAAAAAGGGCATAAGTCTCAAAACATGAGTTTTTCACTTTTCCTACCCGTGATATAGGTCGCTGTCTACTGTTTCCTGTGGAGTTACGTTTTCGACTAAAAAGGGCATATGTCACATTTTATCGCCATAAGAATAATACCAGTACATGAGATAAAGGGCACTTGTCCATGTTATTTTGGGTTAAAAAGACACAAGCCCCATAATTTAGTCATGTGATTACTATGAACCGAGTCAGACGATGATAGTACAGTGCACTTAGATAATATAACAAAACAACGATTGATTGAAATAGATGACAAGTAGATCAATCTCAATGATGATCCCCACCCCAGGGTAACCACATTCCCTTTTGGAGAGGAGGGCCCTGGGGAAATGGCACCACTGCTTATCAGGGTGCCAAACTGAGAGATTGCTATGTTAGGTCCTATTAAGAAGAGGGTTAATTAATAACATGTGACAGTAGGCCTACCCAAGGCCGTTAGTATATATATGCCAAGTCATTGATTCTTGCCTTTCAAAAATTCAAGAGTATATAGCCCTTTGGACAGGTCGATAGGACAGATGATACCATGTCAAACTTTTCAAAAATGTTGTAGGCCCTACCGAAATGATTACTCCATTGTCACAACCAGTCTTATAATTGTATTAACATGAAGGGACTAAAAAAAGAAATAAGTGGGAAGGGAACGCTAGTATGCAGGGACAGGGGGCAGAGGGTGCCATGCCCCCCAAAGATATGCCAAATCTCAAATTTTTCCGTTACCACTTATTAGCTTTATGAAAATAGAAATTGATTCAGACAGACAGCGTGCCACGTTCACAGCAAGATATGCGTATGGACAAGAAACACCCCTTTCCATACAATGACCAAAGGCGTGTTAGTGGAATGTGAACAATTCAATTTGAATCCAGCCTACTTCCCCCTCCCCCCAATCCGCCTTACCTTCCCCCATCGCTGGTATGCTTAACACGTTCAGTGTATCTCAGTTTAATTTTTCCTTATCTAAGGAACACATTCACTCATTCATTCAGTATTACTGTTTCAAGTGTTTCTTGTATTTTCGTTTCGTTACTACTTACAAATCTGGCCGAGTCTTGAGCTTTGAGTCCCACCTCTTGAATGGCAGCGACGTCTAGACATTTTGATGAATGAGTAGAAGATGGAGCGATGGAAAAGTTTATTTCACAATAATATTTTGATCGTTACTGACAACTGTGCATCGAAGAGGCAATTTAAATGACATTGTGCAATATAACCGACACGAGATACTGTAGGGTCAGATTACGGTTTTAACAGATTTGATGCCGAGTCAATGCAGCAGGGCTATCAATGGCAAACACTGGAGAGAAAAGCCAGCTGATAGGAGTTCCTTATCATCTCCTCCTTTAATTATTTCTTTTCCATTTCTTCCTAATCTCTCCGTTCAGCCCCCTGATAAGCAGTTGGGTCATTCCCCAGGGTCCTATTTTCGAAAGGGGAAAGGGGTTACCCTGGGGGCAGAAATCATCATTAAGATTGATGTGGGCGTCATCTACTCCGCTTCGCCCCCTCCCCCCGAAAGCAAGGTATGGCTTTGGATCGTGCTGCAAGTTGCCTGCAATATGTTGTGTGACCTTCATCGTCATGCTCAGTTCGATCCATTCATTTTAGTATCTGTCGCCCTCTAAATACACTCCAATCAATCTGACTCCTTGCGACACTTATCTTGGTTATTTCCTTAATGTCTGTCTGGGCTTGAATAGATCTAGAATTAGCGAGCGTTGGATGTCGTTCGCAGAGATTACTTTCATGCTGTCACATCCCGTTTGGGATTGCTTTTGAAATTTATCAAATCAAACAGGATGATCGATGTATGTTGAACAATTTATACTCAATGAATGCTGAAAGATCTGGCAAGACATTTATACCTTGACAGCCATATTTCAATCTCAATTCTTTGATTCATGACTTATACGGCCTGAGGTCGCGCTTCGCTTGACTTGAGCTCGCTTCAAGGGAACGGTGTACCCGCGTTCCCCGATTTTCTTCCACCCTGGCTAAAATAGCATCCTTTTGGTGATTAGGAATTAAACTGTGTCGACAGCATATCAAGCATTTTTTCGAACTGCATATTTTACGCCTTGACGGCCTCTTACTATCCAAAACTCTCTCCGTAATTCCGTCAGGACTAAATTTATACCAGGGTGTCCGCATGTAACATGGCAATCCATGATCAACTGTTTCGTAGATAAATCCTTCAGTGGTAAAATTATAAGTGGCCCATCATAAAGGTGTCCAATGGATGCCAAAATTTCATCCCTTAACTGTGGTCCCAATTTTCTCAGTCCAGATTTTTGCAAATCATGTCCAGAATAGAGTAAATCCAATTCAATAATTTTAATAAGTAAATTCCTTGCTTCCAAAATCCACTCTGTAGTAACAACTTCAGAATATTTCGTTATTCTCTTGAATGACAATACTGCTCTAATAATCCATGCAAAAACTTGCAATAAAGGTTTGAATGTAGAAAATCTTGGTAGGTCAACTTCATTGAAACCCTTATTCCATGTAACATGTAAAACATTCGATTTTTTCTCTCCAGTAATTAGAGAGCCGGACAAAACATCTCGAGGCTACTCAGTTGCATTATTCTTAACTTAAGGAGGCTCGTTAAACCGAAGATCCGTATCCCAAGTGGAAACAACTCTGAGGCCTTGTTCCAATATTCCAATATTCCAAGGGGTTGAAATTCCAGGGCAATGTCTCCAATGAGAAGGTCGTGTTACATCCTGTGTCTCCTGTACACGATTACTTACAAACTGATTAAATCTAGAAGACGAAAACATTCGATTTTTTCTCTCCAGTAATTAGAGAGCCGGACAAAACATCTCGAGGCTACTCAGTTGCATTATTCTTAACTTAAGGAGGCTCGTTAAACCGAAGATCCGTATCCCAAGTGGAAACAACTCTGAGGCCTTGTTCCAATATTCCAATATTCCAAGGGGTTGAAATTCCAGGGCAATGTCTCCAATGAGAAGGTCGTGTTACATCCTGTGTCTCCTGTACACGATTACTTACAAACTGATTAAATCTAGAAGACGAACTTTTAATCCAAGAGAGAGCAATACTGCACCAAACATTAGTATTAAGAGGTAATTGTAAAGCCCCTGCTACTTTCATAAGTAATCTTACCCGTGGTTGCACACATGGTAGCATTCAGCATATGACAATATTCAACCTAACGCGGAAATGACAGGAAAATTCGAAAGCTAACAAAAACGAGGAGAACTTGAAACAAATGGTATTGACATGCAGCGTGCCACATAGATTCCCCTGTAATATAACCCAATGGGTATATCGAGCACAGTGACCCTTCTACTCGTAGATGTTAACGAGTATGGCTGAACCCATAGCCTTTGGGCTTCGAATATTATATAAGGCTATTCAAGTGGGCGACGTCACAGAAGCCGAATTTGGCCACATGACGTTTAGAGGATAGGCGAGACCTACGTTCCAGATCAAACGAACATCTTTGCTGTTAAAATAAGCAAGTTAAGGTGAGGTGAGGTGCGCCAATTTTAAAATTCTATTTATAATATACCAAGTCCCTGGGTGGCAGGGTGGATAACATGTTGGACTGATGGCCCAGAGGCTGTGCAACTGGCCCAAAATTCCGTCTGAGGGCAAAAGCTATCGGACACGAGAGTTAAACTATCGCCTACTCTCGAGTCCGGAATAGACGGGGATCCCGGCTATTAATTTTCGAACTTTTTCCAACCTCCCTAACCTTATTACGGACTCCTCGGCTATTAATATCTACAATTTTATGATGATGCCCGCCGACATGTTAAGGGAAGTAAAGAGAGCAGTGGTGAAAAACAATTGTAATTTGTTCCACCATCGTGAAACACCTCATTGTGCATATCATTAGTGTCTTACATCTTCATTAGTGGTGCTTTCAGCATCGTAGAAATTATTATAATATTAAAGAGTTGAGTGGAGTGCAATTCAAAGTTTCGCATTTTACTAAAATTTTTGTATTGGCAAGCACCCCATTTATTCCAGACCACCCCGTTTATTTAATTTCCATGGAAATTCCAAACTCCCCGCTTATTCCAGACTCCCCGTCTTTAGTGTGGGCGTCTATTTCCAAGTGAAAATACGAGTGTGGAGAGCATTAAGCATCAGCTAGCTCCCAAAAGCAAGCAGTATGAGTAAAGAAAGCACCTGTAAAGTGCCAATTTACCTTGTCGTTCATTTTCTTGGTTTGTCCATGCCTCACCATAAGTCTTCTTGCTTGGTAGTCAGTGCAGTTCGAGCATGAGCAGAGTTCACGGAAGGCCCCGCTTCCGGGGAACCAAGCTTCCAGATCAATTTTCTTGGCTGCGGCATTATTCAATGCGCCTGAAATATCGACAAACATCAGAATGGTTATTCGAATAGACTATATATTGCACGAAATAGCGAGAACATTGTGTACTGAAAAGCTCCTAAGAGGAAACAACGACTCCTAAAAGGAAACAACCACCTCGGGTTTCAAAGACCAAAAACACAGCTAAGCAATGTGACTCAGCCATAGGGTAGCACTTGCTTGAGAACCCAGACTGTGCCAAAGTGTACACGGACGATTGCTTCCGTATCATAGGAAGATGGAGGCAAAGCAGATTTGAGTTCAAATGCGTGACTTCTTTTATCTTCTGATGCCCCGGATTTCCCACCTTTTCAAGCATAAATTGCGTCCTTCAATTTATGCGAAGTAACCATTGTCATGTTATATCATCAACGCATATGTGCCACACAGTTATCACACCATATACGTTACTGTGTCATCAAATACTGAAATAATTACTTACTATATTACTGATACAACTAGAGACCCTATATTCCTTTATTCTTTTAATTCCATTAACAGTGCCCGTTTAACCGAATCATCTATATTTTCAATTACAACAACGGAAAACTTCTTAGACAGATTTTATCAAAGTTGATACAAATTAACTCCAAGGCATTGCAACTTGAGGGAAATCCAAGAGATGCAGTCGAGGCTGCTCTTTCAACGTACAAGCTTACAGAGTATGTATTCACTTGTAATCACAACCTGTACAATCATGTAATGATGAGAACTATGATCATGGTAAAGATTATGATGCTTTTGTTGTAGTTGTCGATGATGATGATAATGATGATAATGATGATAATGATGATTATGATTATGTTTTTGTTACGTTACTTACTTATGTTGTTGTTGTTGATGATGATGATGATGATGATGATGATGATGATGATGATGATGATGATGATCCTTGTCTCTTTTATCATCATCATTACCATATTAATAATATTGTTGGTATCCATATGCTGCAATAGTGAGAAGAAGCCTTGATTTTTTTCAAAGTTTATCTTTAAAGTATATAACTAAATTGTCAAAGTCATTTCTTTCTCCTATAAAAGAGTTTTGCGAAGTATGATCAATAGCTGCTTGCTACAGTTCAAATGCTACAACTATAATTCTTTCACAGATTTACATTTCTTTGCATTCCTTCTCAATGCCGCGGAGCAATTTACGATTGTCAATGATCATCCGTGAAAGAAAAATCACACGCGGTTTTAAAACGAATATATTGTACCTGAGCGGTTTTGTCTCATTACCCTGAGACATTATCAAGATTATCTGATTTACATTTAAGAATCTTTTATAATGCTTTTTCAAGCTAATGTAATTATTGTACATGAATTATAAACAATTGCTTAATATTCCGACACCTTTCCCCCTCTGCAGTGCGG
Source organism: Alatinidae sp. Z8VKAUB7J3 (assembly GCA_010016025.2). Classification (NCBI taxonomy): domain Eukaryota; kingdom Metazoa; phylum Cnidaria; class Cubozoa; order Carybdeida; family Alatinidae; species Alatinidae sp. Z8VKAUB7J3. The sequence continues at coordinate 65,760,619 of JAAAKM020073195.1, read as the reverse complement.
AGAAAGCAAGTACATCATTAGATATAATCACAGGATTTCAGGTTCGTCAACCATTTTGTAGTAATCTTCTGTGTTAAACCTTTTACTATCCTTGATACTTATTGTTGTTACCAGTCCATTTTACTTGATTCTTTTTCATGGTTATAAAGTGGCCAATCTGGTTAGGTTTGATTAACTTACTTCATTCATACATTGTATCAGCTAATTCAACAGGCTCAAAATCTCTATGCACTGTGACATTCTTTTTATTTCAGTTGATTTTCGTCATAATCGTAAGATCGTCATCCCATTGTTTGTCATTATTTGATACCCTTATTATACAGAAAGAATAAATGGTAATGAAGTTTAAAAAATAAGATTATTATTTCAAAAAGAAAACGACTCGCCAAAACTTGTTTCTTAGTGGGATCGTAAAGCTTTGAACACGAGAATTTTATTTTTAATGAATACATCTTCTTGATTTCTATAGAAAAGTCCAATCATAAGTCAGGATCCAAGAAGCTCGTACTTGGGTCCTTCAGCAATACTAAATTTGTTTTTCCTTTCTGGTCAGTCAATATTTGAATAACTAGATTTCTTGGAAGTTTTTGTATTGTTTTAGTAGTTAATTAGATTTTGTCACTTAATTATTTTATGATGAACATTGCTTGTATTAAGTTAATTTAGTTATGCCTGTAAAGTGATGATCTAAATTGTATACCAAAGAAAAGGAAAAAGTACATCCGGAAGTTAAAAAAATTATTATTATTATTATTATTATTATGTCAATTTTAGGAAAAGAAACAAGGAATGGCCACTACCAGGTCTCTTAACTTTGTAGACATATACCATAATAGTTTCTGTATAACTTTTGAGAAGATAATACTGGAATTGTATAAGAACAATGATGATAGATTGGATTTTAAATAATTATCATTATTATAATTCTTAAAAATTAGGAGTTATATAAGATTATATACAAAGGATATGAACTTTATTTTGATGAAGTATAAAACTATTGAAGCGGAAATTAATGAAAGTTAAAAACTTTTTTGAGTTGTAAGTAGAACTCTTGAGATTTCTACTTTAAATGGACTTTTTAGAAGTCGTGTTGGTTTCACTCTCTTAAAGTGTTCAGTTTCGTAAAGTTGTGCTTTCATAAACAAAACTTGAAATTAAAAGTGAGGGCTTAAGTTATTTCCCCTAACTCGTACAGAGGAGTCACAGTAAAGTGATACCCAGGATAAAAAGTCATGTGCAATGACGCCCCCTCTCCCCCTTACATCTACTCTTGGGTGCCTAATAGACGTCCCCCCACTAATTAATTTTTTGGTAATTTTCCACCCAGGACATTCTTATTTCAACCCCCCCGCCTATTAATTTTTAATTAGTCTCCCACCCATGACAATTTTTTGAGGAGGTACTTCGGCGTACTTTGAAAATCACACATTAAAAGATGAAGCCTTTTACGAGGCTCGAACAAGTGTGACAACGCACATTACAGATGTTAACAATAATACTGTCATTGAGCAGGAGGACGAGGGGAACATTTTTAAAACCTTGGAAGGCATGTAGAAGACTACTATGACTTCGAATACCTGACTATTGTTTGTGTTGTATTACCTACGTTTAGGAAGTTGCAGTTGATTCCAAACATTGATTCTTGACTCCACATTTTGTCCAGGCCGGCCATTTGTTACATTTTTGGGGATTTTCCAACCCCCCCATTTATTCCACCTCCCTTCTATTAGGTACCTTAGAGTACGTACAATAGTATTTCCCGTATTCAAAAAATTATTATATGTTTCAATATTGGAAACCGGAACGATGAGTTACGAGCGGAAAATAGCAAAAACGAAAACAAAATCGGGCAACTCAAAGCAAAAGAGGTTTGAACCGTCTGTGGGCTTAACATCATACACTGTACAACTTTCAAGCATAAGAGTATCCTTTCTAGGAACCGACGAATCCAGATCTCTAGAGGGCTAGGAAGGGGCGAGATCTAAATACACCTGACTGTCGCATGTTGTCGTTCTTAAAATGATAGAAGCCAGAACAGAGACAAATGTTTATTTGAGAACTTACCTAAAAGAAGAAAGGTTTCTGAGCAATATATCGGTACCCAAGATTCCACCGCTAGTGAAATAAATTGTATTTGGAAATCTAAAAGCTCTAAAATTCTATAAAGGTCAATTTACTGGATGTTTAGGCAGAACTTTAAAGATCTTTATAATAAATTTTCAATTCAAGGTAAGAATTTTTGTCACACCCATTTTATTCCGGTGCTTAAGGTCAATTTAGATCTCGTTACGTACATTGGGTCCTCAAGTAGAACACCAATTTCTGGTGAGGTCAAGTTACATAGATAACAACTCAATATAAGAACATGTTGTTCTTTCAGGATCACATCAAAACTGACCAAAAACCATCGCCCGCTGTAATAAAATAGTGGTAAAGGCTTAAAAAGGCCTATTATGTAACATACCAGACTTCTGCACACCTTTCCCGATGGAAAATTTCAAGAAAAGGCCAGGATATTCCTAATATAAGTTCTTGTAATTATTTGGCAAATCACTCCCCCTGTTTCCCAAACCACTCGTCATTTGGCAACAACATCAACACCTTGATTTGAAATGTTAGTTTTGATAAGAACACTTGACAAATAGAAAATAATTTTTTATTTTCTATTTCTCTAGTGTTCTTTTCAATACTAACATTTCAAATCCTCTCTTTTCGATGACACTCTCTAACTTTAATGGGCTTTGGATTGATGACGGGCCGGATGGCAGTCCATCCTTGGTCAAGTCACACGTCGCAGAGATGCTGGTCTACAATTGCGTTGAGCTGGATGTCGATGTCCACCGGTGGATGATTGGGAAGTAATGTGGCGATTAGAGAAATAAAAATATGTTAACATCGGAGGTCACCTAGCAAAGTTGGTAGAGTGCATGCCGCGAAAGCGTGGGTCACAGGTTCGATCCCCGGTGGTGACATATTTTCTATTTCTCTAGTGTTCTTTTCAAAACTAAGATTTCTAATATTGCAGCTGTAACTTAAAATGCAATTTCTAAAGAGTCAACAATTTTTAATAAGAAATAAATAGCTTCAGGAGTGTCTGCAACTGGTCGCTTAACAGCTCTGTATGTTGTTCCCGACTCTCTTCTTCTGTGGTATCCCCTTGGCTTCAAATAAGGATAATAATAATAATAATAATAATAATAATAATAATAATAATAATAATAATAATGGTCCCCCCAGAAGTTCAGGTCCCCCCACTTTTTTTCCAAAATCGTAGGTCCCCCCATAAAATAAGAGATTTCAAAATGTTAGGTCCCCCCAGAATCAGGGGGGGGGGGTGAAACCATGTTACATTCATGGTCCATGTTTTCTGCAGTGCATTTTAAAGTAATATGAAATAATAATGTGATTGTAAGACTACAAACAGTTCTTTGAACTGTCTGGCATGTCTGACTTGTTGAAAACGTATTGAAACAAGGCCGAATTGTTAAGTGCATAATAAGGTAATGAATTAAATATCCATGAAAAATATATACCATTTATAACTGTAAACATGTGACACATTTAGGTAGCCAGCTGCAGAAATAAGAGGAATAAAGAAATTCAAAATATATTATCTACTAGCTATCTCATGTTTTATAATAAATCAACCCTGAGACTACAGGTTTGCTTCAGATGGTGTCATCTTTTGATTTTGATGTAGCATCCATCAACAAAAAAAAGTATAACATGTTCATGTCAATTTATGTATTTGAGGTGGTACTATGCAGTCCTTGATTTTGTCTTCTGTCCCTCCTGTCATTTGCATTATGGGAAAAATATTGATAGATGTTTGTTCTGTACAGCACAGGCCGGTGACACAACAGTGTTTGTTCACATACAGGTGAGGGATATAGAATGCAAGAAGTTTATGCCCTAGTAAATCCATGACTGGGAATTGGAAGGTTGCTGTTTATGCCTTAGAATTGTAATATCAAAATGGTTTTGATAAGAGTTATTTAGATAAGATCCCAGTTTCATTTGAAGGCTTATTATTCAATACATACTATCACTGCAGGAAATCTACATTACAGCGATCTTTTGATATCAAGTGTTGTATCCTGACCTGTCAATATGATTGTGTAATGTAATGGGAGTTTGAGTAAGAGCAAGGAAAGACATATGTGAGTACTGCTTCTGTGATACAACGCCAAGGATTTATTAAATTTGCACCACACTTTTCTGAGTAGACTTTTTGATGACATATATTTTTTGGAACAGGAGGATTGTAATGTTCTCTCATCAAAGTACAATCTACACCTCTTATCAAAGCCATTTGAGGATATCAGAAGTGCTGTGCAAGAAAAGGTAAGTGTATCAAAAATATTCCAGAAGCAGGGGTATTATTCCAATTCTCTTTGCCACTGTATGGCCATGACCAACAGTTTTCCCACAGTACAGCCATGTGTTGTTTATGGTTCCCGGACACATCCCATCCTGGACATTTCCCATCCTGGACACATACCATCATCGGACATTTCCCATCCCGGACATTTCCCATCCCAGACATATCCCACATTCGCAGAGCCCTCCATGTGATCACATCGTCCTGAATTCCACAAATATAAATAGAAACTTGTGTCACTCCATTTGCGCTATTCACAAAACGTTCCCAAGTCGAGCAGAGAGGTCAAAAACTCAATGCAGAAAAACATGTACAACTTTTAGCTCTGTAAAACCCCAGTGGTCACGCCCAATTCTGCTCGAATGCTTGGTCACGCCCATGAATGCACACACATACATTTTGACCACGAGCCGCCACTGTGCTTACATTAGCTGCCTCATTATCGAAGAGTTAGCAGACTCGGAGGTTTGAGCCCCGGCCGTGCTGTAATATCTTTGTACAGGATACGATCTCTATTGTGCTTGACCGTAACAAGGTGTAAAACTGGGACGCGGCTATGACGCGAAAGACGCGTAAGTACTGTGTGTCTACACTTCCCAGCGAGAAGATTGGAAAAAAAATTTAAGAGCAGGCTTGAAATGCGAGGCAAATGTCAGCTTTAAAGCGCCTTTGGATGTGCTGAGAACACAAGAACACTATGTAAAGGCAGTATACTTTACTTCATACAACAACATTTTCATGTGCACCGAGCTTACTTTATGCTTAACCTAGATTTGATGACTTGCACTTCCTCTGGGAGGCTTTGTTGTTCAAAAATGCCTTATTTTAATGTAGAAGGCCTCTTCACATCTAGTGCCAACTGAGCCCGCACTTTAGGTATGATTTAACAATACCACCCAAGCTGTACCTCTGTTTTAATGACGGTGTCGACCAGACCCTTCACTTGGAAGACATGTTAAGTCGTGTGTGCTCCTAGGCAGTGCATTGTCTACAGTTTATAAACAAATACTATAATAATCGTAATGACCTTAATAACCTTGCACGATAAAAGTTGCTGCTATATACAAACCTGGAATAGTTCCAAGCAATATCTCAGGTTGAGAAAATTTTGCATTCTGACCAGCATAGATGATGTCACACATCATTGCAAGTTCACAGCCACCACCAAGCTGCAATATCAATCAGTCAACAATAAAAAAAGTTACAAACCAAACGTAATGCACAATAAAGCGTTAAAGACAGTTTTACGTTTCCTGACACGGTCCGTGAGTCTTCATTTAAAGATGAAATTGTTTTATGCTCCTTTGATGTAGTGAGCTTGTTTACTAAAGTTTCATCACACAAGACTTTGCGTTGAAGAACTTTATCATAGTGATATGCTTCCGCCCGTAATAACAGAGGAGGTTTTTCGTGAACTTATCTTACTAGTAACTAAAGGAGTTGAATTCAGTTTTAATAATGTTATGTACAGGCAGACTGGTGGAGTAGCCATGGGCTGTCCCTTAGGACCAGTCCTCGCAAATATAATTTTAGGTTATCATAAACAGTTTTTATTTGACAATTCTACTTTTAGCCCACTATTTTACACCCGGTACGTGGATGACACGTTCACAATTTTTAACAATAATGATCTGGTTTTAAGATTTTTTGATATTTAAAATAGTTTGTATTTATCTCTTCATTTACTTGTGACTTTGAAAGCGAAGGTCAGCTTCCTTTTCTGGATGTTTTAGTCAGCAAAGGTGACTCAGAACTGCAACTTAAGAATTTTGACCATCGTTGACGATTATGCAAATCGGGATCGAATGCAGTATTTGCGTTCTATTGCACGTAACATTGCTTTTTAAGCGGCATTCTTCCGACACTGACTTATACTGTTATATAGAAGTTATTCTCTCCTGAAGTATTTATCCTCTTGATGTTTGTATGTACTTGGTTACACGCAGAAAGCAAAAGGTTTTCTTTAAAAGGTATATTTGGTTTCAACTTTGTTGGGTTCGGACAATATCAGCATCTCCTCGACAGTTTTAGACTCTATTCTCTACAAAGTGAAAAAAAATATTCTGTAAACAAAACATGACAACAAAACATTTTTGCATCAACTTTACAGTATACAAGGTTTTTCAAAAGGGTGTCGACCCGTCCAATAGGAGTCACAATTATTTGAACGAACAGAACCATCACGATTTTATAGTTCCCTCCATGATATAAAGGGTTGAGTATAGTAGGCTAGTGTTATACCCATACCAAAGTTGGGTATTTACAATAGACATTTTCAAAATTTATTGGGGGGAAATTAAGTGGGGGGAATTGTCCAGGGGGGGATTGTCCAGGGGGGAATTGTCCAGGGGGATTGTCAAGGGGGAATTGTCCAGGGGAATTGTCCAGGGGGAATTGTCCAGGGAGCAATTGTCCGGGGGGGCAATTGTCCTGGGGGGAATTGTCCGGAAGACGATAACTTTATCTGCAAATGTCTTAAAATTTGAAGTGGCTCGTAAAATTTGCACTTTATACACTCTTATGGTTGGATAATATTGAGTACTTGATAGGTCCCTTGGTCCCTGGAGATATCTTGTAGCGACAATAACTTCCTTTACGTCACAGATGATAGCATGTACACAAAACTGAGGCTTGAAAATTTGTTTTTAAGTTTTCTTGGTATTTTAGAGATTGTGAGGCTCCTTATTTCACAAATGTTTTTCTGCCAGGAAAAGGTATATCTCCTTTTAAACATTATTGTCTTAATTTTCCCATTTTGTCTTATTAGGGTTTAGATTGACAGAAAAAAACAAATTCAATAATTTCACGATGCTTTGTGGATTGTTCTAAAACTTACACCTGCTGACACAAATAGATATGGTTACTAAGGTCTAGGACAAGCCATTCGTCATGTTGTTTCAAGGAAATCGTATCATCATTATCTGGGGATTTGGTTGACGGTAGTCTTCTGCAACGGTCACATTAATACATTGCGTAAGCTGTGAAATAAACAGGTTATGACAGACAGAATTAGTATCAAATCCTTGAATTGCTTAGAAACCTCCGATACCGAACTTCAGAGGGTTGTGACTCTGATCAAAGGGATAAAAAAAGCGATTATCATTATTATAATGATGATGATAATAAGGATAATATATGTGATGATGATGATGATGATGTAATGATAACGATAATGATAATGATAATGATGATGATGATAATGATAATGATCCGGGGTCCATGCCTGGCGCCGATTCGGTGATCGAGGTAGACCCCGGGTCAAGCCCACGGCTGTCCGGTTAAGAATTAGTGGACTGGTTGCATGGCGTTGATTCTACTCGTTGCCGGAAGGTTTGCCGACGATCCGGACACGAGAGGGAACCAGCGCCATGCGGCATCAGAATAGCGTCTTCTACGAGCTCTTGAAGCATGTACCTTGGCATCGCTTCGACAGCCTTGTTTCAGAGTATGGGGCGGACCGGCGGGTCCGGCGCCTACCCACGAAATCCCAGCTGATCGCTCTGATCTATGCTCAGCTGTCTGGTGCGCCGAGCCTTCGGGCGATAGAGACCGCTCTGTCGAGCCACCGGGTTCGGCTGTACCACCTTGGCGCCCGTCCGGTGCAGCGCTCGACATTGGCTGACGCCAATGCCAACCGGCCTGCGGAGGTATTCACCGAACTTTTCGCTGTGATGGTGCAACAGCTCCATCGAGGGCTGCGGCGCAAGTTCGGTGAGGCGGTACGTTTGATCGATGCGACCGTGCTGAAGCTCAATAGCCACAGTGCTGACTGGGCGACCTTTTCAGCCCAATCGATCGCTGCCAAGGCCCACGTGGTTTATGATCCCGAGGCGGACTGCCCGCTCTATTGCCAGGTTACGCCCGCGCGGATCAACGACATTACCGCCGCCCAGGTCATGCCGATCGAAGCCGGAGCCACCTATGTCTTCGATCTAGGCTATTACGATATGGTTTGGTGGTCCAAGCTCGATCAGGCTGGCTGCCGCATTGTCACTCGCCTCAAGCGCCACACCAAGCTGCGCGACGGCCAAGAGAGACCCTGCTATGGCCAAGCCATCCGTGCGGACCGCGTCGGGTATCTGAACCGGCGCATCGGTTATGGACGTCGTAACCCCTGGCAAAAGCCGGTACGCGAGATCGTCGTTCAGATCGACGACAAGCGCAGCTTGCGATTATTCACCAACGACCTGACCAGCCCCGCCGTGGAGATCGCCGAACTCTACAAACGGCGCTGGGCCATCGAGCTGTTCTTCCGATGGATCAAGCAGACCCTCAAGATCACCAGGTTCGTTGGCACATCCGAAAACGCGATCCGAATTCAGGTCGCCGCAGCACTGATCACATTCCTGCTCCTGCAGCTCGCCAAGAACGCCACGCGCTGCAAACTTAGCCCGCTGACATTCGCACGACTCATCCGCGCCAACCTAATGCACAGAAAGACCGTCAACAGCCTCTTCAACCACGAAATCCAAACTCCAAGAGACCCAAGACAGACCTCTCTGAACCTAGCTTCACCTTAACCGGACAGCCGTGGCTCGGAGGCCGGGATGACGACTCTGTTTGGATAGAGAGCATGCGAAAACTGGCACCACTTTAGCCCATTGGTCCGGGAGTGCGTGCCTCCGCGCGCCCCGGCTGCGAAGCAACTTTCGACAGCCCCTAAGGAAACACTGTTAATTTTGCTCAGTTCATAAAATTATGAACTGGGTTCATTTAACAAGGTTTTGATAGGCACGATGCAAAGTTTGAAAGTGCATGTCCCAACGATCGCCCAAGGTATAATTCTCAAAATTGGATAGGTTATCCTACCTGACAACAAGAAGAAAATGATTAGTTCAAAATATTATCAAATTTCTGATATTGTGATGGTGACGTCACACTTTAGTACTCAATTGTAGCCTTTTCAGTCTGAATATCGATAGGGGTTGATTGCTTAGTTTAGTTCGTTTCAGTATCTTCTTTAACGACAAAACCTGTGTAGACGTTGACAACTGACTGAGACAGTCTTGCACAGAAGTCAACTCACTTTGTCAAGAAACAAAATCGGTCCAACCGATCTGCATGGCAGTGAAGTACCCCCCTCCCCCCGCCCAGACAAACAGTTCTTTGACCGGCCAGTGAACAGCAGATACATCAGGCGGAAAACATCGCCTTACTCTAACTATACAAACTCGTCAAAGGGGCAGCAACGTTAACATACTTGAAATCCAGATATGATATTTAATCGTGAGCTTTCGATCTTGCTCTTATTATTTTCCATGGAACATGAAAAAGCAATCGAATAAATTAATAAATTAACATAGAAACAAAAGTAAATGTTCCACACAATACCGAGCCATCACTTGCCCTAAAGGAGTAGTAAAAACAAATGAGAAAATGAGACGGTAGAGAATGGTGTAAGAGCACAGAATATTTTATTGAAGAATACGTCAGATACTAGATTTACCTCATACTTAATTTAGACGTAAAAATAGGTCTAAGAGGCCGAACTGATTCCCGGACACATCCCCGACCGACAAATCCCCAACGGACACATTCCCCACTGACACTTCCCCGAACGGACATTTCCCCGACCGGACATTTCCCCGACCGAACAAACCCGACTGGACATATCCCCGACCGGACATTTCTCCGACCAATGCACCGAACTTGTTCATGGATAAGTAAGCCCGCCTCAATGGATTGTAATCAACTTTATACAAGGTGCCCAACAAACCTTGGAAACAACTTAAATGTTCACTCAGGGATATGTCGGGTCGAGGAAATGTCTGTTCGGGGAAATGTCCGGTCGGGGATGTGTCCAGTCAGGGATTTGTCCGGTCGGGGATGTGTCCGGATACGGGCCGAACTCACTGAAAGCTGGGGCAGGTAAGGTAAAGTTAGAAACGAAGAAGTACATAAAGAAGTAAGAATCTGCACAAAAGAGGGAAGGGGAGCTCTTTCTCAGACACTGATGAAATGCTTAGATGATCCTAGACGTGTCTATGACATAAATTACAAACTTAATTTATAAAACAACACAAAGACAAGATAAACATTACTTGTCATTGATAAACTAACTACGTTTGTACGCGTTATGCCTACGTTTTTGGTTGTTTTTAAAAGAGTTCCGAAGACACTTACTACCCCCTCAAAGAACCCCCAAAAAAAAGGGACGGGGGTGGAAAATTTTGAAAAAATTAGGGGGGGGGGGGGGGGGGAGGGGGTTGGAATAAGAATGTCCTGGGGGACGTCTATTAGGAACCCTGGAGTATTTGGCCTGCGTATATCTAACGTGCTTTCTCAAGACCTTTTACCGACTTAAACGGTCGGTACTCGTCGTTAAAATAGATATTGAATACAACATTTTGTTTACGGGTGTTTAATGGACAGGTTATGATTGCGGCGCGATAAGAACTCGGATTCCTCAAATAATCTTGTGGCTTCTCCTTAAAACATATTAAAATGTACTTATCAAAATATTTTACCGTTTAGTTACTGACCTGCTTTCTTGGTGAAAGCAAACATATGCATGCGGCAACGCAATGGTGTATGATCTTGCTGACAAAGCAATTTAGCTGTGATACGATGTCACGGGTCAGGAATGGACATGGTCCAGGGATGGGGTAAAATGGTTAAAGAAATCAAACAAACTTTAAACTGTTTTTACCTTTGCAGTATGGATACCTTAATTACTACTCTTTGGTCTATAATAAACGGAGGGACGTTTATTAATTTATGGAATTTTCCCAACCCAACAGAGCTTATTAGCACCCTCACTAATTTTGGGAAATCAGCTTTGATGATGCGAAGAGACATTTTTATCAATTTATTTGATGACGATTGTTAAGTGACGTTAATATTTCTGAGACTAAAATGTACCTTGGGTTGATATCGTTTCTGTTTTAGTTTCATTTCATAATAGTCAATATTTTTTTTCGAAACCTTCATTCCACCCCCGTTTATAAATTTTGAACTTGTGTCGACACCCCCGTTTATCAGAGACCAAAAAGTACCTTTGTATTGAAAATTTTCTTTATTACTAAGCTGGTTATACTGCAAATTACAGTAAAACGGAAAGTATATGAGACTACCATTTAATTTGAGCTTGGAGAATCTATATCTCATGTATTTCATAATCGTATCCTAGCCGACGGTCCAATAGGTCGATTTGGACCTAACACGTGGCTACGGGGAGACTGGGGGAGATGCCTCCCTCCAATTCTCGGAAAGATGTATTTCAAATTCATCCGAACTTGTTATAACAATATTGAAGGCAAATCTCTAATAGGCCTACTGGTTGGTGGTAAACGTGACTTTTGAAACACCATTAAGTTGGAGAAGAAAATTTTACGGCTTTTCATTTTCAAAAATGGTGTGGTTTATAAACAGCTATTTGTGCCTTGTCCCGTTCGAAAATGGCTGGCCACGCCCCTCACCAGACCCCCTCTCAATGTTTGATATTGAAACTACTCTACAGGAACAATAAAATCACCAAAACTGATTAGGGTTAGTTAGAGCTTCCAAAGGGTAACGCCACTCAACTTGATCTGCTAGGATCCCTGGCTTTGCAGGCCTCTGGCTCACCACAGAGCGCACGCTGCGAAAGCGTGGGTCACGGGTTCGATCCCCGGTGGTGACATGCTTTTCTATTTCTCTAGTGTTCTCTTCAAATTTATATATTCATAAATGTGTTTATTTATCTATCTAATGTTAATTAACTTGTTCTTATGGAGATGTAATTTTTCTGGTAAAGTCGCTGTTCTTGTGGTTTCAGTACACATTTCGCCACTAGTTTTGGGTTATCGTCAGTTGATGTTAGACGTACTTTTTTATTATTATCCCGTTCATAATTTATTCGTAGCGTGGAGACACCTTATTGGCATTAGATGATTACAAAATGGCACACAGTCTGATGCCATCTCGAACGGATGCGATTTATAACATTGGGATGTATCATTTTAAAACACGGTAAGTTCAAGAAAATATATTTTCTACATTCTTGAAAGTTTAAGGACTGGCGCTTAGGACAAGAGGCAAGGTGACAGAGAGAAATACATTTAACAGTCATGGGTGCATACCTATCGACAAGTATAGCATCATTCATATCACTAGAGACAGGATTTTATGACGTTTTAGGCCCTCCAACGTCTCCAAGGATATGGTATGTTGAAGGAGACAAAGAAAAAGTAGGAGTAGGAGAAGAAAGAGAAAGAGAAAAAAGAAGAAGAAAGTGAAGAACTGAAATGAAAGGAAGAAGAAGTGAAGAAGAGGAGGAAGAAGAAAAGAAGAAGAAAAGAAGAAGAAGAAAAAGCAGAGTAGGAAAAAGAAATGAAGAGGAAGAAAAAGAAGAGGAGGAAAAAGAAATGAAGAGGAATGAACGAAGAACTAGAGCAAGAAAAAAAGAAGAGGACATTAAATATTACGAAGCTATTTTCTTTTGTTAGTTTATTGTTTTAAAGAGGGAGCTATGCCAGTTTATTTAATCAAGAACAAAAAGAGCGTATTTGATAAACTGATTTGTCATTCAATGTTCATCTTTGAAGTTTAAGTATGGCAGTTTAAGTTGTTAACAGATTAGAAAGAAACAGTGTCCCGATCGTAGTCACGTGTTATCATTAGTAGTTACCAGTTTCCATGTTTCTCCATTTTCTCCGTACAGCATGTGGACATCGGCCATTGGTGATTTCTCCGAATTATTAAATGAGGACCCAAAGAACTCGGAAGTGTATACTTTTAGAGGAAGAGCTCATTTAAAAATGGTAATGCTTTTTTTTATTGTGAAAAGGAAATTTTTGCTTGTAGAAATACTTTAAAATTAATAATAGTATGCGGACGTATCCTGTTCTTTTGTGCTTAACTGTATGCGTGGCAAGTTGTGCATATTAAAAACGTTCCACCTGCAATTAATCAAAACTTAAAAATTCCCCATCCCTGCTCTATTCATATTCCAAACGTATGTGATCAGTGTAGTAACTATTTCATACTTCAAACATTCTGCTTAAAAAGAAGAATATCAAGTAAAGTGCTCAGTTAAAAGCTGAGGGAATTTTCCGGGAGGGAATTATACGGTGGGAGTTTTCCGGGAGGGAGTTTTCTGGGAGGGAATTTTCCGGAACCCCTCAGAGACATCATAAGGTACCACGGAGCGACTCTATCATGGGGGGCCGATGCAGTTATCACAGACCAGAGGCTATCTTAACATGTATAACTGCTATAAACCGTGGTTGTATGCTTTGATATTAAGGTTGAATTTGAGTGTTTTTATTGCTTAATTGTTGGTAAAATATGTGTTTTTATTAGTATTATAAGGTAAGGTAGTTAAGTCAAATAATGTTTACCGGATTTAAGTCTGATCGGAATGGAATACAAGTTGCTGCTACGCTCTGTTTCATTAATTAAAAGCAGCAAGAGTTACCTCAAAAGGTGTTTTCTGCCTTAGAATAATTTGCTATTCTAAATACATGAGAAACACGAGTATTCATGACAATTATCGGAACCAATAGTGAAGATGAGAAGTCTCAATGATCGCAACTAAACGACTTTAAACAGAATATGTTTATTATGTCTCACGATGCGCATTATTTAGAACAATAACATGTGGTTATACCTGTTTTAAATACCATTCAGCCTTATATATTTGGGACCGTTCTCTACGCTTTTTAAATACAAATTTGTCAAAAAGTTAGGAGTGGAAATATGACATCATCAATATCGATAATTACCCCCTTATTAGCTTTTAATTAGCATTAATGAGTTTGAAAATGTATTAAGAACTCATTTTTAGATCATTGTACAAAATATTTGTTAATTTCGTGAATAAAATTCCGAGTTATAGCCTTTTGAATCTTTTCACCATATATGGTCAACATTTTTTATCAGGGTCACATGACCAGACCACAAGCCGTGACAGCCAAATTTTTCTGACCAAATTTTGCCAGACAAAGGTTAGGGCAAGTCAGAAAGTTTCAGCAACTTAGAAGAAAGCATTCAAAAGTTATTAAAAAATATTCACAGTCGCGGGCCTAAGAGAAAGTGGTTGATGTGAGACGCACTGTCATAACTGATGACTTGATGAACTATACCTTTGAGAGTCCATTGGGCAAAAGCCCGACATTCGTACGAAAAAGGGAGAGATAAAATGTCTCAACATAAGCTCAAAGATAACTCATTAACCATTGCGTCTACAAACCAATCAACTTGTCCAATGCAAGTGTTCGCTGATAGCAAAGAATTTGGGCTCAAATTTGCCACTAGTTCTTCATAATACAGTATGTAGGTTCTTGCACCTTAGCAAAATATTTAGATAAATGATTTTTAACGAAGTTAAAAGAGTGTATGAGTTGTGTTAATTTTAAAAAAAATAAGAATTTCTTCATTACTTAAAACAATTCTAAAAAGTGTGAATCATCTCAATAATTACTCTCATCACTCCTTAATACTACCAGATAAGAAATATTTTAACATCTGTAGCAATCAGTCCACTTATTGAAAAAGTAGGTGTCTGAGTCACACTACTCTTTTGATGCAGTGAATGTAATCTGAGACCCTTTTGTTCTTTTTGACATTGCTATGGAAATTTAACATCGTCAGTTCTGATGAGAGATTTGCGGTCACACACAAAAAAAATTGTTTCACTGATCAAAACCTGCTGTTTTGCTGCCGTCAAAAGTGGCAGTGTGACTGCAACTATGTTTTTTATTCACACTTTGTTCATGTTGCCAAAAGGCTAAAAAGGTTTTAAAAAATAAAAGCTTTTAAGTTTTCTATATATATATACTGGAACAAGAGCAACTATTGTTGGTTCAGTTTCCATTAGTTGCAACATGTTCTTTATTATTTCTTAAGCACAGGAATCACTTTCAATGGTCATGTTACTGTACAACTTTTATGATATATAATTGTTAATCTTCTGTTTATTTTCAAGCCTATATTCATGTTTGCTTGAAAAGTCACTCTCTGCACTAATCTCCAAAGCTGAGACACCCACTAATCCTTGTAGGTATAAAGTTATATTGATACTTCTCAATTCTCCAGTGCTCTCCTTTTTACACTAGACTTCACTGTTCCTAATGCTGATTGCAAAGGGACACATCATACTATGTGCTAATAATAAAGTCACTAGTGAAATGCCTTTATCACCACTCTAAAATTCCAAGCTGCAAGTTCTAGAGAGTTATCAGACCATAACATGAAGCAGAGCAGACCCTATTGTTCACATCTCAAATACAGGTGGTTTCAGATGGCCACTTTTGTATTGACAGACCATTAAGAGAACACTAGCTTTCATTCATTTCTCATTTATGTGAATTCAGCTGAATGGGTCTGGTTTAATGATACAACAAAAGTTGTTACTAGTAGTTACAACCAGAGGCTATTGTCCTTTGCAGAGGAGAAGGTGAGAATAAAATTTGACTTGCCTTCAAAAACATATATACTGGTTTACAAATGTGAATTAAGTTTGTAATAACAAAGCAAACAACTTAATGAGGGACTTAATAACATTATCGAATGCATTAGTCAGTAATTCTTGATGATTGTACACCCTGTCACTAAACACATAGCAGCAACTAGTTCATTAAACATAACATTGAAGGCTGAACTTAAAATTTCAAACAAAAGGAGTTACTGCGTTTTAACAAACACAAAGTATATGAGTCTAATGTGTTTGTGTATGGTGTGTCAACAAGGGAGATAAATGTTTTACTAAAATGTCTCCGAATTGTCTACTTGGTACAATAGAGCACATAGAACAACACTCATCGAATCTTCTATGATGTTACAAACCTTATAACACAAGCAGTTAAATGACCTGAGAATACAATAATTTTATGCTGTACAAAAGCAAGCTATTGCATTACTGCAAGGCTTACCAGACTAGTCTACACTCCAGCAGTTCCTGGCTCGCGAATACAACGTCACAAGATACTGGAAGGCATTTTGATCACAATTCTTTGCCCGAAAATTATTAGGACATGAATCGACGGTTCTGCAGACGGTTGAATCGAAGGGGGATAGGGCAAAAAAAAAATTTGCCCGAAAAATATAACATTTTAACAAACTGTGGGGCTGCAGCCCCCCTTAGCCCCTTTGGTCGTGCGCCCATGCTTCCAAGGCAATGAACAGTTGGCTGTTGGTGTCAATGGTTTCTATATTTACTGAAAGCCTACACAGTACGATTAGTATTTATTATAGTAATGTAGCTTTCAGTTTTAGTGATATAGACATGGCCATTAACATGTATGGCAAAGGTTATCAAACAAACTTTACTGAGAAGACCACAAGTATTGATTTTAGAAGAAAGAAAACTTATCTTTTGCATAGGTTACTGTCAAGACCACATCAGGCAAACTGAAAGAGGTCAACGTTTTGTATTACATTCAAACTGATGTATCAGCAACTGAAGGCCATAACCGTCAACATAAGGGTAGTTTTATTTTAAAGAAACAGCTTCTCTGCCTACCTCATTGCTTTATGTTATTTTTAATTACTCTCATGTATTTTCTCTCAATTTCTTACCAAAGCTGCTGGGCGTAGATTAGTTAGAAAGGCCATGCGACATTGGGAGAATGGTACATGCATCAAGTTTATTAAAAAAACAACTGAAGAAGATTTTTTGCTTATTTATAGAGGAAGAGGGTATGTTAAAATTAATACATTAATAGTTGTTTAGTATTGACGTGTGTTATGTCGAAGAACTGTTCGAAAAATTTTGTCTGAAAGATGTATTTACCTGGTGTGAATCAATAAGAACTTTTCTTTATCATGGATCAAAATATTCGTTGATTTCACCAATGGAAGACTCTCTGTACTGCACGAGTTTGATATTCTAGTCCTTTAAACATGGAAGAGATCTAAAGCAGACCAAAGTAAGTCGAGATTTAATGCCTCTAAATCAATGATCTCTTGATTTTTGTGAAGCACTTAGGAGTCTGAGCTAGAAAAATCTGTTTACCTTTTCATAGAATGTTACTCTCTTTATGTCTGATGTCTTGTCGTTCTCCTTTCAGTTTATAATAATGTTGTGAAATCGCTTTACAGTTATCTCCAAGACATTTTATGGGTCTTTGCTTTTCAAACATAATAGGGTAGGTGGACCCGCTGTCGTTCAGTCAAAGGACATTACCCAGTGGAAAATGACTTTTTCTTACACCCTCTTGGTGTAATTTAAAAGAAAACGTCTAAATGAAACAGGCTTTCTTACCATGTCGATGTCCTGGGTGCACTTGGTACCATAGGGAAGAGCCTAACTACTTCGACAAAATCGTGGCATGTCCTGGCTGATATCGTAGGTTGACAGCAAAGTTTACTGGTCTAAGTTTACTTGACTCACTACTATCTTGATTTCTTTAGATGCTGCTCTCATGTTGGCAAAATGGGAGGGAGGCAAAAGTTGTCGCTAGGCAGGGGGTTGGAATAAACGGGGGGGTTATAAATTTAAAAACACTTAATAAACGGGGGGGGTTGGAATAGACGGGGGGGTTGGAAAATGACCGAAAAGGAAGTCAAGAAGCAATGTTTAGAATCAACTTCAACTCCCTGATGTTGGTCTTCGCACTTCTTCGAGCCGCGTAAAAGGCCACCATCATCTTTTAATGTGTGATTTTCATACTTTAAAAAAGATATTTTCTACTTTCCCGACAAAGTACGCCCTCAAAAAGTGTCATGGGTAGGAGATTACGTAAAAGTTAATAGGCGGGGGGCTGGAATAAGAATGTCCTGGGTGGAAAATTTTTGAAAAATTAATTAGCGGGGGGGACGTCTATTAGGCACCAAGAGTATAGGCATTGGCCACGACTCTGGAGATGCAAACAGGAGGGAATGCACTAGAGGGGCGTGAAGAAATTTGAGGGGTATGATTTAGTTTAAAGGTAAGGGAGAAAAGATAACTTTGAAACATGGAAAAGGTGTGGGAATTCTCAAAGAGATAGAGGGTGATAAACCGTTGTAAGCAATTAGCTATTCTATTCATACGATTTTTAAGATTTTACTTGTAGCATATTCTTCCTTTGAGAGATTTGTAATTTTTGCCATATATTCATACAAACATAAAAATCTATGCAACCACGAACACTGTTTCTTTGTAGGGTGATGTGTACCTCTGGGGATGCTTCACGTCGTAAGTTTTCCTGGTAAACATATTGTGCACATAAATTGCTTTCAGAAAAGCAAGCACGTAAGATTAATAATAAGAACACCATTTCATCTTGACCTAAAAATAAAAACAGGATTGTGTTTTCATCAACCTGGTTAATTGTTCAATATCCATTAGCCAGTGCAAGCTGGCTTCGAACCGGCTCCGAGCAGAAAATTGCTGAGGATAGTAGATTTACAGTGCATTGTAAATATAAGGACTGTTTTCCTGGCTTGACACGATCGACATTGATGATGGTCTTCAATTTCCAATAACAGTTGTCGGTCAAGCAATATTCAAAGCTTTGTCGTTCTTCAACGTTAAAACCTGAAATCGTACGGTTATTTTCTAAAAATCTACAATGATGTTGCTTTTCCACAACGCAGACGTTCACATGCAATGGTCTCCAAGGTCCAGAGGATACCCTATTGTTACTTGTAACCAGTGGAAAACGTGTTCTGTACTTATTACAACTATATGAATTGTTAACATACAACAGTGTTTTCATCAAGCGAAGTCAGAAACAAAATGTGAAAAATCGGCTCGTTGGCTGCGAAGCGCTATCATGGCAAACCTCGAAAGCAGTGCGTGGACCTTGGTGAGTTAAATTGTTGCTTTTCAGGTTTGCTTCGTTACTACATCCATTAAATACACAGTAGTCTTCGTCTCCGTTTATAAAGCTAACGCTAATGGTTTAAGTTGAAGATATTCCAAATGGTAGCCCTTTACGGGTGCCCTACATGGGTTCCTCACTACCAATTCACTTCCTCTGCCTATCCTAATTTTCCGACTGGTGCACTGTAACCAGTGGAGGTTAAAGGACGTTCAACCCAATTATGTTATACATTACACCACCATGGTTGTTATCCGCGGGACTAAATGGAGTGCAATCACAAAGTTGTAAACTTCTAACCTAATGCCCGACGTAAACACTTCGCTGAATCTAAAGGCATAAATAAAGTTGCTATTATTTTCTTTGCCAATTACCCGTTCAATATTCAGATTTCCCCTGAAATGTCTTGTAGTTAAGATTTTCCTGATATATTTATGTCATTGCTCCGGGAAGCTTTACAACGCAAACGAGTTAACAGATGTGTCTAAGTTTAGGTGTCGCGTACAAATCCTAGGCGGCTGACTCAAGTTTGTATTATGCACTATCAATATCAACTAATGTGTTTCTAAAATATTTTTTCCTGCCGAATTTATTTTTTGATAGTTAGATAAGAAGTAGAAAAACAACTACCGTCACACGTAAACGGGATAAAAATAGGTTGTGACATCATTTACTTGGTTTGATACCGGTATTGAATTTTGTACCATACCCGATTGGGGTAGCGTTTAAGTTGATGGTAAGCTTCACCTACGTTGGACACAATATGTTGTCTAAGTAATGTCAAGGAAAGTGTAAGATACTCACAAGCAGGACAAATGTACGATTTATTAAACTCCCTTGTTCCATCTTCGTCGCAAAAGATATCTTGGTTGGTTGTTAAGGATAGAATTACGTACTTGGGTGCATAGCACGACTAAGATAGAAGTTTTTTTTCTATGACAGCAATCCAAGTTACGGTATCTCTCCTTTCACTCTTTAGAGCTGGTTAGTACTGTAATAAAGGAACTTCCTGTGAGCTCAAAAAAAGGATCAGAAAGATTGTGTAAAGATTCTTTTATGGACGGTTAACGACTGGAGGGTTAACATTACGCATCTAGAGAAGCGAAACTCAGTAGACTTGCAGACCGTTATCAAAAGTAAATTTACACTTGCCTGCACCTTTAATGAATAGGGTTACTTGTACTGTGTCTGTATCAACAAAACCCATGACTTATATCGCTATCACATTGAATATACCTCAAGACCAGATGGTCGATAGTAGTCGAAGGCATTATCAATGCTCCTCTCTGGTTCCTTGCCATCATATTTATGGTAGGTGCAGGCGCCAATCCTATCTCTTTTCATGTTTAACCCCTCCCCGTCACTGGTATTCATTTTACCGATGTTACAAGAAGTCTGAGTAAACATTCACGAGTACTTGGAACTGAACTTCCATAAAAGATATAAAATGTAAGTCCAGCACAACATCAGTACCTGTATGTTAGAAAGACTTAGAAATTATGCATGAATTCGACTTCCTCAGTCTTTCTTACCATAATGCACTTACAGTGTTACAGAATATCAAATGATTTGGTGGCAATGCTCAAGCGTAGCAAATTTGAAGCAGACTGCCTCAGCAACACAAGATCGTATTGTAAATAGTGTGGTAAATACAACAATAAGAAGTTATAGGTATAAATGCCAATAAGAAAACTGCTGTTTAGACAACGTTTCGTCTTAGTGCAAGACGTCTTCGTGTCTTCTTTACACTGTGATGTTTCAAGGCTAATATTTGTGTATTTTAAATTAATTTTGTATAAATAGTAAGCAGGGGAAATGTAATAGTCAGTTGCAGAATTGACAATTTCTCAATAATTTTTAACAGGATTGTACATCTATGGTGCATACGGCTCCACTTCCGTTTAGTTACGTTGCAAAATGAAACTTGCCTGTCAATTTTACAGCGTCAGTAGAAAAATGCTGCTACTCAAGATGAGGTATATTACAGTGCAGAATATGTAAACGTAAATATGTTTAGTTATGTAATACAATAATTATCATTTTTAGTTTGAGAAATGTGAAAGTTTCAATGCTTTTCATTATGGAGCACAGATTACTGTGTACATCCGGTTCCGGTTTATGAAGGGACAGCCGAAGGGGTACAAAGTATCAAAGTAGGGGGTATGGGATATGATGTCAAATTCACTATTGTATAGGCAGAGTACTTAATTTTATTAGTGAATATCTAACTGGAACCAAGCACATTTGTACTTTCTTATCAAAGAACATTTCATTTTTATCTAGTGTACCACCAAGTATTCAGTGAATTGCATTTTTCTTATCAAATTGAAACTTAATATTAACTGTTTCGATTTAATTAAATTCAATAGGTCATTTGCCACAATTTATGAAGGTTCAAGGGACACAAGCTAATAAAAAGTTAAAGAATCACTGCAATAACATCAGAAACTGAACCACGTTGACTTACAGGTTCGTTTTCAGGTCTCCATCGTCAAGCGACTTATAAAATATATTGATCCCAGTGCTCCATCTGCCTCTGTGAGATAACAAGTAGGAATAAAAGGTAGGTGACATCTCCTAACTCATGTAATTAAAAGTTGTAGGTGTGTTATTTGGTGCCTGAGTTGTTTTTAAGTGGGTCTGCTGTAAAATACAGAAGTAGTAATTTGGTTCAACGTTATGAGCTATAGTACATAATCCTAGTAGCACCAAAACGTATTTTTCATCATACCATCATAGTGTGCTGAGGGGTATGAACCCCTACATCAAAAAATCAACCCCCACCTACGATTGCAACCCCCACATCAAAATATAAAAGCAACACCCCCATTTTTTGCCCCAACCCCCAGATCAAAACAGGGGTTGATCCCAAACCCCACATCAACTTCTTCATCATATGTTATTACAAAACAAAATCTGATCGAAACTTTTTTATGTTAAAATACATTGTATTGTTTGTTTTGTGTTTTATGACCACTTGTTGATGTTCAAATGTACATGATGTTGAAATTGTTAGTTAATTGGTGGCCTACGTCGTGGCCGCCGCCGGCGCGACGGCGACCTCGGAGGAGCTGCGGCGGCACCTCCGCGCGGCGCTGCCCGAGTTCCTGGTGCCGGACGCCTTCGTGGCGCTCGAGTCGATCCCGCGTACACCGAACGGCAAGATCGACCACCGGGCGCTGCCCGAGCCGTCCGCCCCGAAGCGCGCCCCGGTCGAACCGCGGACCGACGTCGAGCGGTCGCTGGCGGCGATCTGGTGCGAGGTGCTCGGCCTGCCGTCGGTCGGGATCCACGACGATTACTTCGCGCTCGGCGGCGACTCGATCCTCAGCATCCAGATCGTCTCGCGCATCCGCGCGGCGGGGCTGCGGGTGAACCCCCAGCACGTGCTGGAGCGGACCACCATCGCCGAGCTCGCTCCGGAGATCGGGCATGGAGCCGGCGCCGAGGTTCACCGGGAGCCGGTGTCGGGGGAGGTGCCGCTGGCACCGATCCAGCGCTGGTTCCTGGCGCGTCGGCTCGCCGTTCCCGAGCACTGGAACCTGTCGGCCCGGTTCGAGGTCCCGGCCGACGTCGACTCCGACGCGCTCCGCGTCGCTCTGAGTGCGCTCGTCGATCACCACGACCAGCTCCGCGCTCGTTTCGTCGGGACCGAGGACGGCGCGTGGACCCAGCTCGTCGAGCCGGTCGGTGCGTGCTCCGTGCCGTGGGCCGAGATCGACGTCGGCGCCGAGGCCGGAGCGGAGCGCGAGGCGGCGGAGGAGCGCGCGATGGGGGCGGCGCAGGCGGACCTCGATCTCGCCCGCGCTCCGCTGGCGCGAGCCCTGCTGATCCGGCGAGGAGACCGGCCCGCGCGCCTGCTGCTCGCGTTGCACCACCTGGTCGTCGATGCGGTGTCCTGGGGCATCCTGAACGAGGACCTCGACACCGCCTACGCCCAGGCCGTGGCGGGCGACGAGGTGCGGCTGCCCGGGAGGACCGCGTCGTACCGATCGTGGGCGGCGGCGATCGAGCCCGGCGACGGGGCGTCGAGCCTCGGGGCGGAGGCCGCTCGACTGCCCTGCGACCGTACGCCGACCACGCCCGCGACCGAGGCCGAGGCCTACACCGTGCGCCGCGAGCTGCCGACCGAGCTGACCACGGCCGTGCTGACGAGCGCCAACGAGACCTACCGGACGCGCGCCGAGGAGCTGCTCTTGACCGCCCTGACCCTCGCCGTCGGTCGACGTGCCGGCGGCGCCTCGCTGCGGTTCCTGCGCGAGGGACACGGACGGGACGGCGAGCTCGACGTGTCGCGGACGGTCGGCTGGTTCACCGCCGTGGTGCCGGTCGCGCTGCGTGTCGATCGCCCCGACGATGCGGGGGCCGCGATCCGGGACGCGAAGGAGCAGCTGCGGGCCCTCCCCGAGCGCAGCCAGGGCCACGGGGCGTCGCGCTGGCGGGACGCCGAGCCGGAGGAGCCCGCGCCCGTGCCGGTTACGAGCTTTCATCATAGGCTTATGTCCGTGCGGGATTGAAGCAACAGATTAACATGTTATTGACATATTAACAATTATCCCAGTTCAAAAGTTTTTCTATCAAGGTTGAGAAACTAAAGCTGGTGCTGGGCTTGTGAAATTATCGTATCAGATAGAACCTGAGTAATAGAATTGGTTTAAACAGTTCGAGTTACAATGTCCAAGTTATTGTTCGGTGTGAGCAAGAACGGAAATTAGTTCTTAGGGCTAGTACCTGGAGATATTTTGGCTGTTCCTATAGTGCAAACTTCTTTGAATTCATTTGTTTTTCTATAATTCCCTTTGATTACTATGTAATGGATAGGGAGCGCGTGTAATGATGAGTCAACGCCTGTATGCCTCTTTCAGCTCGCTTTCAGCATATACGTTCTGTGTTAGTAAATGAGTTCCTTGCTATTGTTGCACCTTGAACTATGGTGGAAGGGATTTTTTTCAATTGTTTAAGTTATTTTTGATAAACATATTGTAAATATGAAATTGATCAGGGCCCACTTATTCTATAGTTCTCACCGTCGCTACTCAAGATTTCATGTCAAGCACAGAAACCCTAGGATAAAGGGATTTTATTTATAAATCATTGAAGTTCATTGTAAATGTGTCTCCGATGTAATGAACCGCCAATTTAACGGGCGTTCGCTTCAAACTGGGCTTGACTGGAGCCTGCAAGTGGAAACCATTTTGTACTCGTGCTTCTATCAATAGCGAGGCTAGCTTGATTTCAAAGAGAGGTTCAAGTTTCACATGACCTCCTTTCTGCCATGAAATAAACAACTTGCAGTGTACGGACGATTTGAATCTTGGAAAGAGAGTGTACCAAAGAGATTAAATAAAAACGTGACAAAGATGCTAAAACCGAAAGCATTATCTGATGTACTTGGACAGGCCAACTCAGGTGGAGTTCTTAGCACTATGTAAGTAAATTACTATTTATAACAATGGGAAAGATAAGGTTTTTATCGATACTATTTAAGTTCAAAGTTCCCAGCCAGTGTTGAGCAAGAGCTAGTCTGTACACGACGCTAACTTGTAGGTAAACTAGAGCAAGTAGATTAACATAAACTCTTGTGAAGGTCTGTTGCTTACACTGGTAGTCTGTTCACATTATAAAGATTTTGAGTTTTAAACTATTTCCGAGGCCCCATTCATAACTACATCTGATTATTTGTGACTGGGCCTTGTGGGTAGACACATTTGAGGTGCAATATTGATAGCTGTACTGCAGTGCTACTTCATGAATGAAGGAGCCGGTTTTATTTCATGATACCCATGGAAATATTTCAAAATAAACCGGGAAATGATTACATAAATGGATAGGCGCTAGGCCAAATCCATCAATTCTCCTGTCTTTTGTGACAGTGTTCAGACTAGATATCTGGGAAGAGTAAGGTGCTGAGCTGAGGGGTAATTGTATACGCAAAGTAATTTGAAACACTTTGTTTTTATATAACGGAGTTATATATAATTTTTTTTGCATGGGGCAATTTTATTTCGGAAAATACCAAGTCTGAATTTTTGCTTGATTTCCCGTTACACTTGTATTTTTTCAAAGGTGTATTTCGATCCGGAGTAATAGAAAATGCTTGATCAAAATACACTTTTGTGGCGAAAGGTGTCTATCCCTTGAGGTTGCTCTGATTTGTTTGACTTCCTGACGCCATATTTCTCTGTTTTCCATTGCTGTTGGCAGATCACCGACAAGTTGGTCAATGTACGTTTTGGCTGGATTTTTCAGTTTCTTTTTTCCACAGGATGGTTTCCGGAGAAGTGTGTTACTTATCAGTTTATCCTTCCTTCTCCAGCTATGTTCCATAAATCTCACTCACACTTTCTACGATAGCCGTTGATATTTCTAAAGTCTTTCTTTAGATGGAATGAAGCATGCGAGTGTCATTTTCGTCTAGTCTACAATCTTTTGGCGAAGGGTCCATGAAATGAGCCATTAAGTAAGACAAGTTCTACAAGCACACGAAAGAAATTTTTTCGGACATGTCAGACTTCAAAATAATATGTAGTTTCGTCAGTGCTGACCATGTTTACCCATGCAGCTTTTAACATCCCACTCTGTTGCAGTTATGCTGCTGCCAAGATATAGAGAGGAGTCTACTTATTCGAGAGATTTTCCAGAAAAACAATGTATTGTGCTTCTGCAATTATAATGCATGAACTCAGTTTTCATCTCATTTACAAAGAGACCAACACCACCTGCATTTACTTCCAATGCATGTAGTAATTTTGTTGCTCCCTGATTGTGTCTGATACTAAAGTTAAGTTATTAGCATAATCAACATCATTGCTATTGACCGAGGGGTATCTGTGACTTAATTCGTTTAAGCAGTTTAAACGTAGTACATAAACCAGGCAAAACATAAAAAGGCATGGTGCTATAGTATATCTCTGGAGTACCCCGGTCATCAAATCGAAGAAATCAGTATCACCATAGGGAGACCAAACCTTTGCTTTTATATTTTCACACAATGTCATTATAGAATATACAGTTTCTTTGGGAATTCCATATTCTAACAAAATTGGTTGCAATAAAAGTAAAAGTCAGAATGCTTCAGGTCTTACAGATTTAAAACTGAGACATTGTAAGGAAATATTTATTATAAGGGCTCCTAAAGCCCTTCAACACAGAGCAGAATAAAGTTAACATTCAAATATGATGTGCATTATTTCCATTTTTTATTTAATGATTTACTGGTTATTTACTAAATTTGTAGGGCTTTAATTTATTTGCTTTATTTGTCTTTTTGTACAAGGCTCCAGATTGTTCGTCCAAAGGAGGTACGCTTAGTTCACGGTCTGTAATTAGCCTATGTAAAGGTACTGTAGGTGTAGTAACTAAATTTTAGTTGTAGTGGGCTCCCGATCAATATTTCGTCTTCTGTCCCCCCCCCCCCCCCCCCCCCCTCGCTTAAACAAGTAGATGGGCGCAAATCAAAAATTCTAGTTGGCTCAATACAGATGCAGTCGAGAATAACCGACAGGTTAAGCTTTACAATATGGAGTGTGTCAGTATGCTATAGTGTCCTCTTTTCGTAACCTTTAACAAAGTGTATCAATATCATGATGATGATTATTATAATTAACTTCTATTGCGCAGCTTTCAACATTTCTGTATTCAACTGCGC
Organism: Alatinidae sp. Z8VKAUB7J3; assembly: GCA_010016025.2. Lineage (NCBI taxonomy): Eukaryota > Metazoa > Cnidaria > Cubozoa > Carybdeida > Alatinidae > Alatinidae sp. Z8VKAUB7J3. The sequence continues at coordinate 65,733,864 of JAAAKM020073195.1, read as the reverse complement.
AGTATAATCGTACGAAAATTCTAAAATGATAAATGTAGATCGAAAGACGTGTATGAATAGGTGTAATAAAATGAGTCGAGAAATGGTTGGATTTTTTATTCTTGATTAAAATGGACAGCAATTTCTTCGTTTGTACCATTAAGCGGTAGAATACATCTTCAGAAGTGAAATAACGTACAAATTTTCACGTAAGTAGTGCTTCTTAAATCAAGTAAATTTAAGGTAACCGTAAAATATGTTCGCTGAAGGTAAAGTCGTGTCTGGCAAGTCTGCTGTAAAAGAGCGATGATTTATTAGAGGTTTTTTTTTGCAAGTGTTGATTCAAGTAACCATGCTGTTATGTAGGGTACGTAGACGAAAAAGATGTAAAGCAAATATTTTGAGTGTTTTGTAGACATTATCTGTACTCATTCCATGATCGAAGCATGGATGGTTTGGCCTCATAAAATTGCCTTATAGGTCGACAGAGATCTTGCATGTTACTAAGAGGGCACGAAGAACAAGTATACAATCAGTTTCATTGTATAAGTTACCTATGACCTGCCTGTAGAACGATTGCATGTCTTCAAAATTTTATGCTATCTAAGGAGGTAGAAGACTCTTTGAAAGACCTAGGAGCTGAAGAAAATATTTGGTTTGATTTGGTTTAGTCTTTCCCTTACTGCCTTTCGTTGTTCAGTACAGTAGCCAGAAGGATGCTTGGTATGCTTAGCATCCTCTAGAAGTGGACTTAAAGGTAAAATAGCATCCCCTAATTCATGGTCGTCTATCCTAGAGTTTTGAAATGTGTCAGAGCTTTTCTCAGACTTGTTGAATACTCTGCTCCATATATATTATCCAATATATCAAATCTGCACACCTAAATCTGAAAATTTTGAAGTGCAGCTAACTACAGTCACCTGGTTTCTACGAGTGCTTGTGGTAACTTCCAATTCTTATTGACCCCGCATGTTTTTTTGCTAAAATGATGCCACTTATTCAATGTTTAGTGGCTAAATTATTGGTTGAGACCCCTACAATTTTTTCGCTCCACCACCCCTGACCACCCGCATTTTAAATGGCTTTTTCACCGATTTTCCAGAAGGGGTTACACAAAAATTATATTAATTGGCGAACAGGCTGGCCCGTATGCCTTAAATTTATGGAGCATACCCTAAAGTATGCTCATAGGTAATAAGCATGCCCTACAAAATCACATCTTTAGATGGGTTTTGTGCCAACAGTGAATTAAGAGTTATGTTTTTAGGCCTTTTTACGGACGGAGGTTAAATTTACACTTTGTACGGCTCATTCTCAATACATACTTGGTCAATAAAGCCGTCTGGTTAAATCTATCAAACCCCCGTGTACGTACTTGTCATCAACCCTCGTCAGGGTGAAGTACTATCACATTTGGTGGACAAACATGGAATCGCTCGCGCTTTTGTTAGAATCGGTCACTGCAAGAAGAGTATTTATAAACCTCTGTATTTGGAATGAAATGTAGGTGACAACTACAACTTAGGTTTCATTAAATTGCTGATAGAATAAACTACGTACCTTTTAAATTTTATTTAAATACGAAGACATTATCGATGATTCAGGGAGGTGGTAGGAAACTGCAGCAGCGCCATAAATCCGAGTGTTTAAAAATTACTTATGCACTATACTTAGAAATGAAATAATGTAGCAAATATGGCTTGTAGTTGCACAATGCTTATCTATAGACAAAATCATAATTACTACTACTAGTTATTCTATGAATACGATATATCAGAATATCTTGACCAGGAATAAGTGTCACATATATACCAGCTATGTTTTTTAACCGGTGTAGTCAAATATCAAACTTTCCTACAGCGGTGACATTTTTGTTGTCTGTAGGTAATTCGCGAAATCACTTACATTTTCAAGCATTAACTTCATGAAAGAAAGTCTAAACTAAAATAGATACTCACTTACATTTTCTGCTGTCCTTATTCGTATGATATCCTGGCATATCCATAAAAAAGTACTAAACATTTCCTTGTTTTACTTCGCTGTCATTCCAGTTGAAATTCACAACACACGTGTTTACAGTTACGTAACAATATTTCAACCTTGTTAGTTTTAAACCAATAGCAGTTCATTGTGATATCGGTCAACCAATCAGCTGTTAGTTTAAACAATAGCTTCCTTTAAACTTTCGCGCGCTTTTATTCTCGTGGATGTCTGCAGTGGCAGCATTATCTGGCATAAGGAGAATATCAGTTTTGGAAAGAACACTAGAGAAATAGAAGATATGTCATCACCGGGGATCGAACCCTTTACCCCCGTTCTCGCGACGTGCACTCTACCAACTGAGCTAGGTGACCTCCTATGTTAACATATTCTATTTCTCTAGTCGCCACATTAGTTCCCAATCATCCACCGGTAGACATCGACATCCAGCTCAACGAATTAGAGACCAGCCTCTCTGCGCCATGTGACTTGACCAAGGAAGGACTGCCACCTGGTCCGTCATTCTGTCCAAAGACCATTTAAAGTAGGAAAATTGCTAACGTTTTAAACTATATACTTTGTAATCAAACAAATGACATCCCAATTTCTCTGCCTCGATTATAAGGGAGCTTACACACCGAAGTGGCATATGCGACGTGGCATGTCACTTGGGAATGAACCTATTGCGTTAATTTCTGTCATTTATTGGCAAAGACATCTATTATTCGATTGTGGTTTACCTGGAATCACAGTATTGACTTCGGGGCAGAATCCAAAGTTTCTCAAAGAGCACGCCAGATTTATCCTGCAACTGGCGTGTGATGTATTTAGTGACTTGGACACTATTGTTTTAAGTCTTAATTATTTGAGAAATAATGAAGGTCTGGAGTTACCATTTCCTGCCCTTCTTGGGGAAGGCTGCAAGTTTCTTGGAAGGTCTTTGTATCAATATGTAGAGACAACCACCATTGAAGAAGGCGGGTGAACTGAATAGCATGTCAACAGGATATTATTCCTAGTATTATCCACAATCCTATTCAAACTATGCTTTGCCTTTGGTTTGAGATCAAAGATTATGCCCGTTATACAAACAAAGTTATTGGAGTTTAGTTGAGAAAATCCTCTTGCCGAACTTCTCGCGTCCTTTCTGCCTTTTCTGTACTCTGCGTTTCACTCTGTTGTCAATATTGTTGGAATGCGTTCTTTGAACTGTATCTAAAAGTTTGCCTAGCGATTCAAAATGTGTAGAAACTGTGTCTTCGCATCTTTCTACACTACCCTCCCAAAAGTATTTGAACGCTAGCAACAAATATGGCGTCAACCGAAGAGGCAAACGAACGTCAGCAACATTTGGTTTGAAGTTGAAAACACATACTCTTGGGTACCTAATAGACGGGGGGTTGGAATAAACGGTAGGGTTGAAAAAATCCTCAAAACGTAATAAACGGGATGGGGGTGGAATAGAAGGGGGGTCGAAAAAATGACCAAAAATGTAATAGACTGGGGGGGCCTGGACAAAAATTGAAGTCAAGAATCAATGTTTAGAATCAACTGCAACTTCCTAAATGTAGGGTAATACATATAAACAATAGTCAGTTATTCGAAGTCATGATATTCTCCTGCCTTCCTTCCAAGATTTCAAAAATGTTCCCCTTATCCTCCTGCTCAATGATAGTATTATCGCTAACATCTGTAATGTGCGTGTTCACACTTCTTAGAGCAAATTCGATTTTTGTTGATTTGTCTGTAACCGCGATCAAAGTTTTGTTGGGCAAAATGTGATGCCTTGGAAGTAGTGTTTTCATAGTGCCTATGCTAGTCAACAGTACCTTTAACGTCAACTGTAGGTTTGACTACTAATGAAAATACGACCTCTCAGAAAAAGCTAAAGCCTGGTTCACATCAGAGTAAAACCCGTCGCTAGATCTGAGAGGAGGAGCATGCAAGGAAATCGTTTTACTTTACTTCTGCTGATTCACATGCCCGATCCACTCTTTGCAAGCGCAAATAACCAAAACGTAGCATTTCACGTCACAACCGGGGTTTACATCCATCTTGTTAATTGTGACACGTCAGTCTACAGACTTCAAAAACTAATTATCACGCTCAGGATACAACCCCCATGCTTGCTAAGGAGCTGGAACTGGGGAAATCATTTCAGCTCACCCCAACATTGATAGATTTTATCATAAAGTTACATAAAACCTTTTGTACAGATATTTTACAAAATGGAGAAGGCTTTGGTGTTGCTTTTGAAGATGTATGTATGATGGCACACAAAAGTTTATGATGCTCCATTATAAGTACACACCCTGTGGCAACCGTCTTTTTAGTTATTATAAACTGTTTATACACTTCAGTTTCATGAAGTGCATGAATATGTAATGCCTGCTATACTTGTAACTAAATGTTTACCTTAGTCATGTCAGATCATATCATTATACCAAAAGATCTGTATTGCTATGAGTTAAAGCAACGAAAGATCAGTTGAAAAGGCAAGATTTCGTACCACATACCATATGACAACTTTTGACGTATAACCCCTATGGACTTTGGTTATAATTATGACCCTTTTGTAACATGTTGCATACCAGCACATCAAAACTCAAATAAGGCAATGAGAAAATTACGTGCTTTACCAGGTCACGCATTTTTAAGACAAAGACTGGTCAAGGTAAACTTAAACTTGGAATGGCCGATATTGACTTCACTTTCCGAAATGAGCAATTCTCAAACAACATAACCGTTGTACCAAATACCTTTGACTATATCAGTACAATATTTCTATCATAATGTATAAATTTTGTTCTTTGAAACTGTTTCATGCGATTTTAAAGGTAATCTATATGCCTACTAAGTTGACTGGACAGAGTCAAATTATTAGATAGTTTATCAAAATCGGTGTAATATTCCCTATTTGGAGGCAACAGTTTTTGCTGCAAAGCATCAATTTTCAAAGGTTTTCGATGAAATACTTTACGCTCGCTTTCTCCACAGTTCAGTACGTTGCAATCAATCAGGTAAGCAAATGCAGTCGTATTCCTCGATGGAGGCAATCTAAACTGCAAGATCTACCTGCTAGTTTTAGCTATGTAGCTAAGCCATGTACTTCATTGCAAAGTCTCCAATGCCAAGTCACTATCTTATCCTACGCCATTCTTGCCAGAATATAGAGCAAAGAAATGTTATAACCTGGTTTACCAGAAAAATGTCAAATATGCTGGGCCACAAAGCAAATTCGAACACGACAATCGTATCTAATTTGCCCTCATTTCAATAAAATCTGCGGCTTGGTACCGGCTTCAGGCATCTCACGTCAAACCCTGGTGAACATGAAATGATAGGTACTACCTCCTTAATCTTAGCTGCTTGCACTAGGATCGGCAAGGATTACAACTGAAGCTACTAACACTAGCCAAACAAACAGTTTTTGTAAAAACGTAACTTACAATAACATACCTTGATGTCAAGCTGCCGATTCTCCATATTTCACCTTTATTAAAATAAAGCTGATTTTTTGAACCCTATGTTTTTAGTTATGTTTATCTACCGCTGACCTATCAGCTGAGGTCAGAGGATAAACATCCTTCGAGAATATCTCTTCAAAGTTACCACGGTAATGTACCGCTTTCACAGAGCAACGTATACGTATTTGCCGTCGGTATGAGTTACATAACTAGCTGAAAAACGTTCAAGGAGTCCTGGCAAGCAGTTATCAGGAATTATATCCACACAACACCGCAATGAAGCATGCCTTAGCCACAGAGCCTGACTAGAGTCATGCCATTTTGTCTTGAAGGATGCCCAGGATCAACAACTATTGCTATTTCCGCAGACGACGTCAAGGAAGACGACATCATATCGCATCCTTCACTTTTGACAAAATTTAGGCTTAGAAAGTTTCTGCTAAAGCTAAGACATACTTCTTAAACATATCAAAGTTATATGGTGTCGAGATGATGCGGAGCAGTACGTCGATCATCACTCTTATGTTGTAGTCACTTATGCGAGACGACTTAGCATATGCAGTTGCACGCTTAAGGTTGTATGGATACTACGAGTTGAGATTTTGAGCTCTATCCCGCCATGCGCACAGTCCTTCTGTTTGAATACGGTGAAAGATTTTGTTACGTACCGTTTTCTATCCTTAGTGTGTACCTTTTTAAAGTTTAGATCTTAAAAAATATGAGATATTTCTACATAAGCCTGAACATTGCCCAAAGAGAATTTGCGATATTTAAATTATGTCTCCGATTACCATCATAGTTTGCAGCTGGCCAGTATTTACATCGCATTCTATTTAAATATGACGGCACGTTCCTAAGCTTACAAATACAAAAGCTCTTCCCAAAATGAAATACACAAAGTAGCTATTTCTTATTTTGTACAAAGTGCGATCTTTCGAAGATTTTAACTTACTACTAATCTATCAAACATACGACTGAACTGGTTTGCGTATTACTTGTCTATGTAGTCCCGTAATTTTACAAATTTGCTCCAGTTATTTAAGTTCAAGAAACATGAAGTACTTTTTATGGCTTAAAAAACTTACCTTTAGCCCAAGGAGGAAGCAGAACATCGTGCACTCGCGTACCATCTTGCCTAATTCCAAGGTTGAGACTTCGTCCATTTTCTAAGAATTCGCCCTCCGACGCATAAAATTCTGGAATCAGCTATATTAGTGAAAGATTAAGTATAAATGTATCACTTTCATATAAAGAGTGAAGGGGGTGACATTATACTTCGCATGTAACTTTTGTAATTTTGTTTAATAATAAATATGGATATCTCAACATATGGATAATGTAAAAGGCGTGCTTCACTATAACTAATTCATTCACAAAGAGGCCTGATTAAAACAAAAACTATTTATGAAATCACAGTATGGGTAACCTGTGCCACTTCACTTTACTATCATGAAGGGGCTAAGGGGGGGGCTGCAGCCCCCCAGGTTGTTAAAATGTTACAGTTTTTCGGGCAAATTTTTTCTTGCCCTTTCCCCCTTCGATTCAACCGTCTGCAGAACCGTCGATTCATGTCCTGATAATAGGCCAACTTTTTTCAATGTGCTCTAATGAGTGATTTGAGACTGCCATGGTCTCTAGGGACCCATTAGGAATGCTGTGTGTTAATTTCAGCTCATTCTGAGCACTGTTATTTCAAAAATCATATTTTGCAAAAAGTCACAATAGACCAAGTTTTTTGAATGGCCTCTGATGAGCAGTTTGAGGCCACCATGGTCTCTAGGGACCCATTCGGAATGATTTATGTTGATTTCAGCGAATTCTTGGAATTTTTGGTTCCGAAGGGATTTTTATTAAATTGGGACATTAGAGGAATTTTTCAATGTTTCTGCTGTTGTCTCAGGGGAATATTTTGAAGCCTGCAATGTTTCCTTCCAAGATAATAATGTTTTATTTGTTGATTTTTTGAATTAGTTCTTTTTTTAATTTTGTTTTATATTTTTATAACCTTTGCATGTAAGTCTGCTTTATTTGTTTTGATATTAGTCTTAAAATGTACCGTTGTACGTTGTATGTAGTTTTTAATATAATTTTTTAAATGTAAAATTTCAGTACTTCATTTTGGGTAGTCTCTTCCAGTCTTTTTACACAATACATTTATTATTTATTTCAATACAAATGATGTTTAATTGTTTTTTCATCCTACTCCATTATTGTTACTTAGGTCATCCTTGTTACCATTTTACTCTATCAATACACCAGTTCCATGTACAAATTTATTCCAATTATTTACTCTGATAAATAATCTTCAATTGAAATAAGAAAACACTGAAGAGACCCCTGCCTCCTTACGCGTATGCATTTTAGGAATAGCATCTGGAAAGTAGCTTTGTGTCCGGGTTGTTCTAAATAGGCTTTAAGTATTCTACTTGAAGTTGTCAGGTAATGTATGAATGTAAGTAATTCTCCAATAAACCTCTCCTTTCTTAAAAACTAAATAGGTTAAAATTACAGACACAATTACAAATTTAAATTTCAAAACTATACTATTTACTTATAAATTTAAAACTAAAGAAAGACATCAAATATCTCGCACTGAAACTGCCTGCAAAATTAAAGTAAATTATGTAAATCGAGGAAGACAAAGATAAAAGGCGATAATTTTAGAAGATTCTTCGCTCTTTTATATATGTGCTAACCAATCCTTATATTAAAAAGGAAAACATTTGGCGTTAAATCAAGTGAACCATCTTTATTGTTTTGAATTGCAAAATGGAAATATACTGACCCTCTTTTTATTTTCTTTAAATGTCAAAATAACTGTTGAAAAAAAAACATCTCTAAATTTGTGTCGTGGTATAAGGAAAACATCAGAATTTGGAATATGATTCATTCTAGTTGATTCAGCTTTGTGTAAACTGGAGATTGAGCTTTAATAGTAGCCATGGCAATGTCAAATGTAATTTTGAAACACCCTAAATAAACAGTAAAATCATTTACCGCGTTGCTAAACAATCATCATAATAACAAAAAGCTCTGAAATTTATTGCACTTGGCTTACAAGACAGCTGCTCTAACCGCACTGCCTCCAGTCTTTCTTGTCTTTGTGAATAATAAGTGTTAATAAAGACAACATTTTCTTGGCTTTCATATGCCACTAAGAGAATACAAGTGACAAAAATACAAAAGAAAACAGTATATGAAGACAATTGATGGAACTTATCATTTTGCTATTTTCCCGAAAGTTGATATGTGCTATGCTTGGCAACCTTTTTCTGTCATCTCCGTCGACGGGGAAAGGTAAGGCGGATTGGTAGGCTGGGTTCAAATATATTTTTTCACATTCCACTAAGGTGCCTTTGGTCATTGTGTGAACAGGAGTGTTTCGTTTCGATATTCATATCCTGCTGTAAATGTGACACAACGTCTGTCGCAATCAATTTCAATTTTGATAAAGATGAAAATAGGTCAGGGAAGAAAGTGAGATTTAGCAAATCTTGGGGACATGCCCCCCTCTCCCCCTGTTCCCCGTCCCTATTCTCCTATAACTTTCACATATTGCTTGTATTCTATTTATTAGTTAGAATGAACTTTCAAAAATATATATTATAGTTAATGTGTCACATTCATATTATTAAGAAATAATAACATTAAAGTACTTGCAGTGGTGAGAAATGCCTCGTGCCAGTGTGTCAGATCCCATTCACATCGAATTGCAGGTCCCAAAATTGCCAAAACTGCCATTTCCATTGAGTCAGCCATCTACACGAATATTATAAAAATTAGAACAAAATCAAAATCCATCTACTATTTATCCACTAGTGGTGGGCATTTTGTACTTCTTATCATATTCGTTTGCTTTCATCAATACGAAATATGATATGTCACCCAAAATCCACACGGAGGAGAGGAGTTGGCTATTTAACTATTGTAAAACCAGTTGCAACTGTTTAACTCCAATCAACAGAAACATTTATGTTTTTCATTCCAAACAAGATTTCCAGTTGCTAAAGAGACTTTCAAAACATCTTGTAAAAACAGTGTCAGAAAGACCGCTGATGAAAACAGAATAACATCTGTTAACTTGAGACATTTTGATCAGCTACACAGCGGTCTTTTGTTATCAATAGCCTGGCTAAACATTAAGTAAAGACTAAAGAACAATAAACATCAATGTCAAGGTGTAAAATATCATTACAGATCCGTTATATAATATTATAATAAAACTCTTCCACTGACATTGAAAATATTAAACAATATTAGCTTCTATAACGAATGACGAAAAGGAGAAAATAAAGTATTCAATAAAATAAAAGATCCCTACCCATGCCACTCCAGCAATTGCAAGCAGTTTAACTTGAAATTTACCAAATCCAAGTTTTTCGATGGCTTCTTCCACTGTGTAGTTGGACTCCTCTCCCGCTAAAGAGATTTTGGCAAAAATTGGTTTGAATTTTTTAATAGAAATAAAAGGATTGCTGAATACTTTAAATATGTCGCCGAAAATATGTCGCTGAAAATGTGCCACTAAACATGTGTCGCTGAAAATGTGTCGCTGAAAATATGTTGCTGAAAATAAGCCTAGGCAGTTGAGGTGCTTAACCATTTACCTATCATGTCTTACGATAAATTTACATTACATAAATGTAGATTTCAGAGCAGGGGTTTTCCCTTACCGTAGGAGGCCTAAAAGTTATGGTTAGGATTCCGTATTGCCAATTTATGCTACTTTGTTTATTATAATGCTACATGTAAATTACATTATTATAAAGACATTTTAAAAAGGATTAAAATGGCGTCTTGGTTGTTAAAATCAGACTGGTAGTTCATGTTTTACATGAAAATGATTATGGTCCCACAATCTTCCATAAATTGTGGTAGCACTTTGGGATTTCCAGGCCCCGGGCATGTGGTATTACTAGGGTTAAGTAGCGTCGACAGTGCACGGGTGAAACTTCACTGAAGAACGAGGAACATGATAGGCAAAACTACCATTAAGAGAAGAAATTACACGCCACTAATACCCCGGCCTGCCAATAAACGTCTTACCTTTCAAATGCATTGGGATGGCGATGTCTACCACTGGTGTTTTCATCGCCTCACTTAGTCGTTGCTGGAAAGTATCCACCACCATCTTGTCGTAGGCGTTGCGAAAGGAATCGTCTTCATCACATTGGATCAGTTTTGGACCCTCCTTCAGTTTTACCTAAAGAAGAAGAAAATGTTGGATTGTCACGCTTTCGTTATACGCTCTTGACTGACAACTAAGCATTGGGGGGAAACAAGTGGAAGACAACGAAGCTCAAAATACACGGAGGTTTGAAATGGATGGATTTTGTACTGCTGCTGCTGATGATGATGATGACGACGATGGTGATGATGATGATGGTGATGATGATGATGATGATGATGATGATGATGATGATGATGGTGATGATGGTGATGATGATGATGATGATGATGATGATGATGATGATGATGATGATGATGATGATGATGATGATGATGGTGATGATGATGATGATGATGATGATGTTGATAATGATGATTTCACGGAATGCTTTCATGATTTTTGTATCTTATTTCTTCGCTTTCATAATTATAAGTATATATTTGAAGCAGTTACTCGGAATGTTGTATCATAAAATGGGGGCATTTTCAACGACAGAAATCTTCGGTATATAGCACGATCAGGCCATAATAGAGTATTTAAATGTGACGTCACAATTTAATGAATTTCAGAAGTTTGGTAATGTTTTGCACTCGTTGTATTTTTGTTATTGCTATAGACAAGGTGTCCAAATTTGAGAGTGTTATCTTGAGCAATCAATGAGATATACCCTTTCTGGATCATGTCCATGAAATCCTTCGTATTTGAACCCAGTCCATACCTTTATGAACTGAGCAAAATTAACAGAGTTAATTAACGTGATATTTAGTAGGCGTCTGGATATGGTAAATTTAGACTGACAACAAACATGCTGAGGTTGTCTTTTCAATGGTTTTACCGTCTGAGACTTTTCTATTCCTGCTCAAGGACTTGCATGAAGGTTTGGACGTGTGCCACAGAGGAAAAAGAATCAACATGACCCATGAGTGTTTGTCTCATCCTCATACCAAAATAAACATGGTGTCCAGGAAGAAGTTGTGATTATCACGAGATTTTCTAATGACACTTTGTTATGGAGGTCTGTGATCTATTGGTGTAGGATAGTAGTCAGCAACTTTTCTCTTGCTTTGGACCCCGTCCTAGGAAAAAAAAATTAGTTAGGAACCTCTTAACTAATTTGAGGTGTTTATAAATTAAATATATACGCCAGATATACAAATCCAAGGAGTGTACTTATCCTTTTTCTTCTTCTTCTTCTTCTTCTTCTTCTGCTTCTTCTTCTTCTTCTTCTTCTTTTACTTCTTCTCTTTCTTCTCTTTCTTCTCTTTCTTCTCTTTCTTCTCCTTCTCCTTCTTCTTCTTCTTCTTTCTTCTTCTTTTTTCTTCTCTTTCAATTTTTTCTTCTCCTCCTTCTTCTTAGTCCTCCTTCTTTTTATTCTCTTCTTCTTCGCCCGTTAAGTTACGTTTGACCCTTTCCAGGGTGTTGGACCGTCTGCTGGCTTCACGTAGCCTGTCTCTCCATACGTCCCTATCATTTGCCATGTCCATGGTCAGGTTGTAGGCAAGCAAATCATCCCTGATGGTTTCACTCCCATGTCTTCCTCGGGCTAGCCCAGTGGAGTCAGTGTTGTTTAGTAACTGGGTCGATGGGCGCCATTCCTAGTCTGTCATAGAGAGATGTTGTTCTCACCTGGTACTCTGGTTTCACACCGCATATCCATCTCACCATGGCCTTGTCATTGCGTTCTATACGTGCATGACCACCTCTTCTTGAGGCCAAACACTCAATGGCCTACAGCATCACTGCACTGCTCATAGGAATAACATCTCTGATGATTTTGCTAGTCCTGCTTTGAAAATAACTTCCTAATTTGGGACAAACTATTTATGCTGGTCCTTAATAGGTTACGGAACCGTCAACAGGCAGAGCGCTGCGGTGTCTGTGGACCCAGGCATGCGTACCACTGGTGTAGTGGGCAATATGACAGTAGCCTTTTGAAACCCTGGTTTCCATTAAATCATAAGACTGACGCAGTCTGACTGCGCTTGGGGAGGAACATCGTCGCTGTCTATGAAATTTGAGGGAAAATTTCAAGGCCAATATTTTTCAGTCTCAACTAATTGTTAATCTTTCTGACAAATTCATATCAAATATGGACTGACGCAGCAGTCTTGCATTGGTACCGTTTATGGTACTGCTGACTCAGTAACCTCCAAGGGGACATTTACAATCACAGGTGCCTCTCTTTTGCAAGGATGTGAAGGCGTGACTACCATGACGTAATGGACTATTCTACAGTTCATCAGTTCTCATACATACCACTTCACTTTCGCCTCAAATCAATAACATATAAAACACACTAGGCCCAAAGTTAAGAAATTCTTTCGCACCAAGGATAGCGACCTTGTGATTTGACCAACTTATTAATCAACGGATTCGTGGAAATAATTACTTTTAGATGCCAAACGTTCTCATCTTATTCAAACAAAAATTGCTGCGGCAATTTCAACACATTGATTCTACCTTGAGTATACAGATCACAAAATGTGGGGAATTGATAATAGATAAAACATCTTAGTACTTTCTTTGACTGGAATCTAAGTTCTCACTTCTATATCGCTTTCCCTTGTATTTTGAATGACATTAAATTACTCTTTTAAATAAGCTTTTCTAGTTAGCACTTATTTTCTTGATGTCCCACCTGGTAATACTATGAGTGTTTTCGAAGGAAAAATATTAATTATGAACATGACAGATATCCTTATTTATAAAAGACTAGATTATGTACTTGATAATGTTAAGAATTCTTATCTCGTTACAACCGGATTAATACAACCGGATTAATGTCCAGTTGTTTAATGTCCTGAAGCCTCTCTCAATTCAACCATAAATCTTTACATAGTAGTAACACTGTGTGGGAGGATAAATACCATCCAGCTACGTACATCTCAGTGAAGCATGGATGAACAAGTGCCAGCCCGACTGTGGAGTGGGCAGAGGAAGACCCAGAAAGATATGGCATGACACCATCTCAGAGGGCATGCGGACCTGCAGCCTCGCAGCTGAACATGCAGAGGGCCCGGACGCCTGGCGAGAACGTCTGAGTATTGCCACCTGACAGTCCAACCCCCTGGGGACGGGAGAGACGGACTTTAAACCGCCTGAAGAAAAAGAAGAAGTAGTCCGTTGTAGTACGCCATACGTTACTGTTATTGTGAACAATTAGAACATTTGGGCCTTTTGGATAATATTAACGGCCGGATATTCTACATAATGGAGCAGGTTTAAATTTTTATCTACAGATTTAACTTTTTCTAGATCGTTTCAAACGATCTGCTCAACGTACGGTATCATCATGTATGAAAAACTATTAAAAAGTATTAAGTTTAAAATAGAAATTAAATAATATTACATACCATTGATGCTGCACAGCCATTGGCATTCCGCATGTTCCTTGTACTCATAACTTTTAAGTTTATTCCTATGGTTTAGTGTTTAATAACATCAAAGGATGTTGATGTAGAATCAAATTTAAGGCTAATTTACAACAATTTTAAGACCTGCTTTTGGTATCGTAAAGATGAGGCAAGTGTTTTCTTAATTTCATAACTCTTTAAGCGGGTTTTAAGTAAAATGCAATAAACAGACACGAAAAAGTTAACATCGATAAATTTAGGTGATACATTAAAATAAAGAAAAAAGACGAAAAAAGAAGAAAAAAAAGAAAAAAAGAGAAAAAAAGCAACTCAAAACCCATGCAATCAGCTTTTGTTGAATATTGAAATTAATTCCCTACAATCAATTCCTCGATCCACTACAAACGCTTGTAACATATTGAGCAAAAGATGCGACGGCCATTGCGTTAAGTAACAGACTCATTTTGGTAAGCGTTTTCACATACACTGGTCACACCAATCGTGTGGAGTGAAGTAAAGAAGTTCGCTTCAATATTTATATTTTGTACCACTGTACCGTGACAAGTATCAAAGACTTCTTTAACTTAGAAACACAATTCAGCCGGCAACTCATTTGGATCAAAATACTGTTCGCCGATTCTCGCCAGTCGATCTACGTCGGTAATGAGTACATACATTGGAAACAAGGTAAAATAGTAATATAGTACACACTTATTATCTAGTTTCGTAACGGTAAAGAGAGAAAATTTGCCTTACATAATATGATAAATGACTTGCCACTTTTCTTCCTCATTAACAAACAAAAGCAAGCAACGTGTTACCACACAGCAAAGAAGTAAGTTAAAAAAGGTGCTATAATACCTTGATGTCTAAAGAGGATGTAACAAGATACAACTAAGAGGGAAGCATGATCATAACATCTTAATAGCAAACTGAGTAACTTAACTCAAAAACAAAGTGGCAGACTAGACATTAGTATAAGTAATTTCTGACAGAAACTAACCGTCTTCTAATGATCCTGTACTACCAACACCTTCACTCCATTAGCACCCGACTTCAACGCGGTCAGAATGTTACATCACATGGGCGTATCATAAAGAAAGCTAACAAACAATGTAATTACAAGGGATCTTGTTACTGTCAGACAAAACATAATTATCAGCTTTACTACTTAGAAGACCCCTTTGTCTTGATAAGAACTTCGGCACTTTTTAGATCACATTTACTTCAAAATAACGCATTTTTTGACCTTGAGATTCTTGCAGACTTGACCTCATTCCGATAAAAGTAGAAGATGATACAATATGCTTCGTTGATCCGTACTCCGTATATGACATAATACTTTTGTTGAACTTATCTCCCGTGATGGTAAACTTATCCGGATTTATGTTGGAAAGTTGGTTGGGTGTGTGTGTACCGAAGGTACAACCTTTATGGTGGTGACACCAGGAGGCGATAGGATGTTAATACTCCAAAGTCTTTTTCCCTCTGGAAAGTTACGTATATTCATCAGGGGAGATAAAGGGCCAATTTATTTTGGAAAGTTCTTGTACATCGTTATTTTTATTATCATTATTATTATAAAATATCATAATAAATTTTTTAACTGACAAATCTCCTGAAAAGTTACTTCATAGATGGCAAAATCTAGCAACCAGACTACCAGATAATATCTACACCTTTTGCAGAAAAGGGCTTATTCTCAGCCTACCAACGAACGCTTATTTGAAAATTTGGAACGTGGTATCTACAAACGTTTGTTCTCTATGTTCTCTCTCCCGCTCGTCGTTATCAAAACCTTGTCATTTGAACCATAATTTACAAACTGAGCAAAATTTTCAGTGTTTTCTGAAAGCGTCTTGCAAACAGCTGTTTCTCCCCAGTTGGTACAAGGATTGTGCACAACGCCTTGGAAGCAGACATCATTGTCATGCAAATTTTTACAATGGAAGTGAGAGAGAGAGAACTTGATCTGGACAACAAATACTCTTAGACCAATTCAACATGTAGGGAAGATTCTAATTCAAAGAAACTTTATGCTGGTAGGCAATCACGCAGCTCAGCTTTGGTTTCCGTACTGTCATGATAATTAATACTTAGGTGGGTGGCTTCCTAGGCACTGTTTGTAATTCGGAAAACGGCGAAGAGAGAAGTTAGGAAAGATTAAGCAGCCATGAACACCTACTGGTAACCCCCCCCCCCCCCAAAAAAAAACCAGCCCCGAAAATGCCAAGACAGGGATATCTTGGAGAATGAAGATTCGTCGATCCGAACTGTCGTAGTTGTGTAGGCGTGTGCAGTCTCGAGTAGTGAATTATCAAGTCAAAGCTGTGGGTATGGAAAAATGAAAGTTGTTGATTAAAGCCGAACTTCTAAGTCAATTGATGAACAGATCAGTGAAGAAAGAACTATCTCGAACTAAACTGATTTAGCCGTAAGTGTTGAAAGAAAAATGTTACTTTGTATGTTTTATTTCAATTGTAATGTATTGTAATGTGATTGGGATCTTAATAAGGAAAATGGCATTTCCAAATATTTTTTGTTCGTGCTGTTTCTAACAGGCCAGTAGCGACTCGTAACAGTACCCAGAAATGAACAACTATTTGAAAGCACTTTACTCTGAGCGATTGGATACTTGGAAGCTGCGTTTGTCATCAGTGTTACAAATGCTTCCTTTTCCCTCATGCTGCTTATGTAGAAGTTAATACTGCCATTGAAGAAGTTAATGGCACATTACACAGTGCTAGTAAACAGAGAATTATCTGTGACTAAGATGTCTCCTGTCAACGAAGACTGCGAGAAATTAAAAAACCCTTAGCAAACGTTTGTGCTTCTTATTTCTAGTATGTGAGAGAGCAATACCTGGAAAAATATCAGATTGTATTTGGCAGTCTTCCCTAATGACACTAGTAAACGAAAGACCAAACTCTTGCCGAAATTAAGGCACTGGCATCGAACCTAAAATTCATTCTCTGCTACAAGTCCTGACTCCTGAGACTGCTACGAAAGTGCAGTTTTCTTTAACTTGACAAACAAGCACGCTTTCATCGATTTTTCTGCAGACACTTTCCGAGAAACTTGAAAGATAAATTGAATGAAACTGGTGACTTGAAAGCTATTACTCATGTCATCCCTTTATTTCAACATGTACCACAGATCTATGGGATAGCAAAGAACAAGATCCTAAAGATGTGAAAAACGTATCATTATGCTATTTTATCCCTGATATGTACAGCACCAACCCAGAGCCGAAAGATAATGGAAAGTACTGTGAAGGAGATAATGCACAAAATCAACTTGGCCCAAGTAATGTATATATACAGCGTTTTTAAATACCTTTTAAATGTTTGAAGTAGACAATTGAGAAGAAAGCTGTCATGCTAACTGGAAGTTGATAAAACAGAGGAAAAC
Source organism: Alatinidae sp. Z8VKAUB7J3 (assembly GCA_010016025.2). Lineage (NCBI taxonomy): Eukaryota > Metazoa > Cnidaria > Cubozoa > Carybdeida > Alatinidae > Alatinidae sp. Z8VKAUB7J3. The sequence continues at coordinate 65,716,504 of JAAAKM020073195.1, read as the reverse complement.
CAATCAGGAGTAGTCAGTTTGAACTGACTAAATACAAAATCAATCAATCACCTAATTTTTCAGGCTTTTTTAATGAGCGTTACTGAACTCCAAACCCCTAAAACAAATTGTTTTCAAATTCGCCTGTCACTGATGTATTATACTTCATTGAAAAAAATCGTGCACCAGAATTTCGGCGACAGAGATCAATATGTCATTGCTTTTGAAAATTGGAACTATATTTGCAAAATTGGCAAAATTAAACCTTGCAACAATACAATGTGCTAGCCCGACTCGCTAAAATTCAAAACCAACATGGAAGTGGCATCATGTCAGTTCGACGTTGATCTGACGTCTTAATGGCGTCAGTCGCCGAACGAGAAGAAAGCTAAAGAAGTGAATATCACATAAACTAACACACTTTGAACATGTTAGTAGATGATGTATAGTTCATTGATATGAAAGTAAAAAATTTACCTTCTACAAAAATTACAAAAAGGTAACATACTTACTTTCTACTAAATTACAAAAGTTAACGTTATTACTTTCCACAAATATTACAATAGTGAACATTGTTACTTTTTACAAACGTTACAAAAGCTTGCATATTTATTTTCTACAAAAATTACAAAACTTAACATTATTACTTTCTACAAAATTTCAAAAGTTAACTTATTTACTTTCTATAAATGTTACAAAAGTTAACATTATTACTTTCTACAAACATTACGAGACTTAACATTTTTATCTTCTACCAAAATTACAAAAGTCAACATTACTTTCTACAACTATTACAAAAGTTAACATTGTTACTTTCTACAAAAATTACAAAAAGGTAACATACTTTCTTTCTACAAAATTACAAAAGTTAACGTTATTACTTTCTACAAAATTACAAAAGTTAAGTTATTTGTTTTCTACAAATGTTACAAAAGTTAACATTATTACTTTTACAAGTGTTACAAAAGTCAACATTATTACTTTCTACAAAAATTACAAAAGTTAACATATTTACTTTCTACAAAATTACGAAGTTAAAATTATTACTTTTTACAAAAATTACGAGAGTTAACATTTTTAACTTCTATAAAAATTACAAAAGTTAACTTTATTACTTTCTATAAAAATTACAAAAGGTAACATACTTACTTTCTACAAAAATTACCAAAGTTAACATTATTACTTTCTATAAAAATTACAAAGGTAACATACTTACTTTCTACAAAAATTACAAAAGTTAACATTATTACTTTCTATAAAAATTACAAAAGGTAACATACTTACTTTCTACAAAAATTCTCAGCAGACACATTGCAATTATACATAATTCTCAAAGAGTGGAGCATTACCACAATAGCTTGCAATTTAACGGCGCAGACCGGATTCGAACCCACGACCTCATGATTACTAAACCAACGCCTCAACCATTGAGCCATATATATATAACGAACAGACGAAACTGAGGCGTCTTGTAATTATTTAACAAAACATAAAAATCAACTTAAAATATATAATAATTAACTGAAATTTATATAAAAAAATATTAAAACATAACGTAATAATGTAAATATGCTGCTTAACAAAGAGTTAATTCACTTTTTAAAAACAAAATCGTGGATATTTGCGTGAGTGTTAACAAACTGGCTGGTTAAATGGTCGACTCCCTCGGTACAGAGGTTCATAAAATGTCCATTATTCTTTTCTAATGCAAATATCTGAAGATGGCTAATGTTTAGATCTGTTGTTTCACACCTTGGAGCTGGAGGATCGGCAGACTGGTCATCCTCTGTCTCTACCGTGGCTACTGTGGGTTCTGCTACTGGAAGAGAAGCTGCTGATTCTCTCTGGGAGATCACACAAAATACAATAGGTTATAAGCAACTCATTGCTGTCACTCTAACAAAGGTGCGATACCCGAGACCATCGCTCGTTGCGTCATGTTGATGACAGTCTAGTCCGGTGAGAATGTCATTGTTTGCCGGTGTTACATAGTGGTTTTATGGCCACGGACTAACGATTACTGCTCGTAATTAGCAATTTAATGCTTCCCGTTAAATGCAGAGTTTAAATGCAGAGTTTAATACATATTTTTGCTGGGACTTAGATTTTGCGCCCACATTTCAAAGCTGCCCTTAAAAGCAAGCTGTCCGCAAGGACGGTTAGACCAAGGGAAACCCTTTGGAAAGAGCGTAGAAATCATAAATCATCAATATTTACTCCTGCCTTCTGTTCTGTTATTTAATTGTTGTAGCATTAAGAGCTAATTTTTGATAACCAGAAAAACTACATAGATCTAATTTAATTTAAACAAGCCGTTAATTCTTGTAAAAGTAACAAGGTTTAACAGCTCTATCAAAATACACATCGTTTTCATGTACATCATAAGTAAATTTACGTACGAAATATGACAACCAGGACAGGATGTCTTGCAGTTAATTGTGTAGCGTTACAATTTTGGAACATGCAAACTAATGAGTCGTAACCAAAAAGGTTACCAAACTTGTATTTCATTCATCAAATTTGTAAGTAAGTTGTCGGTTGAAACCCGCTTCCTTTCTGGCCTTCGACACTTTTCTAGAGACAATAATTACGTGCGTATAGATGTCAGTATCCGACAAATGGAAAATGGTAAAAAACTTAGGTCAATGTACAACTCAACCAATGTTTGGTATAAAAGTTTAATATAATTTTTAGTATAATTTTATATTTAATTGAGTCTTTTCTGAAATGCATAGTAAGCTGTCAAAACTTATAAGTTTTCAAATTTGCGTGATACGGCTTTGAATGAAAGAGGATTTTAGCTAAGCGCTCATATCAACGGGGCGACTGGATGTATGATTTAAAGCGTTTGTTTTGAACACCAGACTTTGACAATGTTGCAGCATTGCTCCACACCAATCTTTGTACATTTTTTTACGCGTAAGCAAACATTTAAAGTGTTTAGGAAGTCCCGATAACCGAATTCCGGATAGTCGATATACGATCCACTGTATTGTTATTCTATTGTTTTAAGAGATCACGGAGGGGAAATCTAGTTTCTGTTCGTCGAATAAGTTGTTGTAGCCAGTTGATCACACTGTCGTAAAAAACGATTTTAAAAACTGTGTTCTTATAGTTTTGGTATTGGTTGAAATGTTTTTTATACTACGAGATAACTGGACGTTGAAATAATTTGCAAGAGCATTGCTTTATTGTCAAGTCAAATCTCTTATTTGCAAGAGAACAAATTTTGTCATGTCACACCATTACTTAGGAATCTTCACTGGTTACCCATTAAATATCGCATTGAGTTTAAGATATTAGTAATTACCTTTAAGGCTATCTATAGACTCTCTCCATCGTATATTTCTGATTTAATATCCATAAAGAGCAGCAGTGGGTGATATAGTTTAAGGTCAAGTAAACATATTCCAATTTTTTCAAATGGAATAATTTCTGGAGGTAAGAACAAAACTAGGAGTTTTAAGAAGCAGGAAATTCAAAATGTAAAATGTGATTAATAGTGGAGTAGGACCAACGGGGCGTTTTCAAATTTATAGAAAGAATGGTTTTTTTGCTCTTTAGTAATCGGAAAAAATAAAATAAACAAATCTTTGTTTTTGTTGAAAGAATGCTTGAATAGAGTTTTGTCATTGGAATCTAAACTCGAATTCAAAATCACATAAAATATTCAATACTCAATACTGTTTATTTTCAAAACAACGTTAAAGAAAAGCAAGAAATTGTTTACTTTTATAACTGAAATTGATATCTTACTCAGGTACAAAGTTATGATACACATGTAGGTTCTGATCTAAAAATAAAAATAACAATAACAATTAAAAGTAATTCGTCTAACAAAATATATTGCGGTATTTAGAAAAGCCAAAGCATAAGCTGAAAGAACACATTTCTTTATTGGTCATCTTTATCTACTGATAATAATAATAATAATTTTTTTTTAACTCAATGCCTTTATTGGTGATCTCTTTACAAAAAACATATTCCCGCTGTTGTCACCTGGCGTAGTATATGTGACAGCAGGGTTGATTTTCAGGAGTGTCTAGTCCAAAGAAATTAAAAAATAATGAAAACGATGATAAAATATAAACACACACATACGGAAAAAATAGCTAAGGGAGAGAGAGAGAAAAAAATTTACATGAAGAGTAATAGTTCCGGAGAGGTCCATTCTTTGTTGCGCCTATTAAAAATGTAATATGACGTCATTTAGCATCCTTAGCTATTTTCTGCTCCAAATACCAGTTCCAATAACCCAAATGATTGTTGAAATACCTCAGCAAATGCAGCGAAGAAATGGATATCAATAGACAAAGTATTCAAGCCATTGTTCCCAAGAGTTGCAAACCACATGGAGATGTGAGGGAAGAACAGTGATTCTTTTTCGGCAAAACTCGACTTGTTGTGGAATAAACAGTGAATCATTAGAAAAATTTATCGTATCACTTTAAGTTTAAATCAAAAAGTTAATTTTGGAGGGATCTTTTGTTTGGACTTCAGGAGCTCTCTGACTTTCAAAGAACATTGCTGCTATGCTTGTGCTGACATCGGTGATGGCTTTGCCCAACAAACTCTCCAGAAATCTTACATGATCATAAACATTATCTTAGCTTTTCTACGAACCCTTTATGTTAGTCCTTTTTTATTTACATAAACATTTTGAAATTTAAGGATTTATAGCTACTTTTCATTATTCATTTTTTGACTCATTTTGTGAAGGCCAAGTTGTGATACTTCGACCTTTATTTTGTATGTTGCAAGATTCTTCTTGACACCAGACTTGGTTATACATTTGGCCCACAAAGAATTTTGTAGCTGTGAAGATGCCCTCTTTCAAATTTCATGCCTTCATGTATCTGTTGGTGGCCATGCACGTAACTTTCCGCGAATTGTTTAAAGCACTGATAAGAACTCCGTAGCAACTGTTTGTGACTTGATTTGTTACCATAATTTCAGTCCCCCTGCCAATCCCACAATGTATTCCAGAACAAAAATCCTTGTAAAGTGTCAATTGTAACATAGTCTGCAAATAGTTTTGTTTTTTTCAGCAGGTTGTCGTCACAAGGGCAAGTATAAAGAAAGTGTGTTAATGATAGAAATGCTGAATGCTTCCTCTGCCTTTTTGTTGTTCTTTGCTATACTGCAAAGCAACATAAAGCAACACCCAAGAGAACATACATAACATGCATGTTCATCAAACAACACAAGAAAGAACACAAAGATTTTATGTTGTTTGAAGAGGCAACAGAACTTTTAATAACCAAAGTGAATTTATTCAAAGAAAGATAGTAATTGTAAAGAGAAAGGTTTTATCCACACAATAAAGATATTTTAATGAATTTTTATGCAATTTTATAATATTTGAATACTTTAAATACACTAGCCTTCTTGACATCTTTCATTGATTTTAGTACGGTCTTCATCTACTACAACATGACGTAGTCTTCATAATCCACTTTAAACATGCATTGACTGTTATATCAGTTGACTATGAAGTTAACCATTTTGCCATACTTATCATCATATAATTATCTACAACTCACTCTCTCAATCACTCACTCAGTCACTAACTCATTCACTCATTTTCTCACTCACTCACTCACTCACTCACTCACTCACTCACTCACTCACTCACTCACTCACTCACTCACTCACTCACTCAGTGACAGAAAGAATGCACATTTCTAAGTTATGTAAATACGTATGTCAGCATTTGATTAAGGTATAAGTAACCGTTATTTTCTTGTAAATATGACACTGAGTATTTCTATCGTTGAAGCATAGAGATCAGTGTGTAAATTCGGACCTACGGAGATGGACGTCTTGAATACTCTTCAGAAAACGTACATGCCGAACATTCGTAGCGAAGTTAGGGGAAATAGGTTATAAGCACCCATGTAATTTTGGAAGGATTGGGGCTCCACTTGTTTGTATAGTAAGAATTAGTAAGATTGGGGATATAAGAAGAACATAAGTTTTCAATTAATTTGCGTCCATTTTCTAGTATTTTGCCATCTTGTATATAGTAAGAGTGGATTCGTTATGTTAAGAGTCACTTGTGTACGTTTTGTTTTCGAACGATGTTTTTCAATCCTCTCCTTACCTACCAATTCTTCGCAATAAGTTTTTCTCCTTTTATCCAGACAATTGTTATGACCAGTGTCTGTCGAAAACGCTTAGCGTTCGTGAATTCATCATTTAACGCTGTTGTCACGTTTTGTACCGCAGACCACGAGTTCATATTTTCTTGTATAGTATTTACTAGGATGGTAAGTTGCTGCGTGTATTTCGAAGACCTTTATTTCCTCTTTTAGATGTTGTGTGCTGAGATCATACAAAGTTTTAATTGTAATGAGGTGGTTACTGCCCATAGAAGTCGGTGATTCTTTGCAGTTTGACACTAGAAATTCTGTTTAAAAGTCATGGACATCGTAAGATTAAATGCGTTTCCAAATGCATAACGAAATGCAAATTAGCCGTTCACTGAATTTTTTCTTGTAACGTTTTATCGATTGTGTTGCATTTTTTTTAGGAACGCGGCCTAGATGGCGTCCGTTTCTCTGTTCTGATTGGTTGTAGGAAAGGTTCCTTGATACATATTATACCTCATACCTTATAACCTCATGCTTAGTGTGAATTTATACACTCCTGAACTACACGAGGAAGTACATGTTGTATGCGTTCTAATCAAGGATATACTGTATTGTAAGTGTTATGCCAAGGGTGAGCATGGAACGTTTTTGTGTTACAGGGTTGTAAACAAGGCTGTGTACTTGCTATTCTGTAGGATAATCTCCAAAGAAATTTTTATTTGATTCGCTGCGCGAGTGACAAATGCTCCAAACATCTGAACAACCTGGTTCGGAAAAGCCCTAAAGGTATTCTAGCAGACCACAGTCACACTTCATGTATACGTCAAATTTATTGAAAATGTCTTAGTGTATGAAAGGGGTGACATTGCAAACACATTCAATGTCTATCTCCTAGGCTTCTACACTTTTTCTCTTCACATTCTTTCTTATGGGACTGGATGAGCTCCATCGCTTGGGTGGAATTTAAGTTTGTTCTAGCTCCTTAGTAACTCGTAACTATGGGTAGTTTTTAACAAGCTTTAACAACACTTCTTGTTCGAGGGAAACGAGAACTGTATGAATTTCAATGAACAACTCATGATGGAAGGTTGAAAACCTTCTTCTTTTCACTCTCGCCAGAACCTAAAGTAAAAAAGAAACACTGTTACAGAGGAAGCGCAAGCAGCTGCGGAAGTGAAAGGAACTAGCGTAATCACATGACAAAATAAACTTAACGGCGGCAAAGATCTTGTTAGCCTAACTTAATTTATAACCTTCAGATGGTACTTAAACCTTCATATGGTACTTAAGCTTTTACAACCTTCAGATGGTACTTAGAGCCAACCCGTTGTAATACTAAGAAGCAGCTAAGAGAAAAATACCTCCGACATTCAGCATTAAGATACAACTATTGTGTAATAGCTGAGTCGTAGGTCTATTACCAGAGCTAGCCCTGGATGGTCCAGAATTAAGTTATTAGGTCGTCCTAGTGTATAAAGAGTGCGAGTCAATGACGGAACATTTTATAATGGTTATAACAGAATTATATATTGGTGATAATAAATAAAATGAGTTTAGCAATCTTTGTCTGTTGACATGGGTTAATAATATACTTTGACAATGGTAAATGGAATGAACTGATTTAAATTAATTAATAACCTATTGGCAAACTGTTTAACAACTCTTTTGATAACCCTTTGACAACTCTTTGAAAAATCTATTGAGAACTAACTCATCATGTGTCCTCTGGAATTTGATGGATACTTAATTGACAAGTTATAGGTGTGGCACAATGGCACATAGCATTTTTACATTGATCACAACAAAGCAAAAGAACTAGAATCAAAACGTGCATCCTGTGTACCGAGCTCCGCAACGGCATTGAGAGTTGTACACAACGTTACTTTTTGTAAGATATGGCAACACATCTTTACTGAAGACAACTGTATAAAGAGGAAAGCTATTTCGAGTATTTCGGATACAGCCAGGTCTAAGGGATTTTCGGTGGGTGGTATCGAAGGGGGGAATGATGTATTAGGTACGGATCCCTTGCCTTCTATTGTAATATGTACTTACAGCCACTTTTTTTCTTTTTGGATTATGCAAAATAATGTAAGTATATTAAGACACTTGAAGTGATCCTCTCTCCTCGAAAATTGAATAGGAAGCCCACGTGGAAATTTTGTTTAACGCTTCAAATAATAGCGCTAAAATCTCTTAAAATTTTAAGTCTTGAATCAATCGCAAGAACTCCATTGATAATAATAATAATGAAAATAGCTGCTATAGCGCTTATTGTGATATTTCTAAGCGCTTCACAAATCACAGTTAAAAGTATAAAAGTATAAATATCTATCTAACTAAACGACATTTTGAAAAGGTACGTCTTGAGATTACATTTAAACTGATTTAAGTTTTCAATAGAAGTAATATTTCTTGGTAACGAGTTCCATAACGTTGGTGCAACTACACTAAAAGCTCTGTCACCGTATTCCTTTTTCTAGTCACCGCATTGTTCAAGGTGGTTTTCAGTAGGATGTAAAACCGGATGCCCCCCAAAATATAGCCTTGCCCCCCCCCCCAAACCTGAAGTGCTGGCTACGGGCCCGATGTTATCTCTCTACATACTAATAACACATTTGATGCTAAAAGATCACAGGTCAGGGGCAAGGTTCCTCTCGAAAATTTTTTCTTCTGAGACAGACCGTATCATAACCATATCCAAGACCAAATCAGCGTTCTTGCGAGATTAGGGTAATACTTTGAGTAAGAAGTTCAATGATAATGACTTTCTTACCTCACTGGTCTACATGTCTGACGTATTCACACTACTCAACGAGCTGAGCACTTCGATCGAAGGCCGTCAAGTTACTCTTATCGACGCCCAGGAAAAGATAGCGAGTTTCAAGTAAAAATTAAAACTCTGGAGACGACGCGCTGATAGAGGAAACTATGCCAGTTTCCCAACACTAGACAGCCGTTTAGATGAATCGGACGATAGAGAGGAGTCCGTTTCCGCGTCGATCATTAGCCACCTCGAAAATCTGGCCGAGTCATTGGGATATTTTCGAGATCCCGTCGATAAGAACTCCTCCATACGACACTGGATTCGCAATCTCTCAGTGCAGCCCCCTGATGAGCAGTGGGGCCTTTCCCCGCGGTCCGTTCTTGCCAAAAGGGAAAGGGGTTTCCGGGGGGGAGATAGTCATTGAAATTACTGTAGGGTTAATTTATTTTCCAAAATTTACAGCAATCATTTTATTAAACTTTGCAATGAACAATGAGGAATAACAAGAATATAAAAGCCGCAACCGCCGCTGTTCGCAATGCGCAATATGAAGGGTAAATACATCTAAAACGATCACAACTACAAACTCTGCTCACACTCACGGTCACCCATCGCTCTATTTTTTTGGTTTTATTATTTTGTTTGAATTTTTGTAGGTTTCTTTTCCTGTTGTTTTCTTTTATCTGGATTTACAAGGAAAGTTGAATGCTACGTGCAGGGCATAACAACAGCTGTAAAGTAATTTGTTTTTACGATAGGTGGACCAATGTACTGGTCCGTTGGGGTGATAAATGTGCGGCCTGAGTTACGAGATTGTGGGAAAAAAGAAATTTTGGTTGACTTGGCCTTGTATAGAGTAATAGGGGCTGAATAATAAGTTACCTAAGCTCTACAGCTGCAGTCATACCCTGCTGATGACCAGTAAAATGTTACTGTTTACCATTTTGGTTTCTTCTTTCGTGTCTTTGTTTTTCTTAGTCCATGTAGACTCTGTTTGGAGTTCGGTTTAGATGAGACCTTTTCTGGTGGTGGTGAGGCTTCTGACTGTTGATCCTCGGGAAACAGCTGCATGGTGCTAGTTTCAGGGATGTATGTATGTATGTATGTATGTATGTATGTATGTATGTATGTATGTATGTATGTATGTATGTATGTATGTATGTTATTTGAATATATTGGGAAACCGTTGTGCACGCTGGAATGTGAGCACTTCAATAGTGCCATTGAGCGTAGTTACACTTTTTGAACATATTGGGAATGCGTTCTACACGCTCGACTGTGAGCATTTCAATAGTGCCATTGAGCGTACTTACATTATTTGAACATATTGGGAAACCGTTCTGCACCCTGGAATGTGAGCACTTCAATAGTTCTATTGAACGTAGTTACACTATTTGAACACATTGGGAATGCGATCTACACGCTCGAATGTGAGCATTTCAATAGTGCCATTCAGCGTAGTTACACAATTTGTACATATTGGGAATGCGTTCTGCACGCTGGAAAGTAAGCATTTCAATATTGCCTTTGAGTGTAGTTACACTATTTGAACATATTGGGAATGCGTTCTACACGCTCGAATGTGAGCATTTCAATAGTGCCACTGAGCGTAGATACACTATTTGAACATATTGGGAATGCGTTCTACATGCTCGTATGTGAGCATTTCAATAGTGCTATTGAGCGTAGTTACACTTTTTGAACAATTTGAGAAACCGTTCTGCACCCTGGAATGTGAGCAATTTAATAGTGCCATTGAGCGTAGTTACACAATTTGTACATATTGGGAGTGCGTTCTGCACGCTGGAATGTGGGCATTTCAATAGTGCCCTTGAGCGTACGTACACTTTCTAAACACATTCGGAATGCGTTCTGCACGCTGGAATGTGAGCACTGCAATAGTGACATTGGGCGAATATACACTTTTTGAACATATTGGGAATGCCTTCTCCACGCTGGAATGTGAGCATTTCAATAGTGCCATTGAGGGTAGTTATACTATTTGAACATAAAGATAAACTGTTCTGCAAACTGAAATGTGAGCATTTCACTAGTGCCAATGAGGGTAGTTATACTATTTGAACATATTGGGAAGGCTTTCTGCTTGCTGGAATGTAAGCATTTCAAAAGTGCCATTCAGCGTGGTTACAATTTTTGAACATATTCGGGAATGCGTTCTGCACGCTGGAATGTGAGCCTTTAAATGACGTCATTGAGCGTAGTTATACTATTTGAACATATTGGAAATGCGTTCTGCGCGCTGGAATGTGGGCATTTCAATAGTGCGAATGAAAAACGTAACACTTTTTAGACATATTGGGAATGCGTTCTGCACGCTGGAATGTGAGCATTTCAATAGTGCCATTCAGCGTAGTTACACACTTTGTACATATAGGGAATGCGTTCTGCACGCTGGAATGTAAGCATTTCAATATTGCCATTGAGCGTAGTTACACTATTTGAACATATTGGGAATGGGTTCTCCACGCTGGAATGTGAGCATTTCAATAGTGCCATTGAGCGTAGTTACACTATTTGAAAATACAGATAATCTCTTCTGCAAGCTGAAATGTGAGCATTTCACTAGTGCCAATGAGGGTAGTTATACTATTTGAACTGACGGTAAACGCTTCCTGGAGAATCCACACATATCTCCACCTTTAAACCTTATTGGCTCTTCGGCAATCATTTATCAACTTCATACGAGCCTACGCCATGGACATCCTCGCTTATTTCTCGTGGTAGACCCTGGTAGAGTACACAGGGTGTGACCATCCCTTAAATATTGAGGGCTCCATGCTTCTGTAAGTAATCAATCAGTGACTGCATATTGTATCTTTTTGTATTCCTTAGAAACTTAAAACCACACAAATATTCTAAGAAGGCAATATATGAGAAGCGATGTCGGTTCTTTCCACGGAACTTCTATAACAGTTTAAGAACAACAACAGAGCCACCTGTCGTCCACATGGGGATCCAAGGCCTAAAATGCTACAGTCAAAAACTACATGTCTTTTGATCTTGTTGTAAACGCTTGTGACATAATCGAACGTTATACACTGGAAAACACCCACTACCTTTAAATGGTTTTCGTCAAGGAAAGTGAACAACATGGACTCTCCGGTTCCATAAAATCCATCACTGATTCTCGGGGCGTCTGACATAAATGTACCAAACATCTGCAAAATAAGGAAAATATTAAAGGAAACTGTAAGATCATTTCACTATTTTTTTTCACGTGACTTTTAATTGCTCATTTTCTAATGCTCGTTTGCTTGACCTCCTTTGACAATTTTGGATAAAACAACATTTCATACGATAATATTTTAGGATTTGTTAACACGTTTGTCGTTAAATTGACACGATACAAGTTGTCGTGATTTCTGTGAGCACGGCGATGCAAAGTCTACATGTACCACACCGGAGATTGAACTCTTTCTCGGGTTTGCAAACCATAGCTGCAGTGATAGCTTGAGCCCTTTTTTAGCTATTCATCTGGGGGTTCTTCTCTTCTCATAATATTGCAAATTGAATAGGAAATCTACAACCATCCACAACATCTTTAGTAACCTTACTCAGCACGGGGGGTTACCTTCTATCCAAATTTCTCTAAGTATGCCCATGCCGGTTTTGGTGAGCTTCTTTCTAACATATATTTTCTAGTTTTGGCGTCAACGTTACCCCACACCGAATTGTCCAAGTAGTCAGGTCAAGAAAGGAAGTATGCAGAAGTATAAATCTAGCGGGCCTACATATAACACGTTCTAGATTAAAGAAGTAAAAGTCAGAAAAAATGAATCCTTTTGTGAGTTGTAACAGTACCTTTGATTTGAAAACGAGACAATTGGCGGAAACTAATAATTGCATGGAGAAATATCGTCGTATTAGGTTAATTTTAAGTGTTCTCTTTGCTGTAATTGTATCTAGATGTTGCAAATCCTCTATAACAATGTATCAATTTAGTAAAGATGGGGACGTACTGTAATGTCGCATGCAGAAGGGTCACCGACTTGCCATGCATCTTTTTGTAATGCACATCTGATTTCAAACTCGACAGATCACGCTACAGCCAAGTTCTGAAAATTTTCAGTTGCGCCATCCTGGAGTGGTTTCCAAATTGTAGCTGTGACATTCCCACCAAAATCGGCCTCGTTCTCAGAATCTTCAACTGCGTCAGACCACATGTGCATCTGGTGGATTCCTTTCGATCTAAGGACTGAATGGACTTTCCTTGTATATGTTAACTTTAGTTTCTTCACGTCTACTTTAGCTTCTTTGCAAATTTTTGATCTTTCCCATGGTATTGTTGGTGGCACTTCAAACCGGTAATACTTGAATCCTCCTTCTATGAGGACATTCGTGGCCTCGTCGCCACCGAAATGCCACTCTTTCAATGGTTGCCCAGCATCACTGTGCATTCTCTGTACTTCTGCAACAAGTTTGTCGACAAATCTATATGAGGACGCCATACAGGGATTTATTGCTGTAGTTCGATCGTATGATTGGATAGAAAGCATATTGGTAGTGTCATCGGGATCCAAAAGTCTGTATTCCTCTGCTTTTCTTTGATTCACTCTGGCATACTTCAAGTATCGCATCTCCATTGCCATAACTGCAGCTCTTGCATGACCAGGCATATCAAACTCTGGTATCACGGTAATAAATCGAGCATTTGCGTATCTAACTATCTCTACATAATCGTCCACTGAGTAATACCCGCTTCCCTGGTTGTTTGAATTTGGTCCAGACCCCAACTGCGGCATAAGACAAATACTTTGATTCCAGCAACGCCTTGCGCCGTACTCCGTTAACTCCGGAAGCCCCGGAATCTCTAATCTCCATCCTTCGTCATCCGAGAGATGAAAGTGAAATACATTCAGTTTGTAGTATGCCATCTGATCTAACAGCCTCAATATAGCTGTTTTAGATTTAAAGTTACGGCCGACGTCAACCATTAACCCTCGATGTCGAAAACGTCCCGAATCAACGACTTCCATTGTAGGAAGTTCCAGGTTTCTTATTTCAATAAGTGACAATAAGGACTGCAATCCGTAGAAAGCCCCTCTAGTATCTCCATAAAGAAGCGTCTCATTTTCCCTAATTTCCATCACATACGAGTCAATATCGCCTGAGGCAAATGGTTTTACGGGTCTGCTAAGTACAATCTCATATACGTGGCCACGAAAAATGTTCCTTCTGTCGTGGAGTCTAATTCCAAACTCTGCAAACCTATCTTTGATAGCAACCTTAGTATTCCAACTAAATTCATTCCAAACCTCTCCATTGATCTTAACATCGCGAGATAAAATGACAAATTCTTTACCGAATTTGACATATTTTGGCGTTGGAACAATGACTCCTTTGATATCTCTCCTATGTAAAAGCTTCAGGTTTTTTTTCCTGTTTTGATAGTAACGGGTTGCAGAATTGACAAATGGAAATCTTTGAGACGTACTACTCCAAATCCCAGACGCAAATGACCCCAATGTCTTTGATTCCACTGTAGAATTGAATACCTGATTGAGGTCAGGCCGTAGGTTTACTTTAAAATTAAGGCATAAAAAGGAGGGCATTATATATGTTTGCGAACAATAATATAAAAGGCCTGAATATTTTTTAGTTGTAGAAAGTATTCTCATTCTTTTATAGACAACTTTTAAGGAAACAAAGATTTACAAAGCTTTCAACATAATGTAGTGTTTGCATAGAATTGACAGTTTAGCAACACCAGACCCGCTTCATCCGTCGATTAACTGGAGTGGAGAGAGTTTTACATGTAAATGACCAAAACTATTTATTAATATACCAATACTAATACAGTCGGTTGGAGCAAGTCCTAAATCCATGGGGGTATAGGGGGTCTATGCCTCACTATGTATACCACTAGTCTTGAAAGGTTTCTGTCAAGTTTCAAACAATCATGGGCTTTCTTTAAGTATTCGCAATGTCAGCCCGCCAAAAAACTCAGAGCAGTCCTTCAAAGTTCAGAATAGCCCCTCAAAATTTCTTACTCTGGCTACGTGTCTGGTTGGAGCGTATACAGACAATAGGAAAGATACGTGTTATGGAAATATTTAGTATTAAGTTTCACACCAGCCAGGATCATTCGGTGGAAAATATCTAATGATTGTTAAGAGAAATTGGCTTCCAAATGCTTTTGATTTTTCTTGTTTGTTCAAATGTAACTATCGAGAGAGGATAGGGGAAGAGGTGTTTGTAAAAGAGCTTACAAGTGATATCATATCAAGCTCAGTATTTGGTAAACACTAGAATATTGAGAATGTGGGTACTTTTCCAATGGTTCAAATGTTTACAAAGAAAAGCAGTTTACCTCCTTTTAACGTATATCAGTACAGATGAACTTTAGGTGCGATCTCTATAATATTTGTTATATATGTTTGTTATAGTTTCATTTTCTGACAGTTGACCAGGCCTTTAGTATGGAGGCCTTCAGCCCTGAAACATGTTCGGCCCACACCCTATCAATTATTCGATAAGTCGATATTTTCTTATACTGCATGAAAATTGTATTTACTCAAATTTGCTGTCCCTTATTTGCGAGCATCGCTCCTAAGCCTACCGCCAATGAGTTCCCACGTGTCTTAAGTAGCGGACCTTGAGTGATATATTAATTCAAACACGACTTTGAATTGCTACCCCTTTCCCTACGTAGGCCTATAATTTAAACGAAAAGCTGATACCCAGCAATTATTGGAAGCCCCCTTCCCCTCGTCAGACTAACTCTTTGCGTTTTTCTTTGCTCTCTTTAGTTAAGCTCCTTCTGAGAAATTAAACCCTAAAAGAAAGTCAATTATATCCAGTTCCTTGATCGAAAGTACAGAAGTTTTTGTTATGTAGAACTTTGCCCACCCACTGCACTGGTTGCACCAACTAGTCCATGCATAGTTAGTTGAAATATGGAAAACTTCCCGGGTACTAAGGTACTAACAGAAAATAAAACATATAAACCCATTAATAAATAAGTTCAGTCGCAAAAAGCTAAACTTCAAGCACCTGTTACATCAATCCAAAGTTTCTATATATAATTTTGTCATAATTTAAATGCTTCCAGTCTCCTGCAGTTGATATTCTGTTTGTCAACAATGAATTTCTCCTTCATAAATATATAAATCTTGTAGCATCCAAAACACATTTTCCTTAATTTGTCTATGGGGAAAAGATTTCCATTAGTAAGCATATGTGAAAGTAATATATAACTATAATTATTTAAATTATATACTCTTAAATAAATTTTAAGGAAAAGGGTAATTCAAAAAACTCTCTCAGAAATTATGTAACTATTTCATAAGATGACAATGGAAGGTGCCTCAGAAAATTTACTTATGGTTAATTAGGCCTAGGCCTACTTACTTTCGATTTTTTCCCCTTCGACTATTTTATATTCACAAAGTCATACAAGGTGCGGAATGGCTTGAGAGACACAACTTTTAATTAACTGATGGTATTCAAAGGCTTAATTTGTAACATGGCACATGGTACCGGTAAGCGAATAGAATGTGCGATAGCCCTAGTTAATTTCATGCCCACTAAGGGATCGAGCTAGCCCTACCAAAAGGTGCAACATAAATATGAGCGATATTAACTGTTACTTATTCAGGATTTGAGTAAAATTATGTATAGAATTGAAAACGAACTTTATAAAAACTTGGCTCTAAGATATCTCGATACTCAATGCAATATCCCTTACAAATTTAGCCTTTCACTTGGAAGTCCCTTAATAAAGGACTAGACTATTTACTGGGCCTTTGGAACATGGTCCTACATGTTTCTATACAAGCAGACAGACATATCCATATACGTGGACCAACATAATGGCCTACCGATATTGTTCTAAAACAGCAATCTTGCTTATTCTTAACAGTATCATAATAAACATTAAATACGTGTAAATTTGCCTGTGCTTGTGCTTGAAATAGCTAAAAAATGTAAATGTTGCTATCGGTAGATTTGTTGCTATCGGTAGACTTTTATTACTTAAAAGTAATAATGTAAAGGCCTACATATACATTATGTTTACACAGCCTGTAAGTGCAAACATCGGCATTGCAGGTCCACGACTGCTAATTTGTGGTGAGAAATCACTTTATGGTCACTTACCGTTGCAAAGTAATCCTTACAGAGACTATTCTGAAGCATAAGGTCCTATATTCGTTATTTGGTATGACTGCTACTCCTTCAAATATGGAAGCACCACTATGAGTCGATAAGCCCAGCTAATTTCTCTTGCACGTCTGTCCGTTCAATGGCGGCCTCCAGCTACAAACCAAGATGTTACGCCGATTCCCTGCACCAAACAATAGACTTCTCATTCCAGTCCTTTATATAGAGTTCGATGGCAATAACCAATGAGCGCTTACAGTATAAACAATCAATCCTGCAGTGATAACGGTCGATTGAAAAAGAAACAAATTAGGGACCAACAGACCGACAGAATTTGCGATCGCTGTATGTCACTTGGTTAATACCAAGTGCCATAAAAATGCTTCAAAAGCAATCGACTTGTGAAGAAAATACCTAGATAACAATAATTCAGGTATAATATTTTTTTTTTTATTCAGCTTTAACTGAACCGTAGTTTGCAATTACAAAAACAAAAATCTTGAGAATCAGGGTTGCAGCAGTAGCTGTTACCTCATAAAGAGCAAACCCTGGTCCGAGGTAGCATAAATTTAGAGAGTAAAATTTCAAGGAAACTCTTTAGTGAGAAATAAACCACAGCAATATTATTCATAAAAATGGCATTACAAATTTAATGCACTTATAAGGTATACCATACAATGATAAGACCTTCAGTAAAGCCTTTCAAGCAGCTGAATCAAACGCCTGTATATAATTCATAAAACTCAGAACCAAACGAGTCTGATGATTCAGGCCCTTCTCAACACATAAGCTCAATTTCAAAATTTAGTCGACGCATCCTTATCGGCCTTCCTACGAGCCTTGTAGGATTCGATACGAATCTGGCAATCTTGCTCGTCAGTCTTCCTACGAGCCTCTCCTACCCTCTCTTCTTTTCCCCTTTCTTCTTTCATCTGATCTAGTAGTTTCCAAATACGCTAATGATCACTAGATTCCTTTGATCCACTGTCTGGGCACAAGCTATAACTCTTACAACTAAGCGGACACTGTGAATTGGAGATCGGATATTCTCCTACTCAACAAGCATTTTCTCCGTAAACTAGGAGAATCAAAATGAACCGAGCCAAAAAAAAAAGAAAGAAAAGAGTGACTTCAACCTAATATCGACAAATTTGGAGAACATAACAATACAGTAAGATAAGGATCAAAATATATTATCGAGTTTACACTATATTCAGCCCATGATACAGCTAACAACAAAACAAATCGCAATGATCAATCTAACGTTAAGACATATAGGAATGTAACGATGCGAAACGATAAAAGCCGATATCTAATATCGATACAAAATTATATTAAGACTTAGATACAGTTTGACAACTACAGAAAAAGGGTGACACTAAATAAAACATTAAGACTTCAGACATAGGCCTAAGTATCAGTTAATGTGTATCAAACAGACAATCAACGGTTATTTGTTGTTGTTTTTTTATCAGTAACGTGCAAATTATGTTCTGGTCACGAGAAAAATTGGGGGTTGTCAACCATGCTCATATTAAGTTTTGCTCGTTTTGAGTTTGACTCGGTTATTCATTGTAATTTCTGTTCGTTTTGGGCTACATTTATTTATCGATGGTGATTTGTGAGATGCGTGGAAGATTATTTGACTTAATTTCTGATCGCTTTTGGTTCAATGGAGTCCTTTTCTTTTCTTTGAAAAACTTGTTTTGTGAAAAACTTATGTCCGTTTTTTTTTTTTATTAACATAAGACTTTTTCATGAAAAAACCTGATACTACGTTTTGTTGAACCTGGTCTGTGGCTTAAAGAGGGGAGGGGTAAGGGGGCTTGAGCTCCCCTATCTAGGGGCTATCGTGATACAGAATAAGAATGGTGTACACAGTTTCAATCCATAGAAGAAGGCAGAACTAAGTTTTTTTTGAGTGGGGTCTTGCAAATATAAAAAATAAATTTTTAGCCACGAGTATTTGTGGTCATCCATCCGACCAATATCAGGGGGAGTTAGTCAAATGACTTTTGGCAAAAAAGGAAGTGTGCATCTTGAAAATATGTATTTGTGCAAGTTTTCTAGCTTTTTTGCATTTTTGCTCAGTGAATTCCTGAAAGGTGAGGGAAAACTAAACAAATTTAAATGCCGACCTCCAACTCCCAGAACAAAATCGTAGGTTCTAGCCTAAGGTTAAGTTGCTGTGCACTGTTTTTGGCGGTCAGGGCTTGCTTTACCCGAAGAAGCTAAAATCCTTCTGATAAAAAAAAAAAAAAAGGATTTGTTTCTTGACACTCCATTTGCTACCTTTCATTAAAGCCAGCAGCAGAAACAATTTGCACATCTTGGTACCAGTCTTAAATGTTTAATTTACTTAAAGAAGACAACCACATGTTTTAAATCATGGTAAGGCTTTTGTGGTAAGGCTAATGTGGTAAGGCTTTTCGGACACCTCATTTAAGGTTTCTTAGTCATGACACATACCCACAATTTGTTTTGATTTTAGATATTGGATTTTTTTCAACTTCCCCTTTTCATTGATTGAGCTACTCAGAAGCTAAATCGATATGATCTTCTTTTTGGATTGTTTTTTTTTTAGATCGCACTACGTTTTAGATTGTAGAATCAAAGCACTTGATAGATGTAAATGTGTAAGTTCTTACAAAATTTTCCGAGAAATAAAACTCAATATTCTATTTTAACTAAAGGTGTTTTGGTCATGGATTTTTTCCTATGTTTATTTTAGTATCCAATTTATTGTGGCATAAGGACGTATCTAGGGGGTGGAGAGTGTACGGGTTTGACCTCCCTCCTCAAGAAAGAGAGAAAAAATTGACATTTTAGCAGAAAAGTCAAACAAAGAAAAAATATTATTGTTCTTTGTTTACCTGGAATGTAGAGCCAATGATCAGAGTCAAACTTTTCGGCTCAATCTTGAGTGGAGCAAATACTTCGATTGACAGTACTGAACTTCTTATTCCTTTATCAGCAACAAAAGAAATACTGGCCGTTCCAACGTACATACCAACGACAGTATAAACAAAGTCTGTCTCTGAAGACTCAGGCTCAAACCTAAAAAAATTGAATTGAAGACTGAATATTTAAACTCGTTGGCGACCAAATACAACTTACGATGGAAATTTCTTGCACTTACGAAAAAGAACTAAATCTTTCTGATTGGAAGTTTTATATTTCTGCTGACGCTTACCTTAAAATAACAAAATAACTAACAAATAATATTATAGTAGCTCAAATTTAGGTATGCTAATCTTTTTAGTGTGGGTTATCTATTGATATCTTTAAGACATACGTTTTTTTACCCCCAGGGACAAATGGAATTACTCAGTTCCGCTTTAGAATCGTAGCAGATCACGTAGCGTTTCTGTTTTCTGGAAAATAACGGGAAACCAACAAGCCTTTGTTCATAGGAAAATCAATAGTCTCTCTAATAGTTCTTAGAAAATGGCTGCAAATTTGCTAATACGAAATGGCGGAAAAGCATGAAAATATTGGGATGGATAGTAAGGATCATGCCCTTACTTGAGGGAGGAACCTGAAGGTTTTGAAAGACTCTATTATGTAACAATCTTATAAATCCTGAAGATTTTTTACCTGCCCCTTTTAGGTTTTTTAAATACTTTTTTATGTAACTTGCAAAAGTAGACATTCTCTATGACGTAACAGACACTTGCATCTCTTAGAAAATTCATAATGCATGCGTCTTGAGGGGGTTGCCGTTCACCTTAAATCATTAAATGAAGAAAGGTGTAGCGGCTATAGGTCATTTTAAAAGCAGAGAGGTATCACTACTGATCCTTATTTTAAATACTGTGGAAATCGCTCTTTATAGGAAAAAAGCTTGGAAGTGAAGAAGGCAATATATTATTAAAATGCTTATGGCCAAAACACTTTTGGTAATATCTTGTTTTAGTAAAATCAAAGATTTGATTTTGAGAAAAAAAAATTAATTCACGATTTATGAACATCCTTATGAAACAAAAAATTTTATTGCTTTGTTCTGAATTTTAATTTATTTGTAACGTTCTACAAAGTTGCTTGTCTACAATAAGAATCTAACGT
>JAAAKM020073195.1:65679521-65695470 GCA_010016025.2 Alatinidae sp. Z8VKAUB7J3 | reverse complement strand
GGAACAAAAATATTAAAATACACTTTTTAATCGTTTTTTTCTGTTACTAAGTGCTTATTACAGCTAAGCGTAGCAACGGAATGCTTGCCTGTGATTGACAGATTTATTTGACTATCAAATGTTGAACAAAAAGTAAAAGGACCTAAAATAGATCTCTGGGGTACACCACTCTAGAAATGGTGTAGTGGGGAATGAGTCCTGATTCAAATTCAGAGTTAATCCAGTGAACGAGCATGATGTTTCTAGATCCTTTTCTGAATCAAAATCGATTATTAATGAAGTTTGGTCACTCTTCATATGCTTACTGAGTGTAAAACATAAAATTTTCTTATACATTTAGAAGTAAAGGAAGAATTGAAATCAGTCTGTTATTATTTGCTTCCATCTTTTTTCGAATTTTGCATCAGAATCAAATTTGTTTTTGCCATTTTAGCAGATTTTTACGTATACCATCCAAACCGATACCTCTGTTTTGTAAAATCATGAGGCACGAGTGATGTAACATTTTCCTCGTGGTGCATAGGTTTGGGGGGATCGCTTAATCTTTCACAAGGCTTTTCACGCAACTTAGGGCTCATTTGTAAAATAATCTTACAAATTTTATAAAGAAAGACGAAGATACAAAAGACAAACAAACATAAAGGAAAATAAATGAAAAAAAAAAGAAAACAAGAAAAAAAAAAGAAAGAAAGAAAAATGAAAAAAAAGAAGACAAACATACGAAAGACAAACAACCATAAAGGTAAATAAAGGAAAAACAATAAAGAAAGCAAGAAAATAAAAAGAAAGAAAGAAAAAAAAGAAAGAAGTCTTTCTTAAACAAACATAAAGAAAATTAAAGAGAACAAAATAAAGTAAGACAAACATAAAACAAAAAGCAAAGCATAAGAATAGGAAAAAAATTACCCGGTTTTCTTTTATAAATTCAAATTGTGGATCCGGCACTGTAGTATCAATGTCATTTTCGATAGCAAATTGAGTTGGATATAACCCACGAAGCATCGACGAAAGTTCCTCGAATTTTTGTAACTGATGACTACGTTCCTTTTTGAATTTTTTAAAAAGTATGTTCAACTTTATTTTCTTCTGAAGCTTTTCAGCCAACTGTTTATATTTTACTAGACTCGCGGCATTTCTAGAAATCTCCTCGTCTGATTCTTCAATGCAATCGCCGTTGATAAACTTCTTTGCATACGCTGGACTATCGGAATCAAAACTACTTAAACTTTCGACAAGCTTTTTCGACCTGAAAAAGTTCATTACCATACTTGTACAAAAGGTGTTTTTGGAAGTGGGAAGAAGCGAGAAAATAATTGAAAAATTATTTAAAAACACATTTAACTGATTGCAATCATCCCCAATAGCCTATGACCCGGAATTCTGGTTGCCAGCTGCCCCTCCCCAAAAAACTCCCTGAACACTAACCGTCAAAACACCGTATTCTGGCGTTTGTGTGCTTCACGCAGATATTAGCTCTAATACCTCCTCCCCCCCCCCAGTTGACAAATCCGAAACGGTGCCATATAACCTTTTTTATCAACGCAGTTATATATGATAAGAAAAAACATTGACCTGATGTGTCCCAAGAATTGTTCGGTCGAACTATAATGGATTCAGAATTCCTAAATAGAGTATGAACAGATGTTTTTAAGTATGGCCAAAAACCTAGGCCAAATCTTCTCACTGGAAGAGACCAAATTTACAACGATTGAAGAAACCATGACCAAGTCAGTAAATTGTAAAGATCATATTGACGATTTTTTTCCGATTTTATAGGCATTGTGCGTCATACGTCTGGCCCTTGGGGGCAGACATTTAAGCAAGAGCACTACAAAGGGCTGTTTCTATGACTATCTATCTCAGTTCTGCCCTAGGAATGATATAGGGATGATATAGACTTATCCATTAACAAATGAACTGACATCATTTTTGTACAATCCTAATAAGGACTTATGCCAGATTTGCCTCTCACTCAATCGGACTATCTTCTTGGCTTTTTCTACAATTAGCTATGGCTTGATGCCCAAAAAGACTTGATTTTAATTCGGCGAAAATTCGGTGGACGAAAAGCCGGCGATGTCACGCTTGTGATGACGTGCGTAATGACCCAGGTAATGGTTGGCAATCGGCAGGATATCTGTGGGCCGCTCGCGCAGGGGCGGCACGGTGACCTCCACCGTGTTGAGCCGGAACAAAAGGTCTTGCCGAAATCGGGTCTCGTCGCGCAGCTCTGCTGCCGGCACGTTGGTCGCCGCAATGATGCGCACGTCCACCGTCTGGGACCGATCGCTGCCCACCGGAGTGACAGTGCGTTGCTCGAGCGCGCTCAGCAGCTTGGACTGCAATGTCAGCGGCAGATTGCCGACTTCGTCCAAAAACAAGGTGCCACCATTGGCAGCCTGGAAACGCCCGAGTCGGCTGTCCGTGGCGCCGGTGAAGGCCCCCTTTTTGTGGCCAAACAGCTCTGACTCAAAAAGTGATTCGGCAATTGATCCAAGATCCACCGGCAGAAACACCTGCTCGCTGCGCGTTGAGAGACGATGAATTTC
The DNA here is from genome assembly GCA_010016025.2 of Alatinidae sp. Z8VKAUB7J3. NCBI lineage: Eukaryota > Metazoa > Cnidaria > Cubozoa > Carybdeida > Alatinidae > Alatinidae sp. Z8VKAUB7J3. Next base: position 65,692,921 of record JAAAKM020073195.1, on the reverse strand, counting down.
GCGCGCAATGAGCTCCTTGCCGGTGCCGTTCTCGCCAAGAATCAGTACATTGGCATCGGTTGGCGCGGCGCGCTCAACTACCCAAAGTACGGAGCGCAGGGCGGGCGAATCGCCGATGATCGCCTGCGGCTTGGCTGTGGCATCGCTAAGCGCTCGATTGGTTTGTCGCAGGGTTTCAGCTTCCACCCGACTGCTGTGCAGTTTGACTGCGGCCGATAGGGTGGCGACGACTTTTTCGTTCTGCCAGGGTTTGGCGACAAAATCCGTCGCGCCGCGCTTCATGGCTTCAACCGCATTTTCGACGTTGCCGTGGGCAGTGATCATCACCACGACGAGACTGGCGTCGATTTCCAAGATGCGGGACAGCCAGTCGAGGCCTTGCTGCCCGCTCGATTCGCCCGGCCCAAAGTTCATATCCAGTAGCACCGCGTCAAAGGGGTGACTGGCGAGCAGGCCAGGGATCTGCGCCGGTTCGTTGCAGGTCACCACCTTGGCGAAATGGCGGCGCAGCAGCAAGCGCCCGGCGGTCAGGATGTCCTCATCATCATCGACAATCAGAATGCAGCCCGTCTTATCCATCGTGGACTCGTTCGAAAACTGTACGAAATCGTACACAAAAGTGAACGCCAGCGTACAGTTTTTGTTTCCATGGACGGGCTAGGTGCTTATAAAACAATAGGTTAAGGTTGTGGCCCGGGCTTTGCTTTGTTCTGTTTAAGATCAATTGTAAGGAAAGACATTGACCAGGGTCAGTCTTATATCCGCTTCGCCCGGCCAGAAGTCCGTCAACATCTCGGGCCAAGGTATGGATCGGGTTGTTGCCCCGAAGGCGTCCAAGCTTCGCTGGCTCGCCCTTGTCGTTGCTCTTGCCGGTGCCGTCTGGTTCGCCTGGTGGCTGGTGGGCGTTCTGACGGCGGGTCGCAGTTTGATTGTGGATGCGCAGCGGGTGATGGAGTCCGAGGTGCCCATTGAGCAGCGCCAGCATGCCGGCAATGATCAATACGGCACCGCTGGGCCCGCCGTTCAGGATCATCATCAGAGCAAATACTGCGAGCGACAGACCAAAGCCGATGGCCAACGTGCCGCCGTTTTTCACGAAATACTTACCCTTGTAATCAGCACGCAGCGCGGCTTCTTGTCCAGCCAAAGCACCCTGAATTTTGCGATGGTTCTTGTCGTCAAACTCCAGTTTTTTGCTCGACCCCAGAAGCTTGGAGTAGACGGCCAACTCGCCGGGTGAAAACTTTACGTGATCGTCGTTGTCGGTTTTGCTCACGGAAAATTTCTTGCTGAACCAGCCCTTGTCCTGATGGAGGCGCACTTTCCCTTTCACGGCCAGGTTGACCAGGGCAGCAGCCATACAGGTGGCATCGTGTTTCATGCGCCACACGTACCGGAGCGAGGCTGGTGAATAGCCGTCTGGCGGCTCATAGCGTGGAATAATGATGCCCTTGTCCGGGTCTTTGCCCAGTCGTCGCCATGCCGCAAGAAAGAAATAAAACACGCCGCCTAATCCCAGCAGACCCACCAGCACGCCAAGGTTATCGTCCAGGAACCGGCTGGTTTTCTGAGCGGTTGTGGGAGAGCTAATCGTCTAGAGCTACCGTCTAGAGCTGCGGAAACTGTCTAGAGCAGGACGGCCACGGATAGGGTGGGAGGATGTCATAAAGAAAGACTTAAGGGAAATGGAAACTTCCTGGGAGGGTTTGAAGAGGGAGGCTTTTTGTCACCAAGAGAATTCTGTCGTCAAATGCAAAGTAGATCGTCTAATTGTTTGTGATTTGTCGAACATCTTTGAATCTCTGCTTTTCTGAAGGAGTTACAAAAGACAATGATTTCTGAATATAAAGACAAACATGAATGAAAGACGGGTATTTCAGTATTAGACATCGGAAAACTTTTTATCGCTGTAATCTTTGAATATTCTACCTTTCCTCTTTTCAGACCGTTGAATGACCGTTGCTGCAGTTGCTGCAGCCTAGAAAACTGCCAACCAAGGCTTATAAAAAAACTTACAACCAAAAGCTTACGAACAAGTTTTGAAAAATAAAATTGCTATTAAGGAAAATTCATCATCTATATCCAGTTGAGGAGTAAAACTAATATTTAGTTTTTCATAATAAAATAAATGATTACATTTTGATTAAATAAAAGTTTATTGCGAACGCATATTTGCGAGAATTTTGAGCAAGAGCTTGAAAATCCTCAAACTCCTTAAACGCGGTCAACGAATTGAAATGGAAAGTGCACCCTTGGATCACCGTGGTCGAAAACCCTTAATCAGACGTTTTCAGCCCCCTCTCCTTTTGAAGAACCGAGAAAATCATATTTATGTTTGTATACAGAGATGCCACAGTTTTGAAACTATACTCGATCATTGTAAATCGATCTCGCTTTATCTTTTATTATTTCAAATAGAATAGTTTTATTATAGTATCTTGGATGGATGGGAAGGGGGAATATTATTCAAATAATTGGATAGAGATCTGCAGAATTTTTGGCTTCTTTACGGCTGAAGCCATCCTGACTTCCATACCGTTACAACCTTGAACATAGGCGGATTTTGATTGATCATTTTATCATAAAAATCCTATGATATTATGTTTTGTTTTGAAGAGCTTGTTGTGTAAAAATGCATTTTGAATAATTTACTAAAAAGACTTCTGTTTCGTTGTTTAAAATAAAGATAGGCCGTCAAGAATTCATACAACCTGATTCGTTTCCATTTTAGGTTCCTTTGGCTCAGAAACTATAATTGGGAGTTCTTCATGGCCTAAAATTTTTAACACGTAAGCATAAAAAAACAAATGTCCGGTGTAAAAATCAATGCAACCACATTTATCTTCAAAATTGATTGTCAAAAGACATTTTGGTCCCTGCAAGTCGAGTTTAAGCTCTAAATGGTCGTCCAATATTCCCTTAAGGCTTCATTTGGATTCTTAAGCCGGTAATTTACACCCTTAGCCGTACTTGAGATATCAAATTGGCACCCTTTTGGCAACCTGGACGACATAGATGGGATTCAACATCCCCTGAAAGCTTTGACCTTTTACCCTTAAATGTTTCTGACGTATTTTAAATATACCCTTTAGGCAACCTGGATGCGCACGGTCTCTCTTCAATCAGCTCAATAATCCCTGAAAGTTTTGGAAGTGTGAATTAAGCTAAGGACTATTGCATTTACTATGCATTTAGGTTTCCAAAAGCACGCATTTCCAATATTTCAGAAACATCTTACGGTATTACGTTGCAACTTACTGAGGATGTTGAACTAAAACAATGGCCCTATGTGCATCAACTTTTTCTAAAGGGCCCGTCTGCATAATGTGAAGAACAGCCTAGGGTTTCAGTTTAATATCCTTAAATGTTCTTGAGATGCTCCAGACACACTCTTTGGCCACCTGGGTGCAGGTAGTGTCTCCAATTTAGCTCAATACCAATCTCAACAACTTTTGACTTGATATATTTAGCCGTTCTTGAGGTATCCTATTTCCATTCTCTTGACAATCTTGACAGAAATAGTGTGTTTTGATCTTTTGCCCTCACTCTTTACGATAATGTTTCAACATTTGAACAAATGTCCAAAGACAAGGACTGTTTAATTGGAAGAGAAATTCAAATTAATCCTCTACAAAACTTTAAAGAAAAGAGGGGGTTGAGTAGGGGGAGCCCCATTACATACTGAACAGTTTATGCTCACTTTATGTTTTAAGTCACTTTAGTTTGTAGAGTTTTAGTTTAATAGAGTCTAAAGTCACTTTAGTTTCAAGTCACTTTACTTTAGTTCGTAGACTTTTTTCTATTCAACTGTAATAAGGCTATCCTTAATAAATGCTATTTATTTGTAGGTCAGAGTTTCACATTGTAATAATGCTGGGAGGTGCGTTTCGGTGACAAGATCAGATCTCCCTATTCACTGAGCCAGCATTCGGATTTTAAATACAATTTTGCTTAGGGAAGCTCTGAAATCGCAAAAAAGAGAAAAAGTTTCCTACTCTCTCAAGTCATTATCATGCTTTTTAATCTAGAAAATGTGCAAAGCGAATTTCAAAGTTACTATCCAGTAGATGGATAAGTTGAATTTCATCTTATAGCAAAACTGTCGACTTGCAAAGGGAAAATGAACCCATTCTCCTTAAAATTAAAAAATAGCAAGCAGTAACGTCAATAGCAAGAGTCTCAGTCACTATCAGGCCGCATCGCTCCTTACTTACAGTGCGTTACCACGAACATTTGATTACAAAAATGTCAGGGTATAACCTCAATCTACAAGAATCCTGTAAGCTTGAGTCACAGCCTCCTTTGAACCCCGCAATTTTTACCATACTAACAGAAGCAGAACCAAAAGCAAACACAAAATACCATATTTTTTATTTATCAACTGTTTAATACTATTCTAGGAGCCTACTTTGTTATTATGTAAACTAGGTACTGACAGGAGTCGAATTTCGTCCCAGAAACTCGACTTCCCACAGTTAGAGAGGGTTTGTTTTGTGGCAGGTCTATGGAGACTCGCATAACCTGATTTGAGTTGTCGGGTTATGGTATATTTAAATGAACTCTCTTTCGCTGTCTCCTTCGATCTCTGGTTTTTCTTTTCTCTTTATTTTATGAGTAAATTTTTAAATTGAAAGAGCTTAAATGTTCAATAATCGGATTTTTAAAGTTTTCTTTCATAATTCCCCCTTTTAAAGGCCATAAAACCTTTGTTGTTGTGTTCGTATTTACTAAATGACTTTTGTTGTTTTTGATAAAATATATCTTACATATATCTGGTGAATAATTGATTTAATTCTATTCGACTCCGTGATGAAAATTTCTTTTCTCTGGTCGACAAAATGTGAATAAAATTTTCTATTTAGCAATTGGCAGTGAAGCTTACTAGCCTGCATCAAGGAGGCGTTTTCTGCCTCATGTGCCATTTGAAATTAAGATGTTTCGTGGGGATTTCATAACCGTAGTCTCCAAGACTAATGGCGGGTGAGCTTGCAGAGTCACACCACTGACCCCCACCCTAACCCAAAGGAATGGCGACACCAAGATTCGAACGCACGTCCCGAAGGACATTGGATTGCAAGTCTAGCGCACCATCCAACAAAATAGTTTATTACTGGGCCATCATTAATACTTGTAATAAATGTGCGATTTAAATTTTTTATGCAGAAAAATAAGTCAAACTCTTGCTTTAGGAGTTTTCTACAAAGATCTGCGAGAGTTTTCATTTCTATCAGACCTGTCATCCAGAATCGCCCTCACCTATTCGTTTTTGCTTGATTAAACTTACTGTCTTCTATTAGAACTTAACTTTACTCTGACTGACCTACGTCAGTAGTGACCGCCCGAGCGTGTGACAATCCAGCCACCCAATGTGGACCACGGAAAGCTCTGCGGGAAATGTCGCAAGGTGTAGCCCTGCGGGCGCAAGGCATCTTCAAGGTCCGGCCCGAAGATCCCCGCCTGAATGCGCGCTGCTCTGGATACCTCATCAATCTCCAGCACCTGATTCAAGCGTTCCATGTCAATTGTCACCGCACCGGCAGCCGAACTCGGCACACTGACACCATCAACAACCGTGGTACCGCCCCCGTAGGGAATGACCGCATATCCATTGCTGTCGCACCAATCCAGCACCGCCTCAAGCTCTGCTTCAGTTGCGGGGTAGGCCACCGCATCCGGCGGCTCGGCAAAGTCGCGCTGTAGCGCACGGTTCAATTCAAGAAAGTGCCCTCCATAGGTATGGATGATGCGTTCGGTTTTTTCGCTGGTCACCACAGCGGCAAGTTTGTCAGGCACTTTCACCCGGCTGTTGCGCAACTCGATGCTTTCTATTGTGGGAATATCCGGAACAGGTATTACGCGACCGTAGGTCTCTTCCAGGCTCCGCGCAGCAGCCTTCCGTTGTGCCTGGCTCGGTTCGTCACTTTGCCAGCCCCAGGTCCAGAAACTTCGCCGTCCGCGACCACCAGGTTCGGTCATAGCACCCCCTCACAATTACCGGTGTTGCCGTATGTCTTTTGCAAACTATGTCTTTTGCAATATATGTCCGCGGGGTTACCCAAGACAAGCACCTGCACCGTTAGCGGCCCCCCGCAGCCACAAATGCACCCTATTTGTGCACGCCTTTGTGCACGGCGTGGCCGCGACAGCTGGGGATACCCCATATGCTGCAGCCTGACGGGGTTGAGGACTTGGCCCGGATCTTGAATGCTACATTGCAGCGCAACAGGCTTATGCGGCTGGCCGACCTGACAATCAGGTTTCAGCCGCTTTACTTAAAATATAATGTTATCGTTAGCGCGTGCCGGTGAACGCCGAGGCGCAACGACACAACTGGATTGGCAATGATGCCCGGGTCCACCGTAGTGGACCCGGGCTTTTTTTTGGAGACCACACATGCATCAGCAAAACCTTCGATTGCTCCCATTCTTACTATGTGTTTTGGCGGCACCGTTACAAGCAGCCGAAGTCAGCACCCTGAAACAAGCGATTGCGGGCGGCGATGTGCATCTCAATTTCCGCTACCGCTACGAATACGTTGATCAGGACGGCATCAACGACGAAGCCCAGGCTTCGACCTTACGCAGCCGTCTGACGTTCAACTCGGCGCCATTGCATGGCTGGGCCCTGGGTGTGGAAGCAGACTATACCGCGGTGATCGGCGACGAGCGGTATAACTCCACGACAAACGGCGAAACACAGTTTCCGGTGGTCGCAGACCCGGAAGGATTTGACCTCAACCAGGCTTTTTTTGGCTACAGCACAGAAGAACTAAAGGCGACTGTCTTAGGATCGCTGGGTCGATACGATCATCCCTGGGAAAAATAAAAAAAAAATCAACACGCATCCGTGATCTTTCTTCTGGAAAAAAACACAAAATTCCACATTTTGGCCGATAGGAGCTTAAAACCTATAAAGTAGGGTTCTGTGATACGCTGAATGTGATGGTTTGATTTTAATTAAGATTCTATGACTCTAGGGGATGTTTCTCCGTCTTTTTCCAAAATAAGGTAAACTTTCTAAGGCTTGTAACTTTTGATGGGTACGACTAAACTTTAAGATTGTTTTCGATGGGTAAGACTATAAAAGTTCTGTCTTTTTGAGCTTCGGTTACTATTGAGCCGGGTTGTTCCTGTTTGGTTTTCTCACAGCACTTTGTCTCGCATTTCAACGGCCCTATATCTAGGGCCTTATTCAGTATCTGTTAATTTGCGCAAATCATACCCGAGCTCCGCATTATAAATGATGATAAGCAAGCAATTAGCCTATGAATTCCAATCCCATGGGGTATGATGGGTAGTTTAGCTAGCATCAAGCTGGTAGGCCCTTCTCCGATTACTGGGATTGGATTAGTTTTTAAATAACAATTTTACTCAGCGTAGTTGAAGGGACCGGAAATCATGTCTGTCAGGATAACAACCACTCCACCACCCTCAGGGCACGGGTTGTAAGTTATGCCGTGGGGGCATGTTAGGTTTTTATAGAAAGGACTGTTGTATATGCTTCGGAGGGGTCTCATTGGATCGGTAATCCTAATTTTAGTGCCCTTTTTAAGAGTCAAAGTGATCAGAAGGCAACCATGCCTCCCACACTTCGTGTTTTCTTTTGGGGTTGTTACAAACCACCAGAGGCTGGAACAAGGGTTGTAGGTTATGCCCTGGGGACAACTAAGGTTTTTTTGGAAGTAATGGTTGTATAAACTTTAGGAGTGGCCCATTTGCTTGATAATTGGAAGCTCTAGTTCCATTTTAAGAGTCAAAAGTGATGGAAGTCAACTATCCCCCCTAATGACCCCTTAGTTTCATAAAATGCATCTGATTGCAATAGTGTGATATTCATTTTGATACAAAATAGTCCAAAGAACCTATGATAATACTTCCAGGGTTGACTAATGTAGTAATGGGTCACCCTTGGCAGCCTCCACTCCGGCCAGCACGCCTGAGGTCCTAAAGATCTCTTCAGCTACACCTAATTTGAATGCACATGCCGGTATATATTTAATATTATCTAATTTCATACTTAAAATTCAGTAACCACATGACGATTCTATGAATAAATTTCTATCCGAGTTAAATGAAACTGATTTATATTTTTTATAAGTTTCCCACACCGAGTGAGTATAAAGCGGGATTTTAAATGTATTATATTAAAAGGTGCTGAGAATAGAATTTTAATATCATTTAAATAATTAAAAATTAAAATTAATATAAAACAATTAAGTCCAAAAAATGTCTTCAAATAACCATTGGACCATCAATGGCTCGATGGCTCAATGGTTAAGGCGTTGGTTTAGTAATCATGAGGTCCCGGGTTCGAATATGTCAGATCTCAGCCAAACTCAACCTAGATTAAGAGCAAGAGTTAGTCTTTAACTTATCGTTTTTCCAGTTCCAAAACCAATTCTACCAATCCTGTTGGGGAGGAGGGTCTCCTCCCAGTGCATCGACCAAAATAGATTTTATATTTTTAGCAAAATTTGCTAGAACAAACAACACTTTACCTTTTCGGGGTTCGAACAAGATCCAACCTTACTAGGGAGATGAGGTCCTTAAATTCTATCTATCAGGACACCTACTAGGCAGGGTTTTTGGATCTCACTAAAAAATTGATGTCATCTTTTTCTTTTGAGAGAACGGGGTTCCTAAAGGGTCTGAATTTGAAGGGAGGGTGAGGGGGCTAGGGTATCTACGAGTTGTTTGACCACACTTGGTAAAAAGTGGCATTCAATGTCCTATTTATGCATTTTCAGGGTCCAAGACTTTTTAGCCTCTGCGGGGGAGGAATAAGGGCCGAGGGCCTTGAACTCTAGTTTTTTTTGTACATCTAGCGAAAAGATACCCTAGATGTAGACAAGAATTCACACAAAGTGAGTGTTTTTCCGGTGGTCATGTAGTCCAACCACCGTGGGAAGAAAAAGGGTTGGATTCGCTTATTAATATCTTTTCGTCAGCCTAATTATTAAGCCATCTCGTCTAATTTTTATAGAAAATAATCAACAATAGGTCAATAGTCATAGACGGTACTGTGTATCCGTACTCAATCGGGGGTCTGGGATGGATCCACACCTTTTGATACATAACCGTAAGAAAAATCCCGTTTGAATTCTAATTCCTTTACAATTTTTTTTTGCACGCTTAGAAGGTTATAGAGGAATGCTATATACACAATCGTTGGTATATCGCTAGATTTTCAAGATCTAAATTCAACTTTTGGAGTCTAAACGAGTTACTAACCTGAAACTTGCAGCAGTTTTTACTTGTAGGGAGGAACAAAGGCTATTCAACTCCTTCTGATCAGTTTTGCTGAGTTGATGAAAACATACTAGGGTTGAATAAGCGTCGTAAAAGGCAGGCCTCCATGCTAGATACTGTTTTGAGATAACATTTTTCTTCATGGCCACTTTAACTACCTCACTTTGAGCATAATCCCTAAAAGGAAAAAAATAATCTAAAAGTAAATAAAAAGACAATTCTTTTAAGTTCATGCTCTAAAAATCTAGCTTTACAGAAACTCAGAAAGTTTTACACTACATAAATAAAAGCTACAAAAAAAGAATGTTTTTTTCGGATAGAGAAATATCCAATGAGTCTATTATTAAGAGACATTTGAATAACGAAGTTCGGCAAAGGGTAGGATTCATTCTGAAGGGGAGAGGGAAAGAAATCCCTAAAAAAAAAAACCAAAAGAAAATAAAACATACAAAGGAGTCTATTTTTAAATTAGATAGTATAAAATTCAAAAATTTAAACATCAAATATTATAAAAGAGACATAATCTAAAAGTAATTCATAGAAAAATTCTGAGTATATATTTAAATTAAGGGTAAGAAGACACATTTGACTGCATTGGAATTTTCAGAAGTTTTTTTCTTTTATTCAAGCACTCGAAACAAATTCTTTCGACAATTCAAAAGGCACTATGTGATAGTTATTTAACAATTTGGATCTTCCACCCATGTCCTCAAGCTAAATAATTTTTGTAAGTTCATCTGGTAAATTTTAAATTATTGGATTTCTTAGATATTCACAAGTCTGTCTTTTTTCTCATTAAAAATAATTGTTAGAAAATAAAGCTAGTTATACCAAAATTTGGTTTTTTAGTTTGTGGATGCTTCAACAATCCTTCCTAGCAATTAAACATAAAAGTCCTTTTTCGACTGAAAGTGAAGAGTGACATCAAAACGCAGGGCTGTCTCCACTTCAAATATGTGAACGGGAAATTGTGCTGTTTAAAGCAAGTGCACATCAACAAGCTCTTCTATCCTTAGAATCAGTGAGACGAACAGCTCATTCTATCAGAGACACCGCCAACATCAACAGCCTTCCCCGACACCAGCGTAGCCACCGTAACTATCACAGGGCATGAAATGGTGTCAAGAAATGGAGCCATTACCCTATCTTCCCAATCCCACGTTATACCGAATATCCATCATGGTCTATACTTGACCTTTTTGCTCGCCGACTCGCTATAATGATCCGTGAATTGGCGATACACCATTATGCCATGGACTCTCGCCTTGGTCGTATTAGGTTCGACTGGATTTCTTGCCGGATGTGCGTCAGACCCCCCTCGTTATCCCGAAAGCCATGCTCGTTTTGAACGAATTGTCGAAGCGGTAAACTCGTTGCAAAGAGCCTATGTTTCGCATGACTTGAAATCGACGAATGACCTCCTTCTTCCTCTGGATACGCTTAGAGCATGGGAGCAACGAGTTCAACGCGACTTTCAAACCTACCCCGATATTAGCTTAGACATTTCGATTGATCGCATCATCATCAACGGGGACCGTATTTCGGTTCAAGTATCCTGGTTGGGCGAATGGAAAGAAACACCGGAACAATTAGGTCTGAAAGCAAGGGGCCATGGAACCCTGTATTGGAGCGGAACGCAAGTCATTCTTCTGAGCGGAGTTGAAGGCGACCTTCCCTTTGGGATGGCGGGTCGACAGAAGATGTCCTAATATCACAACTCTCTAACACTCTTTACCAACTAGCGACTCACCCAAAATCTCATAATCAAGATCGGCTATGCCTCACTCTACCCACAAAAAGATCTCTCGAATCATTGAGACAGATTTTCTTGTCATAGGGAGCGGGGTAGCCGGCATTCGAGCCGCCTTGGAACTCTGCGAGCATGGACGGGTCCTTATGGCGCCCACTCGCTGCGCTCGGGACGCCCCTACGGGGTGGGACGCCCCTACGGGGATGGGGCGATTCGACGGGGTGGGGCGACTCGAGGGGGTGAGGCCGCGCGCACGGGGCCCGGTTACGGGCACGGTTACGGTTACGGGGTGGGCAGGCCAAAGGCCTGCCCACTACCTCTGGTGGATCGGGAGGTGATCCAGCGGGAACTGCAGGATCAGCAGGGCGCAGGCCGTCGCATAGGCGTGCGTGCGGTCCACGTTGCTCATCCAGTGCACGATCGTCCGGCCCGACTCCGGGTCGCGGCGCACGCGCTTCATCTCGAGCAGGTCGTCGCGGACCATCCGGTACCAGCCGGCCCAGGCCTGCGGGTCCTTGCCGCCGATCTGGTACATCGCCTGGGCGGCGTAGTAGTTGCCGTAGTAGTAGAAGTAGTGATCCGGGCCGCCGGGGCGGTCGTGGATCGTGTTGTACTCGCGGCGCATGTACGCGACCGACCGCTTGATGTTGGGCGGCGGGGCCTTCGGGATGTTGTGCGTCTTGATGTGGCGGCGCACCGACTCGTCGTCGTAGAGGCCGGCCTGGAACAGCGTCGTCAGGCCCGCGGCGCAGAGCGCGAACGACGGACGGTTGAAGCGCTGGTCGTGGGGCTGGTACCAGAACGCGCCCAGGTAGCTCGTGCGCGGGCCGGCGGTGATCGCGCTCTCGATCACGTAGCGCAGGGCGCGGTCGATCGTCTTGCGCGGGACCTTGATGCCGACGTTGCGCGCGGCACGCAGGGCCACGACCTGGCACACGGTGACGCTCATGTCGCTGTCGTTCGTGAACGGCACGTAGCGCCATCCGCCGGTCTCGTTCTGGGACTTGATCGTGAACTCGATCGCCTCCTGGAGCTTGTTGCGCACCTTCTCGCGGCGGGAGACGCCGTAGACCTCGGCCAGGGCCAGCGTGGCGAACGCATGGCTGTACATGCGCGTGCCGTTCGCCGCGATGTAGCCGGAGCTCGGCTGCACCTGGGCGCAGATGAAGTCCACGGCCTTGTCGAGGGCCGTCCCGTGGGGGCCGCGGCCGGGGATGTTGCCGCCGGCCAGGAGCGAGAGCACGGCCAGCGAGGTCACGCCCACGTGCGGTACGTTGCGGCCGTTGGAGAACACGCGGTAGGTCTCGTTGACCTTCTTGCCCGCGTCGCTGTGCCACGAGCCGTCCTCCTGCTGGAGCGAGAGGAGGAACTGCGTGCCGAGCTTGATGGCCCGCTTCGTGGGCTCGTCGACCAGGCGCGTGTCCGCGCTGTTGTCGGCCGCGTCCGCAACGGCGCCGTCCCAAAGTGCGTTGTCGATCATGATTACGCCGCCTGGTCGCAGAAGTGCCAGGCAGCGCTCATAGTAGCCGTCGTAGCCGGTCTTGTCCGCGTCGATAAATGCGAAGTCAAAAGACTCCTCGTTGCCCCTGGCGAGCAGGTCGTCCAACCATCGGCGGCGGATGATGTTCCAGCATTTCCGCAAGCCATCGGTTGAGAACGCCGGTCGACAGTCGCTTGTTCCAAACGTCATAGATCCCCAAGACGGCTTTCATCAGCCGGTCTAACCCCTGATCCTTGAGTGCCGATAGCGTAACGACCGGTATGCCCTTTACTTGCGCAAGCGATGTTTCGAGCCGATCCCTAACCCGGGCCAACGCAGCCGGCCTGTCGGCGACGTCATCCCACTTGTTGACCGCGACAACCAGTGCTCGACCCTCATCAATGACATGGCGGGCAATGGTCAGATCTTGTTTGTCCAATGGCTCCGATGCAGCCAGTACCAACACGACGACCTGTGCGAGCCGGACTGCCTCCATCGAACTCTGTACGGCCATTTTTTCCGTTCGGTCGGTAACCCGCGCCTTTCGGCGAAGCCCTGCCGTGTCCACCAAACGAATTGGCCGGCCTTGAAAGTTCCATTCGACTGCGATGGCATCTCGTGTGGTGCCGGCGACAGGACTGGTAACCGCGCGCTCTTGTCGCAACAAGGCATTCAGCAGCGTCGATTTTCCGACATTCGGGCGACCGACAATCGCAAGGTTGATTGTCCTGTCGGCAGGGTCGTTCTCGTCTTCGTCGGCGCCCATGTCAGCCAGCCGATCGGTCAAAGTATCGGCAACCGCCTCTATCAACTCCGTCAGACCGACGCCGTGCTCTGCGGCTATTGCCAACGGGTCGCCAAACCCTAATGCGTGGGCCTCCGCCAGGCCGGCGGCCGACCGAGCGTTCGATTCAGACTTGTT
>JAAAKM020073195.1:65541340-65679511 GCA_010016025.2 Alatinidae sp. Z8VKAUB7J3 | reverse complement strand
GCAAGACCGGCCGGTCTGTCCGGCGCAACCACCCGGCGAAATGACGATCGAACGGCGTGATTCCTTCGCGGGCGTCGATGACGAACAGCACCAGATCCGCATCCGCCACGGCGCGATCGGTTTGCGCTCGCATTGCTGCTTCCATTTCGCCACTGGCGGCTTCTTCGAGACCGGCGGTATCGATTATGGTCAGCCCAGCCAATCTTGGATCGGCAGCTTCGCCTTCCCTTCGGTCGCGTGTCAGCCCAGGCTTGTCGTCCACCAATGCCTGTTTGCGGCCAACCAATCGGTTGAATAGGGTCGATTTACCGACATTCGGCCGACCGATGATGGCCAATCTCGGCCCCATACCTGCGACTTTCCCGTTATCGGAAGGCGGAAAGCGTCGCGTTATCGGAAAGGACGTATAGCGTCCGCCCGGCGACAACTGGTGGGATCGTGCTTCCCGAAGGCAAGGGTAGACGATCGGCTTCCTGGCCCGTTACGGCATCGAATTGCAGCAGCTCACCAGTCGATGAGACGATGCTGAGGCGGCCACCCGCCAATACTGGGCCGGCATAAACAATTGGGCCCCGCCGCTTTTCCGGATTTGCCCACGAGGGTAACGCCGTCACCCAGGCAATCAGGCCATTGTCGCTGGCGAGGGCAGTCGTCGACCATTTCGAAATCATTTTCCGCATGATCCTGGTGCTGACGGTGATGTTGGCGGTGATCAGTGCCAATGGCATCTTCTCCAGCATGGCCACCGCCTTGTTGGAGCGGACCCGGGAATTCGGGATTTTGAAAGCGATCGGTGCCTCAAAATCCATGCTTTTACGCATCGTCCTGACGGAATCCGCGGTCTTGGGCATTTTGGGATGGGCCATTGCTGCTGTGCTTTCCTACCCCATGAGCCAGGTCATCGCCACGCAAATGGGCATGATTCTCTTAGGTAAGCCCATGCCATTGACCCTTTCCCTGATCGGATTACCTGCGAGCTTGATCTTGGTCCCCGCTTTGTGTGCACTGGCCGGTTTGGTGCCCGCCCGACGCTGCGCAAGCCAACCCATCCGCGAAAGCCTCGTCTACGAATAAAAAAACCGCATTAATGAGAAGATTGAAGGTGTTCTCTATGGGACCTGCCATTGAACGCCCTCCCCAAAATTCCCGATAACACCATTTCTGGTGCACAAGGATGCGAGAATGCCCGGAAATTGAAAGCACAGGCTAATCCAAGACCAACGAGCCCCAAGACTTCGCGCACAAAGTCAACTCCTCATGAATAAAAGTAGGAAAATACACATAGGTTTCCCGTTAAGCGGCCCAGAAATCGTTGACTTGGGGGGTTTTGGAATTGCCTTGCTTTATGCCCTTTAGCCTGGAAGGGTTGAACGCCTTGCTGAAACACATTCATGATTCCGGGAAAGCTCAGCGGGAGAACACTCGGCTCAGAACCGAGCGGGCACAGGTTCCCCTCCTTGCAATTGCGTCAAACAAAATTTTTAGATACAGACACTTACGACCCGAATCATAAAATTAAACCCACAAAAACCATTCCCTTTATTGTTAAAGATGACCTATCACAATTCTTTGGATACTGAGTCGGAGCTTTAATGCCCTTACAGAACCCAAATAACCCTTTCTTCTTGCCAAATAGAGAAATCGGGAAAAGCCAAACAAAAAGTATTCGGAGGAGCTGGATGCAACCCCAACGAATCGCGACACCCAACCAAACCCCTAACTTTTATGGAATATTTGGTGAGCACACAATGCTTTCGGTGAACGAGGCCCAGAATCTTCTCCATGATTGATCAAAATTCAAATCCAGACACAGCGCTAATCGTCCCAGGAGACTATAGGGTGACAAAGGTCAAAGAACCAAGTTTGGTCGTCAGCAGTATGGCGTTAGAAGTAAATCACTAATAAGCCTTCCACAGGGTTGTTCAAGGTCTCTGTGGCTTACTATGGTTTGAGCTTTTGAAGGTTTTGTCTGAAGGGTTATAGTGAGGAAGTTTGCATAGGGAGTCTGCTCATGGGCTTAATCAGTTGCCCTGATTGTGAAAACCAAGTATCGGCACGTGCTGTATCTTGTCCTAACTGTGGATATCCTGTGGGCAAAGAAGTCAAAATGCGTTACTATTTCCCTCGTTTGTTATTAAGTAACACAGAAATCCTTAATTTTGAAAAAAACAACTACTGAGCATGAAATTACGGTGAATAATGTAGCATCAGATTTAATTGGTATAACTGAGGTTCAGTCCAAAAACCTGGATACTCTGAAGATGGCTTATTTCAATGAGTTTGTTAAACATCGCCCACATGATCATTACCTTGATAAAAAGGATGGAGGAGTGATTTTTTGTTGTGGTAATTTGTCGCCAAGAGAAGTAAAAGTTCCAGGAATAAGTGAGAGGATGAAATAATTTGCATTAAAGTTAAACCTAAAGTTCTACCACGCCCATTAACTAATATTAGTTGGTTGTTTTTATTGTTGATCCAACCAAGAATCGGAGCAGCGTAAAGATTTCTTGGAAAAACGCCATGCTTCGCTTGATTGCCTCCAATCTAAACATCCTAATGGCATCCAACTAACTGGTGACGGAAATAAACTAAACACTAGTCATCTTTGTCAGTAGGCTAATTTAAAACAAATTGTTAATATCCCAGCAACGAAAGGTGCTAGTTCCCTTGACGTTATTTACGCAAACATGCATGAATTCCATCAAAGACCCAATTCCCTTCCTCCACTTGGTGGCAGTTACCATGTTATGCTTTCGCTAAATCTGATACAATATCACATACGCAAGTACGAATTTGATGAATATCGACCAATTACTGACAGCGGTCTGCTCAAGTTTGGAACATGGCTTTCAGAAGAGCTATGGAAATATGTACTCGCTGCCGACGAATCGAATAAGAAAGCTCAACTTTTCCAACAGAAGTTTATGAAACATAAACAGTTTATTCACTTGATAAGTGAATTATAGAACTAAAAAAATTATTTATGGGATATTAGTATTAACAGAGATAAAGGGGAATATAGATTAAATCCAATTTACGATAACTTGATTAAGAAACAGGTCAAAATTTCAAACAATTACATAATACATAATAGTTCCCAACAAGTGTCAACCTTGTGAGCGCAGGTCAGGTTGAGGTCAATGTTGAGAACAGTCAACGGGCCGGGGCTAAATTGGAAAATTAAAATAATTCGTTTAATGTATAATACAATTTGTATAATAAGTTACTTTGATCTGTTGCCGTATTTAAGCTTATATTGCCCATATAGTTTAAATTATATTTACCTTGTAATTTTATTCGAGGGCGATGATCTGAGGTATTATGTAAAGTTTTTCAAATAAATATGGTATTTTATTTTTGCTAGACTCATTGCCAATCTGAAATGGTACAAGACACAATTTGGTGTAAAGGAGACAATCCTTTATCATTTCTGTCTGCTAATTCAGGTTTTTATAGCGATTGCAGTTTTAGGAGGTTATTAAGATGTGGGTTTTATTTATTTGTTTGCTGTTTTTTTTTTTGTCTTTTTCTTTATATGATGCGTTTAATTTACTTTACGTCCGAACCGGAACGCTTTGACGGGCTCTTTCGTTGCTATGAAAGCGAGGATGAAGTCGTTCGCTTGCGGACGTCGAACGCCATGAAGCGTGTCGAGGCCGAGCGTCACGACCTGCTGGTCCCATATGTCGATCGCTTTATCGAACAGATCGGAGCCCTCGACCAGGCTTCGGCTCAATGGACCTTGGCGCAGCTCTTTGATCGCCTTTCGTCGGATATGAATGACGGGCAGAGGAAGGCGGCGACCGACATCATGAAGCGCAATCTGAAGAACCACAATGACTGGATCGTGCTCAATGCCACCATGGAAACCCTGTCGGCATGGGCGTTCAAAGACGGGGCCCTGGCAAAATGGCTCAAGCCACACCTCGACCGCCTCAGCGCCGACAGCAGAAAATCGGTGGCATCTCGCGCGGTCAAGAAACTGAAGGCCCTCGGTTTTACATGCTAAACGACCGCCGACAGGCGTTCGAAAATCCACCAGGTTGAGACCACGGCGATGGCGCAGAGCACCACCATGCGAGCGGGCTGGACCGTCGCCATCGACAGCCGCGACAGCACGAAAACGATGCCCAACGTGGCCGCCAAGAGCGCCACCTGGCCGACTTCGATGCCGACATTGAAGGCTGCAAGCGACAGCACCAGGTTTGGCGAGTCGCGTCCGAGGATGTCACCCAGCACGAATGAGAAACCAAGACCGTGCAGCAGCCCAATCAGGGCGAAGACCCAGGGCGATCCGGATTTTCGGAACAGCGCAACCATGCTGGCATAGAGCACCGATGCGGCGATGCCGGCCTCGACCACCGGGATGAACCAGGACCAGCTTGGTGTTGCACCGAGGAACGTGGCGATCAGGGTTACGGAATGGCCGACGGTAAACGCCGTGACCATCCAGAACAGCCGCATGGTCAGCCCGGCGCCGAGCGCAATGCAGACCACCAGCAGCACGTGGTCGGGTCCTTCGACAATGTGCAGAATGCCCTGCCAGACGAATTCCAGCGCCGCATTCAGCCGGCTGCCGTCGATGTGCAGCGGTTCCTGCAACTGGCCGTCACGGGTGAAGGAATAGGGCTGCGAAACGCGTGCATCGACTACCACATTCTCGATGGTCATGCCATCGCCGAGAACCAGCTCGGGGTATCCGGAACGGATCGTCAAAGTACCACTCGGCGAGGCGCCGGATAGCAGGAACTCAGCCTCGATCACGGCATCGCCGAAGACCGGATCGATTTCTGCACCAGGCTTTGCAAGCTCGGTGCGAGCCGCGTTGAGTCCATCGAAATCGCCGTGTTCCGGTGCCGCCGCGATTCGGTACTTTTGGAGCTCAGCAGCCAGCGTTCGACCGTCCTGCTCCCAGACGAGTGAATCTGTCAGGCGCATGCGCAGACCGGTATCGTCGTCGGTGACGGCTTGCAATGACAGGTGATAGAGCCAGATCGCGCCGGGATCATCGAGCTTAGCTCGTTTTTGCAGCGATTCATGACTTATCTCATCAAATCGCTGAAAGAGAACCTAGCGCACTTTTTTTTACCGAGAATGAACTTAGCTTATTTTACAACGAGTTAGAACTTGGCCCGTTCTTTTGTGATTCAAGATAGCTCGTTATTGGAATTTGTCACTAAATTACTGAATATTGAATTTCTCGTTTCTGCCGAAGTCAGAACTGAGCTTGTATTAAAAATGAGTCACTCTACATCTTGGACTTGGCTAATTTTTGCACTAGACCACTATTTAACTCGTTTTCGCCTCGAGTCACCGAAATTCCTTCGCTCGTGCTTAGATTATTTTATACCGATCCAGGACTTTGCTTGTTTTGTAACTAAACAAGGATATAAATCATCTTTATAGTGAATCGGGATCTAACTCGTTTTGTACCAAATCAGAACCTAGTCCGTATTTACACCAAGTCACCGAAAGCCTGAAGCTCTTTGTTCTTGCAACGTGTTCAGTCTCGTAACGTTTGTCCTTAGCTCGTTTTCCGCCGAGTATAGGGGTTTTCAGGACTGAGCACGTTTTTGCACAGAGCTATTCCACAACTTTGACTTGGGTTGTTTTTACAGTCCGTCAATGCTTCGCTTGCTTTTGCACCACATTAAAGTAATTCTTCTGATTAGGCTATAAGTTTTTGCTCGTTTCACCGCTAAGTCAGAAGTCAGGTCAAGTCACGCTTTCCACAATGTTATCAAAAACTTGCAGCTTGGACTTGGATCAATTTTTATTCAAAATCAGGACTTGTACTTGCTTGTGCACCTAGTGTGAGCTTATGTTGTTTTGGATCCGAGTCAGGAATTCACTTTTCAAATAAAAAAAAAAAACTTATCTTGTTCTTGCTCTGATTCAAGACTTCGCTTTTCAGACAAACTTGTTCATACTCCGAGTCAAGATTTAGCTTGTTTTGTGCCGAGTTGATGAAACTCTACAATTTGGACTGAGGTCGTGTCTACGTAGAAGCGGGATTATGGATTTGAAGGATAATCCTAGCAACATTCTGCAAGTCGAAGGGATCGAGGTTTAATCGCTAGCTGCAACCTAGCAAAGGACGAACCACGGCCCATAATAACAAAAAAAGCCTTAACCCCTTAAAATGGTGCCAGGTCAAAACAAAAAGTAAAGCATTGGAATTACTTAGGCCAAAAATCTGTGGAGAATACTTACTGTGCCTTCACTTGACCAGCAAAAAAAAGTCACATTTTTGCATAGGGACCACTAATGTATCCGTTTTTTCCTTCGCTCTAGAGAAAAAAGAACGTCCGAGGGTCGGCTGGGAGTAGATTGCAAAATAAAACCCAAGATTGCTGGGGAACTCCTAGGAGGTGGCAAAATTAGAAGCTTTAAACCGGGGGATAAAGGAGTTCGTTAGTTTCAGAGGTTTTAACGCTGTGACGAGCTTAGAAAAAAAAAATTGTAGGTATTGGATATCACTATGATATAAACTAACACAAATAAAAATCTACTTTCGAAATCTGAGTTTCTAATTCGTGTGCAAGGTAAAAAAATACGGGCAAGTCTTTTAGAATGAAAAGAATTAACAAAATTTAGAAGCATTTTCTATGGACGATTGATGGCCCAGATTCGTCATATTCCTGTTTGGAGATCCACATCTGTTGGAATGTAGACAGAGATGCAAGAATAGAGCCTCCAATCCAAACAGAGTATTTGCGTTCAGGTGGGGCAATGATTTTAATTTTCATTGAAGATGGTGCAAGCATGGTTATTTCCTTCTGCATACGATCAGCAATACCAGGAAACATGGTAGTACCACCTAAAACAAGAAAAAATACATTCCACAAATTATATGTAATACTAAAAAACTTTCAAATTTAAAAAAAATAAAAATTAAAATGAAATGAAATCATTGAAAGACGGTTGAAACTTATTGTAAATTGGGTATAGCTGTTAAAAGTTTTACGTATTTTTACAATATTTTTATTTCGTTTCAGTTTCAGATGGAAAGACAATTTAAACTATTTAAAAACTGAGAAAGTCGAACGATTCTTTTTAGATATAATTTTAATGTTTGCTAATTGATTTAAGCATTTCCGAAGTAAATAACAATAGAAGAAATTAAAATGAAATTAAAGTTCGTTTTGGAAAATAAAAATAAAATATCACCCAATTAGGCAAATTACAAATAAATTCACCTAATTCTGTGATGAAACCCAAATGGGGCCTGGCTGAATTTATGGTCACTAGGAAATCTTTTGAGCCTCAGTGTTAGTCGCTTAGAATGAAAGCAAAATAATATTTAGTTCTTAGTCATTTTCGTAAGGGCCTCTTCGAAAATCATAGGTTCAATATATTTAAACTCGTTAGGCACCATGTTTCACAGCTCGGCTTTCCAAGGCCACTGTTGCTGCAAAAACAAAAATTTTGAGTGGTTGGGGTTCAAACTTCAAAAGCAGACACTCAAACATGATTTTTTGTCGGGTGGGGCAATCTTTTAAAATATTGACAAAAATAGGTAAACGCTCTGGAAATGGTTAGGAACTAGCGGAATATAGTTAGAATATCAAGACTTTCGGGAGAGGAGAAACGCGCCCTAGGATACCCTCTCACTGCGATGTATGTGCCTGATCGGAAATGATGGAAACTATGATATATTACTGATTGACAATATTGGCAATTATTATGTTTGTTTTATAAACTGTTCATATCAAAGGATACATTCAGATATTTCCTTAGCTTCGCCAATCGATAGAGCAAGGTTTTTTTTATTGCATTTAACTAAAAATTTCTCATTTATGAAGAATGTGGACGGATTTTGGATTAAACTGTTCGGTTCATTGTTATTTATGCTATGGAGTTTTTCCGTTTGGACATTGAGTTTTATTTTTTCTTTATTTACATTTTTACTTATTTATAGGGTAGTAGTTACCTGTTGTTTTTTTTGTTATCGGAGGGGGGGGAGTTGGTGGTTGGGGGGGGGGGGGGGGGGGGGGGGGGGGGGTTAGACATTTATATTGTTTTCCAGCAGGAAATTTTCCATGGGAGAGAAAATACCAGCTCCCGGTGGTGACAATTTATTGGCGATGTCCATAAGAATATTAGGCACAAATAGTTGCCCCCTGGACATATTAACCACCCATCCGTAGCAGAAATGGAGATTTTAGAGGAGTAATCCAAACTGGAAGAAAAACCTTCTTTTGCCAATACAAGTTCTGAGTATATAATGCCGCTTGCAGCATGATGGGCGGCATTTTATTAGTGATTCTCCCCTCTCTTTTGAGGGATGAGTGGAGCCTGCCTAAGCTGATGATTTGAAGCTGGTATGTCAGGTTCATGGAATGGGGAAGAATAATGGGAGATACCTTGACACTACAAAGGAAGGCTCTTCTATAAAGGAGAAAGAAAAAAGAGACAGGCAAGCTTTATTTAATATACCATTCCCTGTTCTTTTTTCAATAGTAATGGGGATTACGTCCCTCTTTCGCGGAGTTTCTCTCTTTCCTAAAACTATGCACCGTTTCTCATGCTAGTTACTTTTAATGAGTAAGTTGAAAATTAATAAATTGTATACATTTGGAGTTGGTTTAAATTCGATTCATTTGATGCGTATATGGTAATCAAAATTTCGTTTTTGGATTTACTCCTATTTGCTGATAGTTGGTTACTACAAACTGTTTGATAAATTGAACATTAAATCAAAGTAAAAGTATACCTTCACATTCTTGAAAAGGGTTATGAAATCCAAAGCGACATAATGGACTCAAGGTAAATGTTCGCAAGAAGTTTGTTGAGGTTTCAAAGAATGTTGCTGTTTGGTGTAAAACAGATACAATATATCTTTTCTTCTTCTCTATTAGATGAAGAATAGTCCCTCCAAGAAGAAACCGAGCGTCATTTTGTTCGCCCATTGAGGGCTGAATTTCTGGTATAGTTTGATTTTCCGTTTGTTGGAAAGACTCTGTTGATACAGCCCTGAAAAAAAAAAATAGGAAAGAATACATCTCCGGATGAATTAGTCCAACAGTTCGTGGTAACGAACTGTAGTAAGGAGCGACCCGGCTCAATAGTAACCAAAACTCTAAAAAAAGAAATTTTGATACCAATAGCTACATCAAAAGAATTGCATTTTAATGATGATTTTCAATATATAAGTTTCATCAAGTTTAATCTTACCCATCAAAAGTTACGAGCCTGAGAAAATTTACCTTATTTTCAAAAATAGGGGGAAACAACCCTTAAAGGTCACAGAATCTTAACGAAAATCACACCATCAGATTCTGCGTATCAGAGAACCCTATTGTAGAAGTTTCAAGCTCCTATCTACAAAAATGTGGAATTTTGTAATTTTTGCCAAAAGGCAGATCACGGATGCGTCAAGGCGCTCCCGCCCGAGATCCTGGCGGAAGTCACGCGGCTTCTAGTCGAGGAAGACTGGACGCTCAACAAGGTCTGCGCCTACTTGGCCGAAGCTGGGCACAGCCGGTCCCGCTCCGCGCTCGGCCGCTACAAGCAAGACATCGACAAGGTCGCCGCGAAGATGCACCGCTCGCGGGAGATCGCCGAGGTCCTGGCCAAGGAGATCGGCGCCAACAGTTTGCAGGGCAAGCAAACCCGCGTCCTGATCGAGCTGTTCCAGGCGATCACGTTCGATCATCTAGCCAACGTTGCCGAAGGCGAAACCGGCCTGGAAGCCAGCGACTTGATGCAGCTGGGCCGGGCGATCAAGGACGCGGTCGCCGCGCAGAAGATCGACACGGACCGGGAGCTGAAGATCCGCAAGGAGACAGCGAGCGAAGCCGCCAAGGCGGTCGAGGCCGTGGCCAAGTCGGAAGGCCTGTCGGCGGCCACGATCGAGAGGTTTCGGGGCTCGATCCTAGGCGTCGCCCAATGAAGGGCCAAGCAACCGAGCTTGTGCCGGGCCACGACCCGGAGACACCCCCAGTCCTGTTACCCTATCAGCAGGAGCTGCTGACCCACATGGACGCCGAGGTCGTGCTCTACGAGAAGTCGCGCCGCATCGGGATTTCCTGGGTCGCCGCCTATGCCGCTGTCGAGACCGCGTCGCCCGGCCGCGCCGCCGGCGGCATGGATGTGTTCTACATCGGCTACAATCTGGAGATGGCGCGGGGCTTCATCGACGACTGCGCTTTCTGGGCAAGGTGGCTGCATGCCTTTGCGGGTGAAGTGCCGGCGGTCGAGGAATTCCTTTTCGACGACGATCCCGACAAGGAGATCAAGGCCTATAGGATCAGGTTCAGCTCCGGTTACGAAATCATTGCCCTGCCGTCGCGCCCACGGTCACTGCGGTCAAAGCAGGGCTTCGTGATCTTGGACGAGGCCGCCTTCTATGATGACCTGGCCGGCGTGATCAAGGCGGCCATGGCGCTGCTCATGTGGAGCGGCAAGGTCTGGATAATCTCCACGCACGACGGTGCGGACAATCTCTTCAACGAGCTGGTCGAGGACTGCCGCGCCGGCAGGAAGCCCTTCACGCTTCTGCGAACCACCTTCGACGAAGCGATCGAACAGGGCCTCTATGAGCGGATCAAGCTGACCGCTCCAAGGGGCCTGTCGATCGAGGACAAAGCGGATTGGATTGCGAAGATCCGCGCGTTCTACGGCGACGACGCGGCCGAGGAATTGGACGTGATCCCGAGCCAGGGCGGCGGGGTGTGGCTGACCCGCGCGCTGATCGACCAGTGCATGAACCCGCACGGCCGCGTGGTCTACCTCAAGTGCGAGGATGATTTCGGATATGTAGTGTAAGTTAGCCAAAGGTATGACTTGGAAGCTTGGTTTTTGGAAGTATGACATCATGTGTACTACACTTCAAAAGATAAAATTTGAATATCTCTTGGAAATATTCTTTTGGCACGTTTATTCATGTGTCACTTAAGACCGACGTATTCGATAATAGGCTGGGCAGAAAATACTTAAAAACTGGTTAACTCTTGAGAAAAACGCTTTCAAATATCGTCTCTCTTAGAAGCTATTCCAATCATATGGAAGAGTAGCCCTTCTAAGATAAGATTGTACCAAACTTTCCAAACCTGTGAAAAAGGCTAGAATGTAAAATATAGGTGTCTGTAAGTAGTAAGAACCTTTCTATTGCCTCTTGAAAGAAAAAATTGGAAGTGGTTACAAAACAGAAAGTATCTGAATATTTACACAATTAGACCGTCCTAGAATAATAATAAACAGAAACTATTTTGTTGAGTTTTTTAGTTGTGAAGGAGGAAGCCACAGCAATACTAAGGTGCACTTTCCCAAACCTATATACAACTACCTAAGTAAATTACAGCTTGTATAGTTATGTCCGCATAACCTGCTGAATCGTGTCTCAAAAGATAAAATTTGAATATCAATTGGAAATATCCTTTTGGCGCGTCTTTTCATACGTCACTTAAGACCGACAAACTCGGTAGTAGACAGGGGAGAAATAATTCCAAAATTGGCTCACTCTTTTGAACCTTACTTTCAAATATCATCTCTCTTAGAAGGCTTCTCAATCATATAGGAGAGTAGCCCTCCTATCATAAAATTGTGCCAAACTTTCCAAAGATATGAACTAGGCTAGAATATCAAACAGTTCGTGGTAACTAATCAAACAGTTCGTGGTAACGAACTGTAGCGCGGGGATTTTCTAGGGAGCGCAGTATTTTCTAGCATTATTAAAAAAAAACAATTAAAAAATAAATATGAAAAAGTTTTTCAACTGGAAGTAATGAGCAGCATTAAAACTTAAAACGAACAGAAATTATTGCGCACATGAGGGGCTTACCTCCTCCTAATACCTTGCTCTTTACGCTAAAGTATTTTTAGTAATTTCAACGATTTATTCTACGGCTTTTGTGATTCAGGGGTCATTCTTAAGAAATTGAGACAAAACTTAAGCTTTAGTGTCAAGAGCGAGGTACTGACGAGGGGGTGAACCCCCTCATATACGTAATAAAAACATGAGAATACAGAAGTTTGTTTCGCAAGCGAATTTATAAGTTACGTATATCTTTTACTAATAAAAACATTCGTAAAAAATTAAAAGTTCTAGTTTTCTTTCTAAGTAACCAAAAAACTGGAGGGCAACTAGGCCTCCTCCCCCGCTCCTTTTTTTCTCAAAATCGTTCGATCAAAACTATGAGAAAGCCATTTAGCCAAAAAAATAAATATGCAAATTTCGTTTTAATTATTCATTCAGTAAAGCGCAGAGAACAATATCACCCTCCTGATAAGAGCACTTTCTCTCTGTTTAACTTTTAGTGTCGTTCTTCGCTTGCTGAAAGAAATGGCAGCAGAAGATTTATAATCGCACCGTTCAAACTAGAGACATGCCCTTTCTCAACAAATCAAATATGACCGAGGAAGAGAGAAAAATAGTAGCAGACTGGTATATACAGTCCCAGGTAAATACAGAGTAGAGTTAAAAAATGGAAGCATTAACCAGTAGTAACATTGTATTGATCACCGGTGGTGGCAGAGGGATTGGCGCAGCTACAGCAAAGCTGTTTGCAAAAAAACACTATAAGGTGTGTATCACTTATTTAAGAAATCGCGATACAGCAGAAGCTGTAAAACGAGAAATCGAAGCCACAGGAAGCCAATGTCTGGCCATTCAAACCGATATGGCTGATGAAGCACAAGTTATTGAGCTGTTTCAGAGGTTAGATGTTGAGCTAGGTACATTATCTGTACTGGTCAATAACGCGGGCATTCTAAGGCCGCAAACAAAACTAAAAGACATGGATAGCGAAAGGATAACTGCGATATTAAATAACAATGTGCTGAGCGCGTTCTTGAGCTCACGAGAGGCGGTAAAGCGCATGGCCGTCAGCGAGGGAGGAAACGGTGGTACAATCGTTAATGTATCCTCCTTAGCGGCTTCCACCGGCGCCCCTAATGAATATATCGACTATGCAGCTTCCAAAGGTGCCATGGATTCTCTGACTCGAGGATTGGCAAGAGAAGTAGCCAGTGAAAACATCCGTGTCAATTCAGTAAGGCCGGGATTGATATACACAGATATGCACAGAGATGGTGGTGAACCTGGCAGAGTAGACCGATTAAAACAACATATTCCCCTAGGCAGAGGCGGAAAGCCCGAAGAAGTCGCAGAAGCCATTTATTGGCTCGCCAGCAATAAGTCTTCCTTCACTACCGGCGATTTTATTGATCTAGCGGGCGGCTTGTAGTTTTAGTCTTTCCTTCCATCTCAATCATAATTTTTCTAACAATTTATCAATTGAACAACACAAGGAATATTGCTTCAATCATCAGTGAGCTAACACTATTTAACCGCTAACATCTGGAATCCACATAAAAAATGCCTAAACACTTTCGTTCTTTACTGGGTTTGCTAATCAGTTCTCTGCCTTTACATTCAAATGCCATAATCATGAGACACGACGTCGATAATTCGAAGTACCAAGAGTTGGCAAAGTCATACACTTCCGTTGTAAAAATAAATTTGCCTGATGGCGTTGGCACGCTTATTTCTCCCCGATGGGTACTAACAGCTGCTCATGTTGCTGAGTTAGTTAAACCAGGTCACAGGATATCGATCGGCGATAAAGAAATTGAAGTAAGCAGAATAGTTCTGCACCCTGAGCAAAAAGAAAATCCAGGGATCGACATCGCTTTGATTGAATTAAAAGAAGCGGTAACTAACGCAGAACCCACTAAACGTTACCGTCACTTTGATGAAGTAGGAAAAAACGTGACCATTGTAGGCCATTATTACATTGGCTGGCCGCTGTTTCCAGCGATGGTCGCGTACACCAACGCCTTGGCCTGGATGACGGTGAAGTACGTGAACCGGCATGGGGCCCATTCCCTAAATAACATGTTATTCTTTTAATCTAGTCAGCCTGACGCACTCGGAAGGAGAAGTTATGAAACTCAAAACACTCGTACCACATCTCATCCTATTAAGCCTGATCGCTTGTAGTTCGACCGAAGAAAAGACCGAAGATGTCGTCGTCGAAGATCAGAGCACAACCATAGGCACTGGTGACAGTGGCAGCTCTGGAGCCACCACTCATGGCACCGGCACCGACAGCTCCATGTCCATGGATGCCTTGAACGATCCACAAAGCCACCTGTCTGTTCGCATCATTTATTTTGCCTATGACAGTAGCGATGTACGCCCCGAATTCCGTCCGGCCATTGAGGCCCATGCCCAATACTTGGCCGCTAATCCTAATACGGTCATCACACTGGAAGGTCATGCCGACGAACGCGGTTCACGTGAATACAATCTTGCATTAGGTGAACGCCGTGCCAATTCCGTGAAACGACAAATGGCCTTGCTTGGTGCATCAAGTGGACAGATCCGAACCACTAGCTACGGCGAAGAACGCCCGGAAGTCGATGGACATGATGAGTCTGCCTGGAGTCAAAATCGCCGAGTCGTGATCATTTATTAAGCCATGCGTTTTATTCAGTTAATTACATTAGTTTTATTTCTTTCTTTTAACTTCGCCGCACACGCGGCGAAGAAAGCACCTGTTGCCGATCCGGCTGAACTGGAATCGCGCCTTGCCCGATTAGAGCGAGTACTACGAAGCCAGGGCCTGCTTGATCTGTTACAACAAGTCGAATCCCTGCAACAGGAAGTGGCGCGTTTACAGGGTGAGATCGAGGTACAAAACCACACCATCGAAAAACTGAAAAACCGCCAACGTGATTTATACGCGGACATGGATAACCGTGTAAAACGTATGGAAACCACGGGCCAAACAACTACCGTGGTCGATGCCAACACACCACCACCATTGGAAACACTGACTCCGACCATGGACGATGTGCCGACCAATGAAAACCAAACGGAACCCGCGTTAAGAATGGAAACCAGTGTGGCCAACAACACGGAAGAAAACCAGGAAACGATCGAGGCAGAAACAACCGAAGCTGATACTCCTGCTGAAACCACTGAAACGGTCACGGCCGCTGCAGAACCGGCACAAACGGAAGCACCCAGCGCACCTGCCAGTGCTGATAATTCAGCCCGTGCCCAGGCAGACTACCAGACCGCTTTTAAACATTTAAAAGAGGCCCGCTATGATCAGGCGATAGATGCCTTTAACCAGTACCTTGAGGATCATCCCAAGAGTGCTTATGCCGATAACGCACAATACTGGTTGGGTGAAACCTTTTATGTGCAACGTCAGTATGAAGATGCCATCAGTGCTTACAATAAATGTGAACGTCTTCCAGTTCATGGTGCCGGTCTGGATGCCGTTGAGCGGCAGCACGAGCAGGCAGCCGATGATGCCGCCGGCGAGGCCGATCAGCACCGCCTCCGTGAGGAAGGCGATGAGGATCGCGAAGCGACCGAAGCCGAGGCTGCGGAGCACGCCGACCTCGCGGGTGCGCGAGCCGACGGAGGCGAGCATCGTGTTCGTCGCGCCGAGGATCGCGGCGATGCCGAGGATGCCGCCGAGCAGGTTGCCGAGGATCACGAGCACGTTGCCGAGGAAGCCCGTCTGCGCGACGAAGTAGTCCCGCTCGGTCATCACCTTGCTCGGCAGGCGCTTGTCGGACTCCATCTCCTCGATGTGCTGCGCGATGTCGACGCCCGGCGCCATCTTCGCGACGACGCGCTGACGCATCGGACGGTCGAGCGCGGCGGCGATGCGGTCGATGTCGCCCCAGATCTCGCTCTTGTAGGCGCCTTCGTGATCGAAGATCCCCACGACCTTGAAGGGCGTCACGTTGATCATGAGCGTGTCGCCGAGCTGGCAGTTGTGGATGCGCGTGCTGAGCGGCTTGCCCACGATGATCTCGTCGCTGCCGAAGTTCAGCGAGCGGCCCTCGGTGACGCGGAAGGCGTCGCCGTGGATCTTGAGCGATGCCGCCTCGACGCCGCGGATGGGCACGTTCACGAGGCCGAGGTCGTCGGACTTGGCCAGGAAGAGCGCGAGGTAGGTCTCGCCGGCGGCCAGCGGCTGGCCGTTCTCGTCCTGGGCGACCTCGGGCATGGCCTTGTAGCGGTTGACGCGGTCGAGCGGGATGCCGCTCTCGCCCTCGCTCGTGGCGCCCTTGCGCAGGTACACGATCACGTCGCGCTCGCCGGTCTCGGCGTGGAGCGCCTCGAAGCCGTTGCGCAGGGCGAAGACGCCGCAGAGCACGGCGATCGACATGGCGATGCCGAGCGCGGAGAGCAGCGACGCCTGCCAGCGCACCACGAGGCTGCGGAAGGGGTAGCTGAAGGGGACGAGTCGCGAGCGCACTAGGTGCCCCTCCGCAGCGCCTCGACGGGCGCGAGCCGCGCGGCGCGGATGGCCGGCACGATGCCACCCAGGAGGCCCACGCCGATGCAGGCGACGACGGCGGCCAGGTAGGTCTCCTGGTCGACGTGGTAGACGGGGATGAACGTGCCGAACATCGCGCGCAGCGGCGCCTGCGTGATCCAGGCAAGACCGATGCCGATCGCACCGCCCGTGAGCACGAGCATGGTGGACTCGAGCAGGTAGAGGCGCATCGGCACGCGGTCGCTGAAGCCGAGCGACTTGAGGATGCCCATGCTGCGCAGGCGCTCGCGCGCGGCGATGGTCATCGTGTTCACGACGCCGAAGAGGATCGCGACGAGCACCGCGGCGCCGCTCATGCCGAGGAAGGTCGGCAGGTTGCCCATCATGTTGACGAAGTCCGCCTCATACCCAACCGATGGGCTTCGCGAATGGGTCGAACCAAGTAGGCCGGTGGTTTGCCCGGCGTCCATTCGCGCCAGCGAACCGATCCATTTGCGCCGATCCGGGCATAGGGGTGAATGGCCACGGAATTGACACCCAACTTTTTAAGGTGCGCAAGCTCTTCGGCAAATCCGTCGCTTCCCCAAATCCGACCGTAGCCTTGACAGGAAATGGTGACACCCTTAATCAATTCCTCCTTTGCCCCAACTGCGGGTAATGTGGCGAAAAGAGGATGAGAGACCAAGAGGAAAAGCAGGGCTGGCACTGGTTTTAAAATGTTTTTCATAGAACAACCTACGAAATTTAGGGAAGTTGGTTGGCCGGTTTTCCGGTCTATTCTTGAAACCGTGAATTTAGGGGATCAATAGATGCAAAGATCACAACCCTGAACATGGTCATTGATCAGGCCCACCGACTGCATAAAACTCATGCAAACCATGGGGCCAGTAAAGCGGAAACCTCTTGTTTTAAGGTCTTTGGAAAGTGCCTTTGCCTCATCGATCATCAATGGCAAGGTTTCCCGCGTAAAGCCGCCTTTGGGAACCTTGCGGTCTCGTGGAGCAAAGGGCTCAAAATAGTCAATTAACCTGTCATACGTTTCCAGTAAAGACGGGATCAATTGTGCGTTGTGAATAACCGCCTCAATTTTTTTGCGGTTGCGAATAATTTTTTTATTGTCCAGAAGAGTGGCAATCTCCGGTTCTCCAAAGGTCGCAATCCGTTGGATATCCCATTGGGCAAAAGCTTCCCGAAAGGCAGGCTGTTTCCGCAGGACGGTGAGCCAGGAAAGGCCAGAATGAAAGCATTGTAAGGACAACATCTCGAAAAGTTTCCGGTCGTCCCGCAGTGATTTTCCCCAGACATTGTCGTGATAATCCTGGTAAACCGGGTCGTTCATGCCCCACCAACACCGATTAGCCATTGTTTTCTCCTCGAAATCTACTCCACCATCGTTAACTGAACTAGATTTTCCAAAACCCTTTTGCCAGGCTTGGAGAAATACCATAACTATCCTGGCCATAGTGTGCAATGACATTGCGCCATTTTCAGAGAAAGTGGCCCACAAGAAAACCCAGTCGCATTCCTTCACAAAAGAGTGCGGGGAAACAGGTAGTTTTTAGCTTGACATGTCCTGGGAAGGGGTTAAAATATGAAAAATTGAAATTGAGACTGAGTCTCAATGTAGGAGATAGTTTTTCCAAACAACAATATGGTTTTGAAGGATTGGTTCTACGGTCACCGACCATGACCAATTGCGCAACGCCCTTGAGCATTGTCGTTGGGGCTTGAGACTTTTGGACTTTAACTTTCTTTTGGACCTTTTCGCTAACTTCAAAACCAAAATTTGACTCGGCAATTTTGGTCGGTTCCCTGCTCGGGGCCGGCCTTTTTCTTTTCACGGCTTTGAGGCTAGAAACCAAAATGAGCACTATTTGATCTATATAGGAGGGGGCTGCCTGTTCTTCATCCACAACCTCCCTCTCATGGTCATAGAAACCTCAAAGGATACTCATTCGGTCTGAAATTGAGAGTTCTAGTCCTTTTTTTTAAATCGAAAATGATTGGAGACCAACCAGCCCCTGACCTAAAACTGCTTTTAATATTTGGTCCTTTGTTACCCTTTAGGACATCTGATCAACATCTTGAGGTACTATTTTGTACTTTCTCTGTTGTTTGCTCAATTTTGTTTTTGGGGGAATTTGTTGTGGGTGGACTTATTCAAATGGGGGGGGTCCAGGGGGAAAGCCTGCTCCCGTACCATACAAGGAAGGATACATACGATACATATAACGAAGGATACATACCTTCGTTAAAATTCTTCTAACAGCTCAATCGAATGCTTGTTTATGATTTATAAAACTTAAGACTTAAAGCGTTTGGTGGCTCAGGCACTTATCAAATATTAATCTAAGATTTAAAATTTGCTCGATCCATCCTCTATTCTTTCTAAAACCACGCTGTTCTTCTCTTAAAACTTTATCTACAGTGTCTCTAAGTTTTAACAAGTATTAAGTATCAAAGTATTTTTTATTCAACAGATTATATAAACCCTGTGAGAAGTTAATTTTCCCATTGTGTGGGCCCTCAACATTGACATATCAATGTATAGTCAAGTTTAAAATGGCAAGTGCCGGCCTTTTTTTTGTGTTAAATTGTAGAAAAACTGAAATTAAAGTTTTTGAAAATTAACTATCGACAACTACGCCCCTGCTATCACCCCACCATTGTTTTTATAACAGTTCCTTGTTAATTAAGAAAATTGGCATGTTGGAGCTTCCTAGTTCCTGTTTGTCCAGGTTTACTGTTCTTGAATCGCTTTATTCGATTTTGCAATTTAGTTAAGGTAAAATATGTTTAGTGGTTAGAATTTCTTTCAATAGTCACATTTTAAAGTCGACAGGCAGGATTACTCAAGCATGCTCATGCGTTTTTTATGTTTTTTTTCAAGGTTCTCTTAAGCAAGACTTTCATTAACAATAAGTTATCCAAAAATACAATTTTAATATTAGGAAACAGACCGTGTAAAGTAATCAAGGGGTTAATAACTTCTGTTAAGAAAAAAAAAAGCGCTGGAAGCCATCAAAAATGGAAAAGAAACTCTTTATTGGCAGAATATAATTGATACTTGGAAATACTTTGGCATCTATAATTGTAATACTATTAAGTGGCCTTTTGTCTGTTGTTATTGAGACACATGCACCCTCCCCCCTCTATCCTGGGCAAATGTTGGATTGAATGTTTTATTTCGTTTTCCAGTGTCTCGTTTGTTTTATATTGATGCCTCTGATGTCATCAAACAGTTCGTGGTAACGAACTGTAGTAAGGAGTGACCCGGCTCAATAGTAACCGAAACTCTAAAAAATGGAATTTTCCCTCGGCTTCCCGCTGGTGGCAGCGGTCGCCTGCGGCACCAAGTGGGACGGCATGCGCGAATCGGTCTATCTGACCGTGCGCACCTCGGCAATGGTGTGCTGGCTGTTCGTCGGCTCCTGGACCTTCTCGTCGGTGTTCTCCTACCTCGGTGGCGAGCAGTTGGTGGAAGAGTTCGTGGTCACCCACATCGACGATCCCGCCTTTCTCCAAGGCGGCGCGGAACGAGGCCCCGAAGGCACCTTCCCAGACCTCAAGCTCCATCGTCACGTCACCCAGACGCACCGACTCGTAGACCGCCTGGCTGTCCGTTGTGACATATTCGACATTGAGCCCCATGCCCTCGAACATCTGCCCTACCACGTTGGACATCACGATCTGTGATGACCAGTTGTGGATCGGGATGATGATCGGATCATCGCTGTCCGCAAAGGCGGTTGACGCGCCAAATGCGAGCACGCCTGCCGTTAGAGCTGTTGTTACATATTTCATGTCTTTCTCCCTGTTGCGCGGCCCGGTTGGCCGCATTGCGTAAGGCCGCGGTTAACCCACGGTCATTGCGTTACACCTGAAGGTAGTCCTCCAGGCTGTCATCCAGCGCATCCTTCCACGGCGTGTGGTGCGGTGGCGCTTTGGTTCCGGTCATCGGGCTGGTGTAGCCATGATTACGGAATTCCATGATCCCCTTCTTCTTGTGCTTCTTCCATTCGTAGAAGGCCTGATTGGCGGCCTCGATATCGAAGGAGGGGTAGTCGGTCTCGTCAATTAACTCCTGCGTGTAGGCCCCCTGATAGGCGATGCAGGCATAGTCATCTTCCAGCGCGTCCTCGTCGGCCTGACGCTTCTGCCAGTCGGCCTCCATTGCGGCTTTGTCGGGGATGGAGATTTTACCCATGATCGCATCGCGCACCCACCAGGCCTGCGCGTCGAACATGTTGAACGTGTACCACTGGTCCTGCATGCCGAGATAGAAGAGGTCCGGATTGCCGGTCCAGACGACGCCTTTGTAAAGGTCATTCGCTGCCAGCCGGTTCGCGGTCTTCAGCCGCAGATCATCGGGCAGGAACGGGAAGTGGTGCTTGTAGCCGGTACACAGGATGATCGCATCAACGGTCTTCGAGGTGCCATCGATGAAATGCGCCGTCTTGCCCTCAACCCGGTCGAGCTTCGGCACTTCTTGCCAATTGTCGGGCCAGTCATACCCCATCGGTGCTGTCCGGTGGGCGACGGTGATCGACTTGCAACCGTATTTCCAGCATTGCGAGCCGATATCCTCGGCAGAATAGGACGTGCCAAGAAGCAGAAGATCCTTGCCCTCGAATTCACGTGCATCACGGAAATCATGGGCGTGTAGAATGCGGCCGTTGAATTTGTCGAAGCCGGGATATTCCGGCACATTCGGCACCGAGAAGTGACCGGAGGCGACGACCACGTGGTCGAACACGCTGCGCTCCTCGCGCGGGCCTGCGCGTGATCGACCGCGGCGCGAGCGGCATCGACTACCCCGAGGCCGACCCGGAGCGCAAGCTGCGCTTCGCGGTGTTCTCCCCGACGTAGGACGACATCGGTCATCGCACGCCGCCGACACTCGCCAGCTGGTGCGTGCGCCCATGCCACCCCCCGAGCGCCGCAGGCAGTGCCCGGCGCCATGGCTCCGTGAGGCCTGGGGCGGCGGACGTACACGCCTGCATGGACGACATCGGTCATCGCACGGCGCCGGGCACCAAGCAGAAGCTGGTGGAGGCGGGGGGAATCGAACCCCCGTCCCGAGACGGACACGTACGAGCCTCTACGCGCGTAGTCCTTGTACTTGGATCTCGTCGCCCACGACGCCCGGGACAGGCTCCGTGGGAGACCAGCGAGTGAGTTCTCGCCGAGCGACACGACTCGCGGCGTGTTGTCGACCAGCCCGCCTTATGGCGATCCTCTTCCCTCGGCAGGCAGGAGGGAGGGATCGCGCCTCTTTACTAAGCGGCGAGAGCGTAGTTGCTGTTGGCAACTGTGTTTTCCAGGCGTTGTTGACGAGGTGAACCTGGATCCCCGGCGCGCCACCCGCACGAGCCTACGTCCGGTCGAATCCGTTCGCCCCCGAGATGAGGCTGCGAAGCGACCGGCGCCGTCGTGCGATGACCGATGCCGTCCTGGGAAAGAGCGTCCCGATTGTATCGGCCGGACGCGGGGGACACCCCAAGGGGCGCCGGAGTCGCCCGTCTAGCGCTTGGCCTCGCGGATCTCCCGCTTGGCGCTCTTGGCCTTCTCGTACTCGCGCTTGTCGCCCTTGCGGCGCCCCTTGCCGATGCCGAGCTCGACCTTGACGTAGGGGCCCTTGAAGTAGAGCTGCAGCGGCACCATCGTCGCGCCCTGGGCCTCCAGCAGCGTCTTCACCTTGCGGAGCTCCTTCTTGTGGAGCAGGCACTTCCGCGAGCGCGTGGGCTCGTGGTTGCGGAAGCTCGCCTGCTGGAGCGGCAGGATGTTGATGCCCTCCAGGTACAGCTCGTCGCCCTTCATGCGGGCGTAGCCCTCGGCGATGGTGGGGGTCTGGAGCCGCAGCGACTTGACCTCGCTGCCCACGAGCTTGAGGCCGGCCTCGACCTTGACGTCGATCACGTAGTTGCGGAACGCGCGCCGGTTCGTGGCAAGGACCACCCGCTCGCCGTCCTTGGAGACGGCGGCGTCGGCCTTCTTCTGCTTGCCCTTCTTGCGCGCCATGGGCCGGTATCCTACGCGCCGATGTCCGCCCGTCCCCTCCATCCCCTGGTCGTCCTCGCCTGCGTGCTCGCGCTGCTCGGCGCGGCCGCGGCCGGCTGCCAGGGGCTGCCCCAGAACCGCACACCGTCGATCGTGCAGCCGTCGTCCTGCAGGTAGCGCACCCCAGGGCCGAGCATGGCGAGCGCGGTGTCGCGCTCCCGCGATAGGTCTGATCGAATTATCATAGGAAAATGCGAATTCTTCCTTAAATTCGTGACCTGTCTGGACATTTTTTGAGGCCAGAAATGTCAGCATGCCAGTTTTCAGAAGTATAAAAAATATGCAGCCAATTTCAAGCAAAAATAAACATATATATACACAATTAGAAGCCGGTCCTGGAACGCGACAGGCTGGTATATGTTTGATTCTTTAATTACGCATGAGTATAATCATCGGCTTATGCAAATCAGGAATTTCAGTTGAACTGAGAAATTCCTTCTTCCAGTTAATGCATCAAAGAATCGT
Source organism: Alatinidae sp. Z8VKAUB7J3 (assembly GCA_010016025.2). Taxonomy (NCBI): domain Eukaryota; kingdom Metazoa; phylum Cnidaria; class Cubozoa; order Carybdeida; family Alatinidae; species Alatinidae sp. Z8VKAUB7J3. The sequence continues at coordinate 65,656,736 of JAAAKM020073195.1, read as the reverse complement.
CCATTTTACAGGATTTATGCTCTCCTGGGGCTCACTGTGATTCTCACTGTTGCGCAGATATCGTTGCGCTTCATTTTCGTTCATCATTATCTCAGACATTTTTCCATATCTTTTGCTTTAGCTGGTTTGATTCTTTCAAAATTCTGTTTATTTGCATGGTGTCATAGATACTAAAAAACTCTTTTCCCAGCTTTTCCCCAGTGATTATATTTTTACTTTAATTATTTTATTATACAATTCAGAAAGAACGAGGAATATTCCATTGTTTATGTCCTCTGATATATCGAAAATCAAGGATTGGCATATTCATCGTTTTATTCTTTATTTTCAAGTCATTGGGTGGCAAATTAGCAATTTCAATTGAACCAAGAAATTCTGGGACGGGTTCAATTCCTCCTTCCTGTTTATCCTTTATGGATGCTAAAATAACTTGTTCCTTTAGTTCTAAGTCATAAAATTTTTAAATAGTCAGTTTGTTCAAAATAGTCCAAAGATCATATAATAATGCCTCTGGGGTTTAAACAACCTCCCAGAGCTGAGGGTAAGCGTTGTAAATTATGCTCCAAGGGAAACTAAGGTTTTTATGGAATGGATGGTCGTATGAAATTTGGAGAAGACTCATTTGATTGGAAATTGAAAGTTCTAGTTCGCTTTTTAAGAATATAAAGTGATCGCAGGGCAAATAGCCCCACTCCACTCCCTGTTTTCCCCAAATACATCCGATCAAACTTTTGAGATAGTCATTTTGTTAAAAAATAGTCCAAAAATAGCATATAACAACACTTCCAGGGTTGACATAACCCCCCAGAACCCGGAGTAAGGGTTGTAAATTATACTCCAGGTTATATATGCTTTTTATGGAAGAGGTGGTCGTATAAACTCTAAAGGAGGTTCATTTAAATGGAAATTGAAAGTCCTAATTTGCTTTCAAAGAGTTAAAAGTGATCTTGGGGCAGATGGCCCCCCTCCAAAGCTTTTTCCCAAATGCATCCAATCAATATTTTGAGATAATCAATCTATTCAAAGTTATCTCGAGATCATATAACAATGCCTCCGGAATTGATACCTCCCGCCCAAAGGCTCGAGGGTAAAAATAATCCAGACATCATATGCAATGCTTTTTCGGTTGAAACAACACCCCAAAGACTGGAGGGTAAAGTAAAACTTGTTACATTTAGTTTAATGTCTAATGTGCTTGGCACAATTACTGATGCCAAAAAAATTATTGAAAAATGTAAAGCAGCTGGTGTTCCTACTTTGATTGATGGTGCTCAAGCAGTTCCTCACATGAAAGTTGACCTTGAAGATTTAGGCTGTGATTTCTTTGCATTTTCTGGCCACAAAATGCTAGGGCCAACTGGAATCGGAGTTCTATGGGTAAGAAAATCTGTACTTAACACCATGAGTCCTTTCCATGGTGGTGGTGACATGATTCGTGAAGTTCACAAATATGAAACTACATGGAATGATTTGCCTTACAAATTTGAAGCTGGAACTCCTAACATTGCTGATGTTGTTGGATTAGGTGCCGCAATTGATTATCTAACTAAAATTGGAATGGACAATATTCGTGAACATGAAATTGAACTAACAAAATATGCAATTGAAAAACTATCTCACGTCAAAGGTCTTCATATCTATGGAACTAAGGATATCTCAAAACGTGGAGGCGTTATCTCTTTTAATTTTGCAGATGTGCATCCTCATGATGTTGCACAAATTATTGATGAAGAGGGAATTGCAGTACGTTCAGGTCATCATTGTGCACAAGTATTGATGGAACGTCTGAATGTTGCAGCCACATCTCGTGCTAGCTTTTACATTTACAATACTAAAGAAGATATTGACGTTTTAGTGAATTCGTTAAATACTGTGGCAAGGTTGTTTAAATTATGAGTAGCAATGCTGACATCTATCATGAGATGATAGTTGATTATTCCAGAAATCCTGTTAATTATGGCGAAATTGAGAATCACGATGTAACTTTTCATGACTCTAATCCTCTTTGTGGTGACAGTATCGATATTGACATGAAAATTGATGATAATAAAGTCACAGACATAAAATTTCATGGTAAGGGTTGCGCAATCTGCATGGCTTGTTCATCTGTTCTAACTGAAATTACAAAAGGCAAAACCCTTGATGATGTAAGAAATATTGAGAAAAATGATGTTCTTAGTGAACTGGGACTAGAGCATCTCCAGGCTGTTAGGATAAAATGTGCCTTGCTTTCTCTTAAGGTACTCAAATCTGCTCTTTACACCTATCTTGGTGGACATCTGAAAGATAATCAGGATGTTGAAAAGCTAAAAGAAGAGGCTGCCAATCTGTACTAGTATGAGTGATTTTACCCCTGCCACTCCAATTGCTTTACAAATTAGAAAAATAATATTTGAAAAATATAATGATGTTGATACTAAATTCACAAATGATGAAATCTTTGAGATCATACAGAAAAATGGTGATGTTGATAAATCTTGGATAATTGATGACCTTGAACCTTTCTTCAAAGACATCTGTGATTCTGGACTTGCAAGAAACATAGCCCAGAACTTCACTACTATCTGGATGAAATTATTTGATCCAATTGAAAAGATTCACTGTAATGATTGAAAGCTATCGTCCCTCAGACAATATCAGGGTGCAACGCCCGTAACTTGTATAAGATTTCTAGTGGGCATAATGTCTTCTTTCTGACCCTTGAGAGTATCTCTATGATTTGTATTATTACCAAGTAACACATGTAACGACTCCGCGAAATGCATCTGCAGAAATTTTCAATTTCTGTGCTGTTTTGGACAAAGGATTGCAAGTGTGAGCTGCAAAGTATCAAAACAACAACTATGAGGCTTCCCACGACCTTCTTTCTGCTAGTACTGTTTAGGCACTATCACGTTGACCTATAATCGAGATAATATGAAATAGTTTCAAAAGAGTAAGGGGGCGTTGACGATTGAAAGAAGCCAACTATTTGTTGATACTTACTGTATTTTAGAATTTTCACATTAAAATTTCTCGTAAAAAGTTCCTCAAGAGCATAGCTAAACATATATATCCGGAAACTACATCTGAAGCAGAGTTCAAAAATAGAAAAGTAAATGATACGGAACTATCAACAACACTGATTTTCACTGCCAAAAATTGACCAAAAAAGGAAAAGTGTCACATAAATAAACATGACGATATTAAAACTGCTTGAAACTTAAAAGAAACTGCAGTAAAATTTATAGATTTTATATTTGTAACTAGGCCTACTATTTTATTGTTAAGCTATTGCTGACAAAAGAATCGGTGCAGTTGTTACATTTCGGCTGTGATCCATTTCATAAAAACCAGAATTTAAGAGAAAAATTGATGTTGCTTTTCACAATGTTAGAATTCACACGTTACAGTTACTTCTCAAGGCGGCACTGGGAAAGGCAGCAGTTCGCCTTATGACAGTAGCAGCAGCACAATCAGTCATACACTGACAATCGGAAAATAAACTGAATAATGAGGTGCTCTTTTCTAAGATAGATAAACATAAGCATGAAAACGTTGCAGAATTTGTCCGGTTATTATGCTTAGGCCGAAGTACAATAAATTTTATAAATGTTAAGTGTATTGCACAACAGGACAAAGTGGGCCGCGTGCTGTCCACCACTGATTAAAAGTGTAAATTGTGTGATTAAAACCAACGTTACTTGTTACAAACAACATTTTTGTGCTTCTACTTTCAACTTTCGCTAAATTATTGCGCAAAGCGTCGGAGAGGCATGGGTAAAATAAAGATTGTTCCCATTCAGTTAAACCGCAATTTATCGGTATCAATAGCTATGATTTGGCAGGTGTTTCAGGGCTTAAAATATAGTCAGACAGTGATGAACACAACGCAACAACAGTATGTTAGCATTTTAACATTAACATTGGATAATAACTTAATGGATGATTGCCATATTTTAATCAGTGTGGAACGTAGATATGATTCTTTAGCCAAGACGTTTGATCGTTGTTTGGAGAGGTCCTGAACATTGCTAAGATTGTCGACAAGGGGGAAGGGCGCTAATCTATTTTCCGACGTCATTTATAGTCCCCAAGCTGAGATCCAACTTTTGGCTGATCATAATGGCGATGGAATCGTGAGCTGGGGAGATGATTACATCTACAAAAAAATTCCTGAGTATCGCTATGATGTGAATCGCGATGGTGTTATCAGTGAAATAGATCGCCAATGGTATTTCACTTGGGTCTTTGGGTTTTGGGGCATTACGGATATTTCAGAACCTCAATGGAAGTAGTCAAAATTTTATTTTGGCTGTGGACCTACATAGAGAGCTTTGGGGCGATAGATGCGGTGATCACTCCAGAGCTCTAGGCAATGTGCTGCCCAGCCAAAAGCTCGAGCCATCACAAATAAACAAGTGAACGTATCAGAAGGAATTTCTAAGGCATTGAAAACAGGTCCTTTGTAAAATTCGACGTTGGCATAAATTTGTTTGCCTTTTTTCTTCATCTGTTTGCTCATCTCTTCTTCAACTTGTTCAAGTATGTTATAAATTTTTTCTTTGTCACCACCTTTGCGTCGATTTAAATCTTTAGCTAATTTTTTGAGGATCTGAGCTCTGGGGTCAATCGTTTTGTAGATCCGGTGACCCATTCCCATAATTTTTTTACCCTGATCAAGCCTCGTGTTGACAAAATTTTTGACCTTTTCAAGTTTTTTAATTTCGTCTCGAGCCATGGTAAAAGCTCCCTCGTCAGCCCCTCCGTGAATACTCCCATAAAGAGCCCCAATGGCGGAAGCGAGAGTTGAGTGAGGAGGAGATAAAGTTGAGGCGACAATACGGGCTGTGAATGTCGAAGCGTTAAAGCCATGTTCCATTTGAAGAAATTGGCAGATTTCGATCACGCCGACATCTTTAAGTTCGGGTTTTTTACCATGAAACATGTATAGAAAATTGGCCATAAAAGACAGTTCGGGATCAGGCTGTAATATCTCGAAGCCATGACGATGCCTTTCAAAAGCAGCTACGAGCGTTGGTAAAAGAGAAATTAAGCGTAACCAATCGTCACGGAGGGACTCCAGATTTTCAACTACTGAGATTTTCTTTCCATTTAAATCTTTTCTAATAGTTTTAATTTCTTTGGAAGATATTTCACCAAGACTGGCGACTACTGTTTGTAATGCTTCTACGGGATGAAGGCTGGGGGGGAGTGATTCGATGATTTTCCTGGTAGCACCGGGTAAAATTGAAAACTCGTACATTTTTCTTTTGAGATCGATTAAATTTTTTTTGTTGGGGTAAGATCCATAAACCAAAAGAAACGCACATTCTTCAAAACCATGAAGGTTTTCTATTAGATAACTGTGGTAAGACAATTGGCCTTTTTTGCCATCGACCAGACAGATTTGTGTCTCATCGGCGATGATCCCCTCAAGTCCTTTGCTGTATTCGTGATCATTTGACATAAATATTCTCCAATTAATCTCAAAGAATAAGCTGATTTAGAACATAAATATAATTAATATTATTTATAAGGTTGATGTTGCGGGTCACTTCGGTTTGAACGGCGCTTTGGATGGCATGAACACAGATTTCACCTATGACGATTCCGCGGGTGGGACGGGTAATTGATTACCTATCAAACTTTGCTCGATCGGAGATTGGAAGTAATCCCTTTTATGAAGTGGGTTCGTCGCATTCCGGCGGACCCACCCCTTAAACCCCTGGCGGTTACCGAGGAACAAGCGATTCAGTTGTTGGTGTCCGCCATTGCTCGCTACGGTCTCCAGAATTTGAGAACGATTAAACAACTAACAAGTATGGCCAAAGATCCAAGGCATTTCAGGGTGATTGGGGTCTGTTGCTATGCGATTTGCTCCGATCGGCCAAATACTTGGCTTGAATTCAACATTAAACAATTTTTTGAGAGGCACGAGTGCGGCAAGCAAGAAAAGCTCTTCAGTTGGCAATTGCCCTTGGGGTTCTTACCTCATTGGCTGCTTTCGTTCTTGAAGCGTTTTGGACGTTCCAATTCCTCAAAGCACCCCATGCTTTGAAGGAGCAGTGGCGAACCTTGGTCCTTGAAGGCCTTTGCAGGCCATTGGTCTGGGTGTATGGGGTGCAAATCGCCGCCTACCTGTATTTCTTGATTTGGGTCGTGCTGATCAGCGTCAAACCTCGAGATCGATTCAAAACCCCCGCGAAAGTGATGGTGACGAAATGAGAAAGTGGCAAAGAATTATGATGACTAGCCTACTGATCGTTACCTTGAGTTATGGGAGCCTTGCGGTTTTTGAGCGGGATTATGTGATTCGAGGCTGGAAGAATGCTTTTGCAGACGCCACCTACCGAGGTTTCTTTTTCAGCGATTTAAATTACCACCTCCAAAGCCCCTATCCATTGGTGAAATACGCTGTTTTTGCATGTGGGCCAATTCTTTGGGGTTTCATCATTATTCATCAATTCAGCCAAAAGAAAGAGTTTCATAACCCTGGACAGTGGGGTAACCGCATTGGGGACGTTGAATGGAAGCGAATTCAGAAGAACTATAAGAAATATTTCAAGAAGAAACATTTCACGGTGTTTCGCGAGGATCGGAATTGCATTTTTCTTGGGATTGATCTTCTCACTGAAGAATATATTTTTCTTGTTGGTGAAGGGGTCCATGCCGGGATCCTGGTTGTTGGGATTCAAGGTGCAGGGAAAACGAGTCGGCCGGTTAAATTGACCTATCGCCAATTGGCCGATGATCCCATTGGAAAAACCAGCTTTGTGAATTTTGCTTTTAAGGAAAAGGACGCGGTCGATATCCAGAATTTTTTGGAAGAACAGGGCCATGAAGTGCGGGGCTGGTCCAACAACAACATCGTGGATTCTTTATGTACCCGAAATGGGGGCTGGGATCGCGGTGAACTCATCGGCCTCATCGGTGGTGCCGGCCTGGCCCTTGGAATTGGGAAACAGGGTGACAATTTCTGGCTCGATACCGGTTCTTGGTTCCCGCTTCTTTGAACAATGGCAATATAGAAAATCATTTAATTTTAAGTATTGCTATAATGTACGTTTGATTAAATCTTTCTAGTACCCTTATTCGACGTCTGCAGGTTGTCCATTTTGAAGATTCTTACAGCAAGGTCAAAAATACACACAATTCATACAGTCAGAGTTTGTTTTCATTGCTAAGGCACAATCTGACCAGTCTATTTCTTCTTACTTTCCAAACGAAGCGCCAGCATAGCTATTCTGTATTATTCTTGTGCATGAATGTTACCATCTTTGCTGAGTGCGACTCCGGGATCGGTAATGCTACCTACAACTTCTACTCTTCTTTCTCTTACAAAGATGTTACCACAAACATACATAATCACATACATACAATACACGCCAGTTAGATTTGGAAAAACACGGAACGACTGCTATTAACTTATCAAATGGGACAATTTCATGAACTTGCGATGCGAAGAGTGGTATAAACAATGGTTATTGTAAGTTACGGCACATTACGTCATTGTAAGGGAAATACGCGCTTATGGTTATGTTACCTAATGTCTCAGCAATCACTTGCACTCAACTACAGTTTATAGTTCAAACCGTACGAATTATATTGTTGTATTGGCATTTTCGATAACTACAAAGCGATAACACACTATAGTTACGAAACATGCAATTCGTTACTCAAGTAGATCTAAGTCACAACTTTCATCTTCCTTTACGGTACACGAGCAGAACATGGCATGATGGTAAAGAATTAGGTTGTATTTTAGCGGGTTTGTTTAAATATATTTGCGGTTTTGTTTAACCCTTGTAATCTACGGTTCTGAATAACCAATACCGCTATAGAGAACAGCTTGACGTCATGTCTTACACAGATTTCCACGAAACAGGTAACTGATGATGTTGTCTTGTCTAAATGTGTGCATTTCGAGTAAAAATTTTAGATATAAAGATGTAAAATCATGTTTCTTTTTCAAGATTTGCCTAATACGATGTAGTACAAAGAATGAGGTACTGTTGGGAATTAGCAATATAATCTTACAAGACCTAACTTACCAGGGTTATTAGGTTTGGAAGATCCGCAAGTGCAATATTGTGTACTGGCATCGCGATAAAGTTCAGTTGCCCTTCAACTTACTTGGTTTGGATACAAGAGGTTCAGAACAAAGGCTTTGAATATACACACCTTAATTCTTATTAATACAAGACTTCGTTTGAAGTAACTAAAGCACTGAAGGTAGTTTGATAAAAGAGGAAACAAACAGTAAGTAACTATATTTGATGATATTTTTATATGAATACAAATTCCTCAGACTGATCGGAAATTTGCTATATATTGCTCATAGAAAATTTTAGTAAGGATAAAATCATGTCATATTCAGTGTCTTATGTGGAACTTTTCTCTTTCATTATTTGTCGATCTAAAGATAAAGAAGCAATGTCATCAATCAAAGCGGCGCACGACTTCCTCCGCGGTCAGGACAGCTCTCCCAGAGAGAAGAACTGACCCTTGCTCCACAGCCCAAGATGGCAGACGCCATCCCGCTCGGCTTCAATCGCCAGGTCGACCAGATGATAGAAGAGAGAACGGACGATCAAAGCCTCCAGTCGGTCGCGAACCACAATATAGGGGCTCGGCTCGGCCGTGTCAGGATCGGTGGCGATGCGGAGCTGATGATCCGGTCCCAGCTCGATCCATTCGTCCACGTTGGTACGCAACCTCAAGATCTGGTCCCGGCCTTCACCTTCTGGTGATAGCTCGACCGCGGTACAAGGCGCATCGTCGACTTGAATGCGGCCGCGCTCCACCGGCGTCACCAGCCAGAAATCGCCCGAATCGTCCCGCCGCAGAACGGTGGAGAACAGCTTCACCAAGGGTTTGCGACGGATCGGCGTACCCCGATAGAACCAGGTACCGTCGCGCGCGATTCGGATGTCGAAGCGCCCGCTCGGGTTCAGCGAGGGAAAACCTGGCGGCTGGTCAGGCGCAGTCGGAACGCTTATGTTTTGCGGATCATCCGACTGACCGGACGCCGCCGCGCTCATGGCCGCTGCTCCGGATGTGCCCAACTCGGGAGAGAGACCACGTGACCGTAACTCCTACTGTAGCCATCGACGAGACGTCCGCCGCCAGGCTAGCCGGGGAAATCGAAGATCTCGGCCAGCGCCTGCAGGATGTGCGCCAGTCGATCGGACAAGTCATCTTCGGCCAGCAAGAGGTCGTCGATCAAACACTTATTGCGCTGCTGGCCGGCGGGCACGCGCTACTGGTGGGCGTCCCGGGCCTGGCCAAGACCCGGCTGGTCGAGACCCTGGGCACCGTCTTCGGGTTGGAGGACAAGCGGGTTCAATGCACGCCCGATCTGATGCCGGCGGATATTCTGGGCTCGGAAGTGCTGGAGGAGCAGGAGGACGGGCGCCGCGCCTTCCGCTTCATCCCCGGGCCGGTGTTCTGCCAGGTCCTGATGGCGGACGAGATCAACCGCGCCAGCCCGCGGACCCAATCGGCCCTGCTGCAGGCCATGCAGGAGCACCGGGTCACCGTGGCCGGCCAAGGTCACGATCTGCCACGCCCGTTCCACGTGCTGGCGACCCAGAACCCGCTCGAGCAGGAAGGCACCTATCCTTTGCCCGAGGCTCAGCTCGACCGCTTCATCATGGAGATCGACGTCGGCTATCCGGACCTGGCGGCAGAGCGGCAAATGCTGCTGGCCACCACCGGCGCCGAGGAGCAGCAGGCCCGCGCGGTCATGACCGCCGACGGGCTGATGGCGGCCCAGCGGCTGGTTCGCCGCATTCCGGTCGGTGAGACCGTGGTCGACGCGATCTTGAACCTGGTCCGCAGCGGCCGGCCCGAAGGCGACAACCAGGAACAAGCTGCCCAGCAGATCGCCTGGGGCCCGGGTGGAAAAAAACTCAGACTCAGACTCAGAAGGAGAGTTTGATTGTTGGTTCAAAAATTTGGTCCGAAAAATAAAATCAGAAAGTCAAGATTACGAAATTACTGGAGCGGCCCAAAGAATTAAAGCCAGTGGTGAAGTCAGGATTTGCAGTGAGTTTTTCTTTTCTTTTTTTTTGTCTGTATGCTATTTAATATTTTTCACTCATCTGTACTTTAGTTTTAATATTTAAAGGGGTTTCAGTTGGAAACAGCAGAAAGGTTGAAATAGTAAAATATTGTATTGGCCTATAAAAAAAATGACTGGGATTAGTCAACCTGGACTTATTCTAGTCCAACAGTTCATGGTGAAGAAGTGTAAGTAAGGAGTGACTCGACTCAATAGTAACCAAAAATCCAGAAAGCAGAATTTAAATATCAATAGATACACCAAAAAATTAGCTTATTATATTAATTCATAATATGTAAGGTTAATCCAGCTTAGTGTTACCCATCAAAAGTTACAAGCCTGAGAAAATTTGCCTCATTTTTAAAATAGGGTACTGGCTATAGTCGTTTACCACCACCCCCAGAAATACTCCAAGTGGAATATACCCTCCCCCCTGGAGAATACCCCGTGAAAAATACCGACCCTACATCGGAAAATACCCTCCGTGAAACATAATCCCCCAGAGAATACCCTCCGAAGAATAATCCCTGCAGAAAATAACACACCCTCCCTTCCTCAGAAAATCGGGTTTCCCAAATTTGAGAATTTTGTTTAAGTTGTGTTATTTTATTTCCGTTGAGAAGCCCTAAGGAAAGGGATAAAGAGGAATTTATATGCCATAAGTAAGTTAAAAACTTAAAAAAAAGCGAAAATCCATTTTGTTGAAAAAAGTTCCACATTAACTTCTACCACTTTTGGCAGTAACGGCCGCCAAATAAAAAAAAATGAAGACAAAAATATTGGTGAAAAATCATGAAAAATAAGTTTAAAACATATCGCCACGAAAAGTTTAAGAAGGTTTACCTCCTTTGAAAGCATAGTTGACTTTGGGTTGAACCAATAAATTCTTATTATTTGAGTTTTTGCGGGTGAAAGCGTTGTCAAATTTTACAAGTTAGTTTTCTTATTTTGCAAGTGTGAAACTACCACAATTCACAATTAATAAATAGAAAAAAAATTATTTGAATTTATTTCTACCCATTTTTGGCTTAATCTAGCTCTACTTTTCGTTGGAAAACATGGTTTATGGAAAAAAATTAAATTAATTTCTGTTTATTTTTCATTAGCAGTAATCAATAAAATTTTTTCCACAAAATAACTTTCTCAAAGCTAAAAATCTCAGGAAATTGTTATTTCCTGAGAAGGAGATGTTATATGAAAGTCTCTGGAGATGTTCTATTGATTGTAATTTGTCTTGGAAGAAGCATGGTGAAATAGTGTCAGCAAAAGCAGCTAGAGGATTGGGAGTGATGACGTGTCTGTTGTTTCGCTGTTGACTATTGTTGCATGATGTTGGCTAACTGCTTGGTTTCTTCTTTTAGATATTCAGTTGACAGGATTAGCTTATTTTATGAAAAAATATGCCAACTGGATGTAAGTTAAACAGTTGTGTAGTCCAGGGCAGAATACTGAAGCGCAGAAAACAGTTTACGTTAGATTCGAAAGACTGGCGCAAAAGTACGATACATGAAGGGACTGTCTGAGTAAATGTACAATTTACATGTTAATTCATAGCACGTTAATAACGTTTCTTCCTATCTTTATTTATCAAATTAGCATATTTCGATGTGTATTCTTCACAAAAGTGTCTTTCATTTTCCCCTGAAAATCTTTTTAATTAAAGACTTTTTTCCGCTAACAAATTTTTTCGTGAAGAAAATTCTATATTGATTTACAATATCATAATTTGATGTGCAAGTTTTGAGAATATGCGTTTGATGCTTTATCTAGAATAGTTAGCGTTTGTACTTTGAAATTTTTTATGAAAAAGATAAACCTATTTTTTGGAGATGGTTCTTTGAATTTGCAATTTTTTCTTTAAAGTTCTTTCCAATTGCTGGATAAATAGGTGCAGTTAACATGTTCAAAAATATCAATCGAGTTTAAAGCATCGATAAAAGCGCCTTTTAATATGTAGGCTATATCTCTTAAGATGAGAGAACAGATCATAGTTATTGACGTCCTACAAATATACATTTTAGACCAAATTTACAATTTTAGGAGCAACAATTTGCTATTAAAGACGGCGACTGAATAACATTATTATTACTTGTGTCTCGTGATAACTTCCTAATTTATTTTTTTGCCATAAAAAGGAAGACAGCATGATTATGAGTACAAAAGGCCAAAAACATACTTTTTTACTGCAGGGTCTTGAATCTATAAACAATTAAAGTGTCGTGCATCCATGTACTCTGAGTCCATATGGTATGAAAATTATAATAAGAAACAAGTACTTAATACAAACGAAATGATCTGTGCAGCATGAATATTAAAGCAGCAGTTTTAAGGTGTAAGTTCATGTATCACTTGCACATTTATGTCTTTTAGCGTAGATGATATGCGAATAAAATTTGGGCTTTGCCTACACGAGATCTTTTTTATGTGTACATGTCTCTATTGACAAAGAGATCACTAAGATGATACTGATGACACTACGTATAGTCAGATTTGTATATTCGCATCCTTTTGTTATTTAACGTCTTTATTTCAGACCATTTGCTGTCAATGTGGTCTAAAGAGAATCATTATCAACAAAAGCCTGTTATTAATAATTCTTCACCTGGGACAATAAAATGCATTACTCCAATGGCAAGCTTTTTTTATTTCACCCAATCTTGCATGGTCGTTCTCAGCTTCTCTACGTTATTCAATCTCCATTTATTAACCAAAAAAGTATTAAAGTTCAATTGTATAACTCGGTGTAATGCGTTGTTCAAAAATATCAGTAGTAGTTTCTAATTTTGCAGTGGATAGCGTACACGCTCTCAGTTCATTATCTACATCGCAAATCTTGAAAGAATTGTTAAATAAACAAAATTCAAAGAGAATCAGGGAAGACCAATCGAAGCAGATATTGATTTTCTTAAAGACGATGTTTGTGATTGTTGAAAGAAAGAACTAGCAGTTCACATGGAAACAAGAGACAAAATGACGTGGGAGACAACATGCGGGCCCATAAGTGACCTAATGAATGACTGTTGCTTATAAATTAAATTCCAGTTTTTGAAAGGCTTTCTTAATTTTACACCAAAAACACTTGATGAAAATTGTTAGCAATGTTTATACTATGGCATATGCGCAAAGTGTAAGAAATTACTTTATCAAAAGTATAACAAAGTAACAGTATTTATAGTGCCCACTTTATTCTTATGTTTTATGGATAGTTAAATGCCGTTTATTTTTCTTACTGTTTAAGAACTATTCAAAGCAATGCTGTAAGCTATTTGTAGGTGTGCTCTCAACGTGCGATGTTTTTTGCGTACATAACCTTTATGGCACATGATTCAACTTTGCCATAAATACTTAATTGGCGAATTTAAAGCTAGAGACTTGTTTGAAATCGACGAAAGAAAGTGAATAAATAATACTCAAATACCTTTAACTTTCACCTCACCTGTCCCCTAACCCTTAGGGTCGTAGGGGCGTTGCACCGATGAACGTTGCACCAAATGTCTCCACCTCTCTCTACCTACACCTCTCTCTACGTACACCTCTCTCTACCTACACCTCTCTCTACGTACACCTCTCTCTACCTACACCTCTCTCTACCTACACCTCTCTTTACCTACACCTCTCTCTACCTTTACCTTGACTTCTGGGTGTAACCATGCACGTGTTTCTTTCTGTAGATCATAGGATCTAGAGTACAGTAGGTATGCACAACCGTTTTGTCGGGAGAACCATTTCGAATAGCTGCTAGGAAATAAGCCCCACTTGGCATTGCGACTCTGTCAGCACGGATTTAATTAAATGCCAATGCAATACTTGTACCGGCACCCTTATCTACGAATATATGCGATACGAAAATACTTCAATATTTATATGACCGACAAAAACAGTTGTAATACGCGCAACACTTAACACTTACTGATTTTAAACTGAATTAAACAATTTAGAGGCACGTCAATTCTTTGCTTTGGCATCACTAATTATTTACACCGTCAAAGTTGTGGCGCTATCAACGTAGAGTGAAAGTTCAACTCTAGGGAATTCAAAGCTTTAAATATCTGAAATACGTACACTAATTTTTCTCTTTTCCGACTGACCAATATTAATCAGCTTTACAATATTTTGCTTTCTAGGTAGCCCATTTAAAAAGCAGTACGTTTTGTATCCTGGGGATGTGGCTACGCTTAATTTAAAATAAAAGCTTTGAAGTAACTACCACTGATCAGCTGACAAGCAGTAAAAAGTATGATTACCGACAGTCAAGCTTGACAAAGCCCTCTTGCACTGTACATCCATTCGATACGACGAAAGACTGGAAACGAATGAACTTAGTACCAGTAAGTTTTCAAAATTAAAATTAGGCATAATATTTCTACATAGTAGAGGGTTTATAAGATTCATATTAAGCGAAAAATATTATTTCACTATAAACAACACCATTTCAGAAAGATATCAACAAAAATAAGTATTAGGACCTTCCAGGGCCAGAGTACTAGACCTCACAAAGAAACTCATAGGAAACCATTTTTTGAAAAATTGAATAACAAATGTGTTATATTCATTACATGTACCTGTGATGTGGTCTGATATTCATAATGCTGTTATACACCTGTGTTGCCATTTCTTTTATATGTGCATCACATTTTCTGCATAAGGAAAATCAATAAATTGTTGAAATGTGTTAAAATTAGAGTATAGTACTGTATGGGATCTAAATACAGCAAATTTTATAAATAAAGTAATTTCATAAATTGAAGAGACACTACAGAAATAACAAATAAGTCACCACCAAAATATGAATCACATATTGTGATAGTTATACACAGAGGCACAGAGAAACACACACACACACACACACACACACACACACACACACACACGCACACACACACACACACACACACACACACACACACGTACACACTGATTTATATATTACTCATAAGTGGAGCATTACCACAATAAAATACTAAAGTGATGGTGTCACAATCAACCCCAATTAAAACTACATCAAGGTGGTAGTGCTGCTACTAAATACCTGTATACAAGATATATCATTCAAGTCTCATACCAACTACAAGAAACAGCTATTTAAGGCCTTGAGGAAGTACTGGTAGTTATTTTCCAGTTTATAAAATAATGGACTGGGTTGTGATAAGGAAGCTTCAGAGTTTGAAAGGGAGTACGCTTACAATTGCTCAAGATATTGCTAGGCTCGAAGGCAACATTCAAGACATTATCATAATTAACCATATATGTATGTTTGACATTGCATACATACACACAATCAGGACCCATAATTATATTGAGAAATCATCAAGTTAACCTGTGATGGTATACATGTATATTTACATTCATGTTGGTCTAAGGGCAATTTAAAAAACTGAAATAGAAAAACCATGTATGCACAGCATCATGATAAGCAAGATCCAATATTTTTTTATTCACTACCTTTTTGTTGATGTACAAAAAGCATATATATATATGTATATGTATATGTCTGGCACTGATGAAGGCTCAAAGCCGTAACACAATAAATATTAATTAATCAATTTCCCCATACCCACTTACTGGAGGAGAATTCCCTTAAAATTGACACTAAAATCTTCACCTTAGCTTTTGAGCCTCGATGGCTCAATGGTTAAGGCGTTGGTTTAGTAATCATGACACGTAAACGTTGTATGAAGGCAAGGTATTTTAGATTTTGAGACAATTATTTCCAAAATGTACGAGTTTTGAAATTACCGACATGGTTTCTTACTTGTAATCAGGGATCTTTGAGGTATGGATTGGTATCTCCGGATCGAGACAATAGATTCCATTGTTCTGAAAAAGTCCGATGATATGTTCTTCCGGTCTATGAAAATTGGTTCCCTTCACAAAAAAGATTGAGCTTCGAGGAGATTAGGGTTTTGTCGCAGTGAGCAACTGAGGATCCATAGTCCTATTTATCTTGCGTTTAGAGCAGCATCTTCTTCCAATAAAAGTAAAGTATAGATCAGTGGACCCGTGGCTAGTAGCAACAAAGCTGAATCTACGCCGGGAAACCGTACGAAATCCATGAAACCGAAAGTTAGTCGCAACGGCGGCCCACCAGGACACGGGAACTTGTTCGGCAAGATCAAGATGTTCTTGGCGTTTACAACGTAGAAATTTAACAATTTTTGGCTGGGTCTACTGAGAAAGAAATATTTGGGCTTTTGAGAATGGACAAACTAGTAACCTAGACATCAAAAGTAGCGAGCAAGGCTATAGGACGTTGTTTGACCAAGTTCACATGCAGTGCGTATTGGAGGATATAAACAAATATTTCACTGGGTCGTTAGGAAAAGAACCGACTATATGTGGTGATTTGTTATGAGCCTTTTTTGAGCCGTAGTTAAAACTACTGATGGATTCAACGCCCAATACTTACAGCATTACAGACTGGAGATGTAGAAACTTTTTTTTATACTAAAATTGAACGGTATGGTGTAGCTTGCACTGTGCTGAGTGCATCTGAATTTTAACAACACTTTATCATGTCGTTAGAAGCAATAACTGACGAAGTTTTGTGATTTTAATGAACATTCCGATTGTTAAAGTTGGAACCAGTGATGGTTTAATGACTTATACATGCAACATCACCTACTGAAGACATCATAATCATTTCTTGTACTGACGCTGGATAAGATACTGTTACGTACGTCGAACTTTTGTTCTCTGAAATTTAAGGTAGTTTTACGATCTCCCTTTGCAGAATATCTTCTCCAAATTAAATGTTATCAACCGTTCGAAGTTCAGCCAGGATTTTGGAAACAAATTAGAATCGTTGCTTGCATGTTTGAGCTGAAGGATGGAAATTTTAAATCTCTTGGAGATATTTAAATTTTCGGGAAAATCATTTTGATTTTAATCTCCCCCCCCCCTTAATTTTTTAACACCATGCCCCTGGCTACCATGAATGATAATATTGTTCTGTCAAGTTTCTTATATCACTGCATTTTCCACTGGTGTTAGTTTGTAGGTAAAAGTACTACATATGAACAGCCTTTGTTCCTGGTACTCTAACTATGTTAATGTATATTGTATTATTGTCCCCTGCCCCACGTTCTTCTTGTATCTTTTAAACAACATTTGGATGTGCACAAAGCTTTCAAATTAGGCTAATAAGGCGTATTTTGACGCAGTTTGCATACACTAGATGCGTACATTGCATATTGCAAAAAGTGTTCAAAATAGGCTAGTAAGGCATATTTGACATAGTTTGCATACACTAGATGCGTACATTCTATGGTGCACAACGCGTTTAAAATAGGCAAATAAGGCATGTTTGACATAGTTTTCATACACTACATGCGTACATTACATGTTGCACAAAGCGTTCAAAATAGGCAAATAAGACATATTTGACGTAGTTTGCATACACTAGATGCGTACATCCCATGGTGCACAAAGCGTTCAAAAAAGGATATTAAGGCATATTTGACATAGTATGCATACACTAGATGTGTACATTCGATGGTGCACAAAGCATTCAAAATAGGCTATTAAGGCTTATTTGACATAGTTTGCATACACTAGATGCGTACATTCTATGGTGCACAACGCGTTCCAAATAGGCTAATAAGGCATATTTGACATAGTTTGCGTACACTAGATACGTACATTCCCTAGCGCACAAAGCGTTCAAAATAAGCTATTAGGGCATATTTGACATAGTTTGCACACCCTAGATTCGTACATCTCACGGTGCACAAAGCTTCCAAATTAGGCTAATAAGGCGTATTTGAAGCAGTTTGCATACACTGGATGCGTACATTCCATGTTTCACAAAGCGTTCAAAACATATTAATATTGCATATTTGACATAGTTTGCATACACTAGATGCGTACACTCCATGGTGCACAAAGTGTTCAAAATCGGCTGATAAAGCGTGTTTGACATCGTTTGCATACACTAGTTGCGTACATTCCAAGGTGGCCAAAGCGTTCAAAATAGGCTAATAAAGCATATTTGACATCGTTTGCATACACTAGATGCGTACATTCCATGGTGCACAAATCGTTCAAAAAAGGATATTAAGGCGTATTTGACATAGCATGCATACACTAGATGTGTACATTCGATGGTGCACAAAGCATTCAAAATAGGCTATTAAGGCTTATTTGACATAGTTTGCATACACTAGATGCGTACATTCTATGGTGCACAACGCGTTCCAAATAGGCTAATAAGGCATATTTGACATAGTTTGCGTACACTAGATACGTACATTCCCTAGCGCACAAAGCGTTCAAAATAAGCTATTAGGGCATATTTGACATAGTTTGCACACCCTAGATTCGTACATCTCACGGTGCACAAAGCTTCCAAATTAGGCTAATAAGGCGTATTTGAAGCAGTTTGCATACACTGGATGCGTACATTCCATGTTTCACAAAGCGTTCAAAACATATTAATATTGCATATTTGACATAGTTTGCATACACTAGATGCGTACACTCCATGGTGCACAAAGTGTTCAAAATCGGCTGATAAAGCGTGTTTGACATGGTTTGCATACACTAGATGCGTACATTCCATGGTGCACAAAGTTCCGGATGCAGTGTTTATTTTGATAGTGATGGTGATTGGAACCTTTGGACCAATCTTTCTTCTTCTGCTTCATCTTTTACACGGAAGTCATACACAAAAGGAGACACTATTCCTTACTGCTTTTATTTTGGGAGGGATGGGTGATCCATTAATCACCACTGGTATTCCATCTGTTGTTTCAAAGGTGGTTGCACCGGAGATCCAAGGGAAGATGATGAGCATATTTTGTGTTATGCTTAGACTGGGGCATATGATAGGACCTTTATTTGGAACACTTACCCATCGTTATATGCTATGGTGTAATATTTTCAATGCATTGACATTCATTGTGGGGTTTTTATGGATTTTTGTATCAGTTTCTAAGTTAAGAAAGAGGGAACTAAGATACAACAGATCGAAATGAAGAAGTCTCTTAATGGGGATTATACTTACTAGTTAGTATTAGTACAGATGACTCTCTGGTATTAAAATCCTTCATGTTGGCTTCATGCTGTTAATGTATTTAACGACCTTAATTTTAAATGTTAAAGGATTTGTATTTTGTGGAATTATGAAAGATCTTCTTTGCAGTAGCGGGTCCAACTTTTCTTTGCTTTGTAAAGTTGAGGATAGTTGCGCAGGAAGAATTTGAAGGATTGGACTTTCAAATGATAAAGTAGAGGAGCATGTGTCTGAAATATCTGTTGTTTTGTTATGGAGAAGTAATAAAAGCCTCTTTGAAATCCTCTGTATGCAAAAAGTTTCTCGAAAGTGCAGTATCGTTTAACATATCGGTCAATGGAAAACGGTCTTGGTAAATTCAGTGAATACAATGAGCTTCTTGCCATGATGTATTGTTTTGCTCACCTATATTTTCTTTCTGATCAAAATAGCTGGGTTTTTTTGTCGTATCTGTTTCTCTTCGTGCAGAGGCAGTACGTGATTGTACATAATTCTCTTTCAAGGCTCATCTGTGTTGGCATTGGAGGAATCCTATAGGACACGATTGACATTGGGCCACATCACGTTCGTGACAACATGCTTGACGTAACTGCAGCAAATAGTTATGCCTGTAAACTTGTAGGATAAAAAAACATTTTAACAGCTTGTATCACGGCTTTACTTATACCAAGATAAAATCAGCGTAGTTTACTTATTTTGTATCATAGTTGATTGATAAACTGGCCTAAAACCCTCACAGCTGTCCAAACACACGTGCAGGAGACTTCTCTAGCATAACCCATATTGAAATTACCTCCTCCGTTTATAAGATAGCGTCGTCGTTGGCTGTCATGTATTGCCACTCCTTGCTGTCCTCCGTCCTTCGCAAAACTTCTCTCCTGGTTGTCCTCATTGCCTCGGCCATTTCTTCCACGTATGTTATTATGTTATACTTGCTGCTCGTCGCTCGTCGAGTTCGGACGTGTGTTATTGAGCTCGTAGAGTTAATCTTATTTCTTAGCTTTTTAACAGCAAATCTATATTTAAAGTCTGGTTACTGCGTCGTCCGTACTTTCAGCAGGCATATCTAACGTGCGGCGACTCCGTAACAAAAATAAATGTTTCTTTAAAACGATTTAGCAACAGCATAAAGTATTTCGATGACATAAAGGAGCTTGGGTTGCGAAAACAGCTAAAATATTTCTCTCCATTATTTCTACATCAAAATCGAGAATAATCGCTTGATCCAATCCGATCGATTGTCCGCTTGCAAAGCCGTATCAAAACACTGCACATTAACAAACTAAACTCGATATTAACCATGTTTTGCCTCTTTTCTACATTATCCAGCTATTTAGCTTCAAATTCTTTTTTTCGAAACGGAGATTAAGGAACGTAATCGCTGCCAAACGGTTTTAACCGTTCAGTGGGTCTGAAACTAAAGATCCCAGCTCTAGACAGATGCTTTGTGTGCAAATGTTGTGCAAGACTTGTTTGTCCTAGTTCTCTTATGTGACGGCTTCACTAGAATAGAAACATTAGGCATAGAAACATTACTGCCCACACTAGAGATTTCAGCTATAGGCACACGTCAACAAGTCTTTATTTGCATCCAATAGCACCATCATAGTGACAATACAAGAAGAAAATTATTCTTTCTGGCTTTAACCATTGGCGCACGGCCATTGGGGCTGAGAGGGGCTACAGCCCCCCAGTTTGTTAAAATGATGTATTTTTTCTGGCAAAAGGCAAATTTTTTTTCATTGCCGTAGTATTAAGGAAATTTTCCCAATTCAAAGTGGCGGCAGTTTACCCTATCCCCCTTCGATTCAACCGTCTGTATAACCGTCAAATAATGTCCCAATAATTTTCGGGCAAAGAAGTATTTTTTCGGGAAAATAATCCACAGTCCCCCAACATTGTTCGTTCTTTGCGCCTATGGCTTTACCAATGTTTATTTAATGTGCTGTAAGCGGATTTCCATTATTTAGGTCAAAAGGGCCGCAAACAAATGTGTGTGGGGATGTTCAAAACAGTTCGTAGTCCCCTTGAGACTTATACAACTTCTAAAACTTTCAAAAACATGTAAGAATAAAAATAGACATTTAAAGGATGCGTTGGATTTTTTAATACTCACAAATAAATAGATAAAGCAGGGCTGGTAGTAGTACTATTTTTGAAAAAGAACACTAGCGAAATAGAAAATATGTCACCGCCGGGGATCGAACCCGTGACCCACTCTTTCGCGGCGTGCGCTTCGCGCGAGATCACCTAGCTCACTTAGTAGAGCGCACCCTGCGAAAAAGCGTGGATCGCGGGTTCGATCTCTAGTGCTCTTTTCAAGAATAAAGGTTGCGAAAGTTTGTCTTGAGCAACCATAACTTTTGCTTTTTAGAGTCTATTTAGATTATATATATATATATATATGTCTATATATGTATATATATGTATATAGCACTGTATTTCTAGTGTCAGCGACGCTTTAGCGTAAACTTTCTGTGGATTTAAGTTTGCCAAAGAAATTTAAATGTGAAGGTATCTTGATAGTTCAAGTTTGATTAACTGTTGAGTAATGAATCTATCTATTCTCTATCCTGTCATTTATTAACCCATATTATCCCAAGCATGTATAAAACGGACCAAAATTTATAAATCTCTCAGATTTTACTTAGTATGGTGTATCAAATTTACATGGAAAAATTCATCACCATAGCTTCTGCCCAAGTTTGATTTTTTCACAGGTCTACAATTGTAGAGATTGGGATGTTGCGGGGTCAAAACCGCTAAGGTCAAAAAAGGAGTTTGTTCAACTATTTGATTACCTTAGCAGGAGATTATTGATTTAAAACTGGAAAAGTTAGAAGAAAACATGTAACCATGAAGACACAATTTATGAGGAACGGTCCATGATGGCCCATGGCTTGAAGCAGCTATTTCAGCAAACAGATCGCAACTTACATCGGACGACCTTTCCTGATAGTCCTTTTCACTCAAGCGCATATTATAGCCGCCGCCCCAAAATGCAATCCCACAAATTTGTTCATCTCCTCTTTTATCCATTGAACCCTTCTTTATTTTTGTCGCGTCACACGTATAAACTATTTTGACTCAGAAATACGTCTATTATACCATCAACACTATCGTACAATCATCCCACTCAGACATAGTTACTTTTTCTGGCTGTTCTTTAGACAGGTTTGCACTGGCATTCTTATCGTACTCTTAAATAACCTGGCAAAACATTGTAATGAAGCATAGCGCAGTATTGACAAAGCAAGTAGTGAAACAGTAAATGATGTAATAATAAAATAAAAAATCTTCCAGATTTCCTAAAGTAACAAATGCACCAATACAAACCAAAACCAAGGAACTGGTAAGAACTGAATAATCGCAATCCCGTGACAAAATTAACATTACCTAAAATATGTGAATCTTATTCGCTTGTCCATCTCAATAGCATCATGCATGCTCCAATGACAGAAAGGTAGCATAATACACCTGCCAAACTATTTAGGGGCCATTCAATAATTACGCTGATATTGGATGAAGTACATTTAAAAATTGAATAAGGAATACGTAAACATAGATTTTAGATTGATAATAATTGACACGCAGAGATACTGAAACGTTATTTTTTCTAGCGCGCTACATAATTTGTAGGTTTAACCCCCACCCACCAATGCTGAAATAGTGTAATGGTGCGTAACAGTATCAGCTACCCCAACCACCCTTATGACCGCTATGTAATTATTGAATGACCCCTTGCATCAAATTAGTGAGTTTGGCTGAGACACTATTACTTGTCAGGAGTATATTATTAGCCAGATTCAACAATGACACCATATCGTCCCAATGTCTACAATTGTAGACCTTCAATTTCAACTAACCGTTATTGCCCCCTGTGAAGGTGATCCTCATCTATTTTCTAATACAAATGTAAATACTCAAGTGTTTATTAAGAAGGCAGTGTGTAATCTGTTTGTTATCATCAGGAAATCGGATACGTAAGCGTGAAGTAATGCCTAAATATGCTACGGATTGATAGTTGTAAGTAGTAAATATATGTGCTGTGCGTTACTATATTATGGTGGCATTAAGATCAAGTGTTCATTAAGAATGTCAGTGTGTATTCTGTTTGTTATCACTGGGAATTCCGATAGGTAAGCGTGAAGAAATGCCTAAATTTGATACGGATTAATGGTTGTAAGTAGTAATTATATGTGCTGTGCGTTACTATATTATGGTGACATTAAAGTCAAGTGTTTATTAAGAAGTCAATGTGTAATCTGTTTGTTATCATCAGGAAATCGGATACGTAACCGTGAAGTAATGTCTTAATCTGTTACGGAGTGATGGTTGTAAGTAGTAGATATATGTGCTGTGCGCTACTATATTATGGTGACATTGAAGTCAAGTGTTTATTAAAAAGTCAGTGTGTGATGTGTTTGTTATAATTGGGAATTCCGATACGTAAGCCTTAAGTAATGCCCAAATTTTTTACGGATTGATGGTTGTAAGTAGTAAATATATGTGCTCTGCATTACTGTATTACGCTTTCATTAAATTAAAGTGTTCATTAAACATGTCGGTGTTTAATCTGTTCGTTATCATCGGAAATTCCGATACGTAAGCGTGAAGTAATGTCTTAATCTGTTGCGGATTGATCGTTGTAAGTAGTAGATATATGTGGTGTCCGTTTCTATATATTTTTAACTTCAAAGTCAAGTGTCTATTAAGAGGTCAGTGTGTAATCTCTTTGAAATCATAAGCAAATCCGATACATAAACGTGAAGTAATGCCTAAATCTGTTGCCGATTAATGGTTGTAAGTGGTAAATATATCCGCTGTGCGTTACTATATTATGGTGGCATTCAAGTCAAGTGTTTATTAAGAAGGCAGTGTGTAATCTGTTTGTTATCATCAGGAAATCGGATACGTAAGCGTGAAGTAATGTTTTAATCTGTTACGGACTGATGGTTGTAAGTAGTAATTATATGTGCTGTGCGTTAGTATATTATGGTGGCATTCAAGTCAAGAGTTTATTAAGAAGTCAGTGTGTAATCTGTTTGTTATCATCAGGAAATCGGATACGTAAGCGTGAAGTAATGTCTTAATCTGTTACGGACTGATGGTTGTAAGTAGTAAATATATGTGCTGTGCGTTAGTATATTATGGTGGCATTAAGGTCAAGTGTTCATTAAGAATGCCAGTGTGTATTCTGTTTGTTATCATTGGGAAATCCGATAGGTAACCGTGAAGTAATGTCTTAATCTGTTACGGAGTGATGGTTGTAAGTAGTAAATATATGTGCTGTGCGCTACGATATTATGGTGACATTAAAGTCAAGTGTTTATTAAGAAGTCAGTGTGTGATCTGTTTGTTATCATCAGGAAATCCGAATCGCCATCGCTATGATTATCATCATTATCATGATCATGATCATCGTCATCATCATCATTGCCATCGCTATCATCATCATCATCAAAATCATCACTGTAATTATCATCACCATCACCATCACCATCATCATCATCATCATCATCATCATCACCATCATCATCATCATCACCATCATCATCATCGTCATCGTCATCGTCATCATCATCATCATCATCATTGTCACCAACATCATCGTCACCATTATCATCGTCATCATTTACAGCAGCAGCAGTAGCACAAGCAGCAGCAGCAGTAGAAATGGAATCTCATGTGCTTCGTAACAACGTCATGCCCTAGATTTTACACGCAAAGACGTGATTCAAAAGAATAGAAACAGCGTCAAGCTGCCAAAATTACCCACAAAAAACCTATAATGATATGCTTTGTGTTGATTAGCATTACTACCTTTGAAAGTGACAGTTCTACATTCTCTATTCTTTCCAAATGACTATTTAGTTGTAAACATTTCCCAACTGAATTCAATGGTTAATGCCAATGAAATGTAGAGCGTACACTCTATAGCTGAACCTGTTAATCAACATTGTCCAATTCCTTTCGGCTCTTTTCAATCATCATTTAATAGCAAAATCTACCTCTATAGCTAAAAACTACATTCACAATCCTGATACAGTCTGTGTATCGACGACACAGTCAAACCTACGTTTGCTAGCAATGGCGAAACGTTGCTAGAAAGCAATGGCGACACGTTGCTAGAAAGCAATGGAAAAGGCTCTGGTTATCAACACGTGTCTTAACGTACTTTATCCACTCCTAATCCTTGCGACAAACCTTTCTGTCCTCATCACGTTTGGCTCCTGCGTTATTACCTACGTATCAGAAGTTCTCTACAATTTACAGGAAATAGCCATAAATACTACAATTAGGCCGCACATTCTCTGTGCTTGTCATGTTCATTGATCACATGCAACACTTCATCTGTCCAGAGCCTCCAGTCAGTACTGCCATCCAAACTTACCAAGTCGACGGAGATTGGAATTGC
This sequence comes from Alatinidae sp. Z8VKAUB7J3, assembly GCA_010016025.2. NCBI lineage: Eukaryota > Metazoa > Cnidaria > Cubozoa > Carybdeida > Alatinidae > Alatinidae sp. Z8VKAUB7J3. The sequence goes on along the minus strand of JAAAKM020073195.1, from coordinate 65,631,263 downwards.
TATCAACACACTTCATACAGACTATGCAAGTAAACATTCGCTCTTCCCCGAACATAAATAAAACACTCGAATCACTTAGTTTCAAAAATCAACTATTCTAAGAAAACCCCCTTTGCTGCCACTGATAATTTTAGCGATTTTCCCCAAATCGCAGCGACACTAAAAGTATGTGGTGTTCGGCAGGTAGTAGCAGAATCTGAGGGTTAGACACTCGATTTTGTGGCTTGGCTAAGCAATTTGCAAACTAAGCTATACTTACTAGTATTTCCCGTCCTCTTGTGATCTTGAAAAGCACGGGAAGTTTATGGATTCCAATTGCTGCATGACTGTTAATAAAAATGTAAAATCAAACAATGTATCTAACTTAAGTAAATAGCGGGCAAATGAACATCATAGTGTTTTGTGGACTAAAAGGGAAGGTCTGTATTTGGCCAATCACAATTTCTTTTACAAAATATGAAATACGTCGATCTTATTACACATGATATCATTGTGAATAACAGATAATTTCGATTTTCGATGCCAAGGTCTTGCATCATCATTAGAAATGACTTACTTTCCCTTGCCATCCCTCCAATTGCGCTCATACTGAGGTTGATGTATTGACTATTACTAAATCGTGACTTAAAATCTTCACACAAATCATGGTATTTTATATTTTTCCTATTGATGTTGTTCTGTAAGTTGGTCTCAAACCCAACTGTCAGCTCCAGTACGTACAGTGTATCATTTGGCTGAATTAACATGTCGGGACGAAGATCTGGGCCTGTGTGAATGCAAGGTGATTGATAGCCTGAAATGTCTGCAAAGATACTAAGGTTATGATGTGACGAAGAAAGGAAGTCAGATATCATTTTTAGGACAGAGTTATGTCTCCAGTTATAGCGTCCTTGGTTGAGATGGGAGGGGCAGCCAAATACGACATGCGGAAGTGTTTGAGAATTTAGTCAGTCAAAACATAGGTTGCTATCAGATTTCTTCCAAAATTGAAGTTTCTGTAGTGTCGGGAGAGTGTTGTTAAGATATATACACGTGAAATTGTAGATATTTTTCGGCAGATGACTTAAAGCTTTTTGCCAGCATGCAAAGCGTTCCTTAAAGCATTGCTTAGTTAGTGCCTTTATTATAAATCCCTGCGAAGTCAGACATGTTGTTACTCGTGACTCCTTAGCCTCCTGAATTTCCTTGACAACGGCTCTACTACTTCGAAAGTGGTCGTATTGGGTAAACTTGTCCTTAGTAATATTATGTATTAATTTTATGTCTGGCCCAGTAGAATTCTTTAACTTATTTCGAATGATAGATTGGCATTACATATATTTCGTTGATATGTCTACTACGTTAAGGCTGAATTTAGTTTTGCTCAGCATGACAATATCTAAAGACGCGGAAGGTGGCATCTCGAGCCATCTTGGGAAGAAATGATGACAGGTAAGATCAAGGGTTGATTTTATCCATGTTAAATTGATATCACACATCTGTGATAAAGAAGAGATTTATTTTTAGGATGCAAAGGTAACGAATTTATATGATTAAGGATTTTATTAACAGTTTCAACTAAAATCTTTTTGTGCTCGGCGTTATTCAAAGTTAAAGTATCTGCCTAAATAACGGAAACTAGAACCTACTTGAACAGGAGGTATTAGTTTATTGTTAATGAAAAGCTTAGGTAAGACTTGTTTCGATAATGTGCGTGACTTAACCATACCAAACGATTGGCATTTGTCAACTCTGATGGACATTCTGCTCCAGGAGTAAATGCGTTTAGAAGGATTTGATTCTCATATTCCTGTCCCGTAAGAACTGCTGCATCATCCGCAAATTGATACCAATGACGAGGATTAAAATTATGTGACCACTGGTAACCTAATTCCGTTATCAAACTTCCATATCTTGATGTTTCGGTTAATAGAAAGGACACCAAATTCTTGGCAAGTGAGTGTAAAACCCTATATTTTTTAATTCGTTCTGCCCTAAAACACGCAAAGTGAATCTTATCAAAACCTTGGTTCACCGTACACTCATGATTTGTTCTAAAGCCAAATTAGAACCAAAACTCGATTTCTTAAAACAAAATTTTCTGTCCAATGGCTATTCCAAAGCCGTTATCCATGTTTCTATTAAATGAAGACTATCGCAATTTTTCAAGGAAAAACCTTTTAGATTTAAAAATAGCCTGTGTATGTTAAACGTCTATGGCATGGCATGGAAACGTCTCACTTCAATTCGAATACTGATAATAAGAACCGCAGAGAAGTGTTTGATACTGTCTATCCAAACGTAGTTCACACCACCAAGAAAGGATTGTCGACTAACCATAAGGATCCAGTGTCTTCCACAAACTGCAGCTCTGTAGTATACCAATTATCTAACCATTGTGACATGGCTATGTATAACTGGAACTTATAAAAATCAAGGATTAGAGGAGGCAGAGGGTACTGTAGATGACTTTTGTTTAGGATCACTGACCAAAATACAATCATTGTTTCCCGCCTACAAGTTTATATAGTTCCATGGTTCTAGATAGATACATGTGTTTTACTGTATACCACTGGTAGCACCACTAAAACAAAAAGAGGGGGCCGAAGTATAAAAGAAGATTTTGTTTTTAATTCTACGTGACTCATACGTCATCCCTCTCCTTAGGTTACAGGATTACAGAAATCAAAACGGTGTTGACGACATAAATATGATTCTGCTGTGAAATGATTAAAAGATCTCACATCATTTGATAGTTTATCACAAACTTGAAGATAACATTTTTTGCGCCATTGATCAAGTTTTATTGAAACTAGTACATTTTGATGTTGCTATTATATTAAAGATACCAAAAAAAGAGACTCTCACAGTCATGACATCATGTATAGTCTCAATTGGTTCCATTGGCTATGTTCGTCAAGGTCACCCTTTTCAATCTGTCTTCGTTTAGTACTTTTAATTGTGATGCTACCGTTTTAAGGAATGCTGCTGTGCAACCATCGCGTCTCCACTGTTAGATGTTAAGCTCTATTAATACTTAATTTGTTTTGGATCCGGAAATGAATGTCTGGCAGTAACCAGATAAAGTCCATTTAAGGTAGACCGACTGCTGAAACCATCAAGCTTGTACTTGTACTTATCGCCATTTTAATACTTGTCGTTATTTTGGGTCACCAGTGAGTAAAATGAGAATTTCAAGGTTGTGACAGGTGCATGTTATCAAGTAAACTATAAAACAAGTAAAAATGTATTATTTTGATTGGTTCCCGCACAGGGAATGCTATTGCGTTCCAAATTTATTCACATTGTTTGGAACCAAAATAAATAGTTCAAAAACCAATCTGACTACAAAATTAAACAAATCTTAGATAGTTAGCAAACAAATTAATGGCCATGCTAGTAGAAGAACAAAAGAATTTGTCTCTCCGGCAAACCACAGTAAACTACCAGTATTTGCTTACAAACCGGATACGCCCCAATATTAATCAAAAGAACCTGTCGGGTTTCGGCATACGCATAATGTCGCTTCAACCTTACCTATATTCGTTGGGTTGGGTTTTTTGCGTTTCCCGTAAAAAGGCGGGTAATATGACCTACTAGCCCTTTTACTATATATAGATAGATAGACAGATCAAATAATCGAATAATGATGTGACTAATTTCCATTTCTAAACGAATCAGTGGAATTATTTAGTTAATAGATATATGGAATGGGTGCACGTGGAATTTTTGGTAGGGGGGAGGGGTGTGAGAAAAGTAGGAAGGAAAACTATAATAAACAGCCATTAGACGGGTTTAAATAGTATTGTTATTGTTTACCAGATTCCGGGGAGGGCAGGGGTAAGTACAATAGCACTAATGACAGCATGCATCCTCGGGAGCCCATACGACGTCTTGTTTACATTCTTCAACTGTGCCTGGTCATTCAGTAGTTCAGTGCTCACATGTACAGAATAACAGTTTGTGCGTAGTCTTTCACGTCTGTTTTATCAGTCTGACTCGATGCGTTTCCGTTCGGTTATAATTCTAATCAAAGCCTTTTTATTACCGTGACAATGACATGACGGTCGATGAGAAAAACATGGTCAGACTACTCTGTCTCATAACCATCCACTTTAATTTGTTTACTAATTCTGGGTGGTAACTTTCTACTCTAAATGCACGGCACACGAGGGTCTTCACGAGGGAAACCTAAGTGCATGTCGATGCCGTGATACGTTGCGTAGCAGCGAGCTGTGTATATATCATGAATAGCATCAGAGGAAAAGACTACGAATGAGAGCTCGCAAAGATTTCTATGACATTATGATAATCAACATTTTTTATCAAAGGGTTTCCCGAGGCCATACGTCACCCCTTTCGCTGTTTGGACTTCAAAAAAGTATAAGGCCGCATGCCTACTGGCCTCTCCTACCTTAGCTCTTTAAATACTGTACAGGAATAGTACTGACATATATTTTTAAATGATCGGGCCTGTTGGAGAATAGTGAACTCACTAAAGTTTGCCAAAACTATCCAAGTTCTTTCTCTTTCCTTAAAGGCTTTCAACCTGGCATTTTTACTTTAAACGCAAGATAACTCGAAAAAAAGCATGAAATGACATGACACCACATGATGACAACACGACAACATGAACTTAGCATGTTACCATATAATATGCACAAATCCCGAGAAAAATCCGAAGAAGAAGCAAAAAGATGAGTAGCAGATCTTACTTTATGCACAACGGTTGATTCAGACTTAATCTTGAAGGATTTGCGTCTCAAATATAATTTCCATTTAATATCCTTACCTTTAAGTCTACAAATTTTTCTAATTATAAATTTCTGCCTAAAAATGTAGGTGCGCAGCTTCACCTGCCTTTGGAAGACTAAGAAAAAATCATTTGGCGTAAAACCTTCACACGTGTTCTCGAGATTTGGCTGTACTAGACTCTGGTAGTTCTGATGTGTATATACGGATGCGAAACCTCGGGCCCTAAGAAAGGAGGACGCATAAAGGGTCGTTGTGTTTGAAAACAACTGCATGCGGCCGATGATAGGTAAGACCCTCAAAGACAAAATAAGTATTGGTCGCATAAGAAAAGTAGGAAATTTTGAATATTATGAGAAGACTAAATTGGATTTATACAAATCAGTTAGCAGATGATACTGAACTGCATCTGGAGGACATTACCAGACAGATGGAGGATCGCCAGGCTTGGAGGGAGCTTGTCAAGCGAGTCCGAATAAACTCGACTTGATGATGAAATTGGTTTGGGCATGCAGCTGGAAGGGGAGAACAAAGTTATGTGTACATATCATTTAGAGATGAATTAAGAGGACGCATTGATGAGTACCACAACTGACTTAGTCAGAGAAGACACCAAGATGCCAATTTTGACGCTGGAGAGACTAGCCAAAGACCGAAAACGGTGGGGGTGTTTTGTGGAGCAGAAATGTGCAAGGATTTCACACAGAATATGCCGCTACGTAAAGTCAAGTACGCGGCGCGAGGACCTTCTACAGTTTTTTAGGGTACCTAAGAGGCATAATACCGTTGGGAACCAGTGCTCTAATGTTTCTTGCAAAATCCTTATTCGCTTGACGCCTTTGTTGTTAGCTTTGGTTTATCAATTATGTAAGCCCAATTTCTAGTTCAGCATTGTAATCGGCATTTTTAGGTACGTTCTTATGTCTTATCCCGCTGTTTACCATACTTCTCAAAATTCCATTCTATAGTTTTAAGTTGGTTAGATTTGTTTAGGTTCTCTAGTCTTTCATAAAATGCTTAATAAACATCCTTCAGTATGAAAAGTTGAAACCTGCATTCCTACAATCCAGCCCCCGAGGCAAATCCGGCACGTGTCTAAAGCTCCACTGGCCTACGCGTTTGTCGAAAAGTCAAGAATATGTGGCCCGCCATTTGATAAAAAACTATCTCTACATGATTTGGAATCAGATTTCATAAGTTAGTTCGTTTGTATCTAATTTATTATCATATTAACATTGCACGAAATAGCGAAAAAATTGTGTATTTAAAAGCTTTTTGCGTCTGACACTCCTCAGGGGGCTAACGTCAGAATGGCCGACATGGAGTGTGTGAAAGAGTATACCCAACTGTATTTTGAAGGAGCCAATCAAAAATTGGACCACACAAGCCATTCGGGCAGTCCAATTTCTGATTGGCTCCTTCAAAATATAGTTGGGTATACAAAAAAAACTTTCTGAATTTTTTTTTAATGAATAGTAAAGGTCATATCAACTTAAGATCAGAACAGCTAACCTCTATATCTAGATGACTTTCCCCTATCCGCAACCCAGGGAGCCGATGGATGGAAATTTTCATCACCACACCACGCCTTAAACAAGGTTTGAGTAAATCTCTTTTATCAGCAATTTCCCGCGCAAATATATACTTTAAGATAGCCTACAAATGAATAGAAATGAGAAGGTAAAACAGAAAAAAAAGATGAAACTAAATTTTCGCAAAACACAAATGACAAAGGTTAAAACGCTGATAAATCTAGCACAATACTGCCAGTGGGGTAAGGAAATCATACCTCTGATGTGAGATATAGCTGGTGTCACTGCCAAAATATTGTAAAACACTTAGACACTCTTGTCATTAAAATGCATATTACTGGACTTCATAGAATTGCGCCATCGTGCAAAACCACACTCCATATTGGTAATGGCCATTTAGAATCGCGAGTGTTTTGGCTCACTAGTCCGATTTTACTTCGTCAAATAGATCGATAAGAGACAAGAGTGGCACAAACAAGTAGAAACGACAATACGTTTCATTTATGTATATAAGATTGTTCTTGGGTGTACATGTCTAGTCCAGTGTCTGTACCACCCCTTGCCCTGGCTTGCTCCTTTAGCTAATGGGGCTTAAACGTGACAGGATGGTTGGCCACTATCTGAGGAGACGTTCTACACAAATCGGGGCTTGTCACTGTTTTTCGGGCAGCGATGATTGCACATTTGCGCCCCTCACAAGAAGCATAGCCTGAAAGTATCATCGAGAAGATAGGACGTGAAATATCAGTTTCTGAAAAGGCACTGGAGAAATAAAAAATGTGTAACAGCCATTGATCGATCCTTTAACCCAAGCTATTGAGGCGTTCTCGACTGTTAAGCCAATTTTCAGTAGTGACCTGAAGAAGTCTGTTAGACGAAACGTTGTCGATGAAATTTCCACATTTGGCGTTTTAGTTATAATAACAGCAAGGTATCTTGGACAAATTAGACAATGCAAGCTATGCAGGACATGTCCTTAGGTCACACACAAATTGCATGGACTTTTGATTTCCCATGTTATTTTTCGGTCATAGAGACTAAAAACAATTTGCGTGATGATAAATAAATGTTTATAGAAAGATGAATGTAGAAATTGAATTTTGTCCTTTGATGAATAGAAATGAGCCTTACTGAGTAGTTTGCTAGTTATTGACGAGTTAGTAGACACCAACGTTAAAACAGTCTTAACTGAGGTAAACTGAAAGGCTATTTATAGGAGAATTATGAATGTTTCATACTCCAAGACATAGATCAAACAAGGAAGTGTTGTACAGAGAAGCAATGTAATAAACACTGATATACTACGCTAGAAAGAAACACCCAGGAATTTTAGAGCAAGTAATAAGAAGAAACGATATGGAGAATTTACTGGATATGTCACTGGTAAACAAAGAAGGAGCAGACTGCGGTGGACTAAAGCATAAACGAGGTTCCCCTAAAAACATTACCCATCATGCTTTGTAGCATTGATCGTTCTAAGATGGCTAACATGAGAGTTTATTCCGTGTGAAGTTCTGTGTCGTTAATCTCTTTAATCTTTACTATGCGCCCATATTGATAGCCTTATTAACATTTCCTAGGGATTGACCTGTTCCTTGAAAGTCTCTGGCGATCTAGAAGTGCCAATTTTCAAATTTTTCTACTCTTATCTTCAATCTTTTGAATGGTGGACATCTTGTTGTCCCTATATGTTATTTTATTTGAGTGGATTTCCTTTAGCATTTTACATGTTAAGTAGTTTCCAATAGTATATTCTATATTTTGCCCTACTGTAGCATCCCCTATCCTAACTCTTTTATTGTGTACGTTTCTTTACAGTCTTCTAAAATTGCTAAGTTCTCTTTCGATCCAGATCTCTCAAGTAGTTCTATTTTAAGTGCAAATTTCCGTTGATCCTACTGCTCATTATATCTCACAAATTATGTCTTGAACTTCCAAACACTGACCTTTTCCATTACTCTGATAGCGCTTGCCCTGCAAATATGAAGTTCCATGGGCCTGTGAGACTTATAGTCCTTTACTATCTAAAATGTCTTCATCACCTACTCAAAGCACGAAATTGCATCTGTAAGATTTTGAGAGATGGTGTTAAGCAGCCAAAATTAATTGTTATATGTATGTACATATTGTATATGTTGCAGTATATATATACTATACTAGTATGTAATGTAAGTACTAAATCTGATTAGTCCAGTTGACGAAGGTTTCACATTCTGCATTGTTTGTTAGACTGTCATAATATACATATACTTCATATGTAGGAGGTATCTGTAATTTTGGTTCAGATATTGATATTGTATGATGGGGGAGAAGGCCAAATGGGGGTATAAGGTGAGAAACGGGGGTGAACCAAACCTGGAGGGTGTCGTGTACCGTGATCTGGGGTTACTTGGACCACTTTTTGACTTTGCTTACCCATGGAAATTTTTCCTGATGCTTTTTATTTGTGATTTTTCATGAAAAGATGGAAGAGACCTAGTACTATATGTCCAAATAGGTTTGCAAACCTAAGGTGTGCCATATTTCACGTATTTCAAAAAATATCTTGCTGGTCCAAGTAACCACAGTTTGGGGCAACTTGGACCAAAGAGAGGAATCTCTCAGTTTCTGAAAATACCAAACATGTGGTTACTTGGATCAGTTTTAAGTTCTTAGAAACAATAAAAACAAGAATTAGAACAATGACTGAATATTTCAAAATTTTAGGTAGCACCATAACGTCTTTTACAACAAAAAGAGTTTTTCCATCATAATATCAAATGGTTTACTTCAGTTCAGCAACATCTAGAAGGTTACACCACCTCATCTTGTCATGGTTGGGCAGGGCAAAACCTATGGCTGTGATTGCAGCTTCAAGATTTTTTTCTGAGAAATCCATGTATGATGACATGAGAAATGGGGTGTAAGGAAATCTGACCACCGGATATGCAAACAATCCCTCCCATACACAGATAATGCTGAAATCGTATTTATTCATGCCTTTGGCTCTTTTCTCTTGCATTGTAAGAGATAACTAAAACAAGACCAGTGATTACTGTCTCTTAGACGTTCATAAAATGTCAATTTCGTGAGCAATGGTTATACAATTTAAAGATTTGATACGTGTGGTTTTTGTATCCATTTTCGTATATAATATGTCAATATTAACAAAGTAAAATTTCACTGTGTTTTTTATTCGCTGGTGCTATTACAAATATTTGGCAGGATTATAGTTCAACTCTTTTCCAACAAATTCAAGAAAATTTTAATCAGGTGTCAATAATGTCATGTATGGCTCTTAAATATTTGCGCAATATTGCAAATTTCTAAAATTTTCTAAAACGTCCTTAAGGTAATTCTTGTACTAAATTTTTGCTTTTTAAGTTAAAGTAATTTTTACATCTTAACACTTTTCCCCCTCCCAATCATCTCTGATAATTATGTATCTTAGTGAGGATACGAAATATTGAAATGACAAAATGATTCACCTTGTCACCCAATCTAATATCTACGAGAAAAGAAGATTTGAAATGTTAGTTTTTGATTAGAACGCTAGAGAAATAGAAAAGTATGTCACCACCGAGGATCGGTTTGAATAGAATAGAAACCGATCCTCGGTGGTGACATACTTTTCTATTTCTCTAGTGTTCTAATCAAAAACTAACATTTCAAATCCTCTCTTCTCGATGATACTTTCTGACTTAATGGGCTTTGGATTGATGAAGGGCCGGGTGGCAGTTCTTCCTTGGTCAAGTCACATGGCGCAGAGAGGGTGGTCTCCAATTGCGCAGAGCTGGATGTTGATGTCCACCGGTGGATGATTTGGAGCTAATGTGGCGACTAGAGAAATAAAAGTGTGTCAACATCGGAGGTCACCTAGCTCCGATGGTAGAGCGCATGCCGCGAAAGCGTGGGTCACGGGTTCGATCCTCGGTGGTGACATACTTTTCTATTTCTCTAGTGTTCTAATCAAAATCTAATATCTTTTTTACCAACGGATCAGTTGGAGAGTTCGAATATAATTCTACATCCACGTATCAAAAAATTACCTTCGGTAAAACGTACAATTTTCCATTAGAATAGCGCCTGGGTGATTGTATAAGTATCTAGGATTCAGGAGGGGCGCACATTTGAAGGGTCCCGTTTATTATCTAACATGCTTACTCGACATGGCAAGGTAAAGTAAGGCAAGTGAGATGAAAACAGGAGGTGGATGCTTGAAATGTTATAATGCTACTGGCATTCATTAGTAATAACGTACCTTGAGGTAGCAAAGTTGCATTTTTCCAAACAAATCCATGAATATTCTCTGCCTGGCACGCTATCACTGTAGCTTTTATGACTGAAATATTGACAGCTCGCGCCCACAGGGGACTGAGACATTACTGGGGGTAAGTAAGAAGTGATCAAGCAGTAATTTTACTTCGCCCAAATGCCGTCTGCACAATTCATGTCCAAGGCTCTGTTTCGTTGTGGTTTACGAGAGGGGCTTTGAAGTAACTTGGTTGGAAGGGGATGTTGGCCCATTTGGGAAATCGTAGATGATCAAAATACCCTGCGTCTACCTGGCATCGTGGACGTCAGGTTGTGGAAGAACTGTTTGGGATTCATGTCTCGAATGTGGACAATTAATGCCATCTTGATTATCAGAAACATGATGCATTTAGAAGGCAGTTAAGATCTACATTGGAGAAAAAAACTGCAGATATTGTTGATTGGTTACCTGAAATCTCGATGTGCAACCCCCTGTTTTATAATTTGTTGAAGAAATTTATCCACATAGAGAATGCTTTATCAATGGAAATGGAAATTTAGCACCAGGAAACTGTGATTTTCCGCATCAAAACACATGGAGTACGTTAAGGGTCTGGGGAGGAATGACGTCATAAGGTTTTAGAAAGTGACGCTCTTCAGGCAACCGTGCCAGTACTGGAGAGCATGTTCACGTATCGATTGTGCATTGGTTTGATCACTATCATTACATGGATGCTAATCATGATTAATGTAATTACCTATTGATAATTTACACACAACATGGAAGCGTTAACATATGTTGCCACTTTTTCTCCCATGTTTGATCTCCTACTGTCCTGTGATCAAACGTAATTATTGAGCAGATTGCGACGACTTTGGTTAAACTAAATTCTAATGCTTACATAATTGTTCCATTTGCACTGCCTTTTTAGGTCATTCTTTAAATCACCATGTATATATTGTAAGGAGCCCCTCAAGTATTATATCTCATTGTTTGAAAAGAATAGTAGAGAAATAGAAAATGTCGCCACGGGGGATCGAACCGGTCTCTTCTCGATACATCTCATTGTATTGCATTCGTTTTACAAAGAGAAATGTACAGTATACACTACAATAGATCACGACACTTGTCACTACTGAAATGTGAATATGCCAGAAGCATGTTCTGTACAAAGCCCCTTTTCAGATAGCTCAAGTAGAGGTTCTCAAATGGTTTGCTTAGCTCTGTAAAATGTGAAACCTTCCGCACACAAAGCTTAGTTTGTTAGATACTTCTGTTATAAGCTATGCTTTCCGTATCAAAAAATTGTAAACAGCTAAACAGATGGCGAAGCCTTAACAATCACGTTAGATAGGAATTGCGATGATTCGTCAAATGGTTGGTTAAAGATTGTCAATTATTCACTCCTTGCTGAGAGGACCATCTGTAATAAGGGTAGCAAGCTGGTGACCTTTATACGAACTTCAAGCACTTCTGTTCATTTTAGGGAGCTCAGTATGTTGTAAAGTTGAAAAAGTTGAAAGATTATTTATCAAAGACAGCCAATTGTTAGTTTTGCAAACAGAATTTAAAACGCCAACATTCCTGAAAGTTTTATTGCACGAGGTACACTGGTCATGAAATATACTCTCTCCCAACTTGGGGAGGAAAATTCCTTATCTATTAAAATGATTGACATCATGTACATTTAAATGTATAGTAATACTTCTGGCTGAAATGTTAACATGCAAATATGACTGTCAAGAAGCTAAAACATTATATCTTAGCTGATTCTTGTAACTACGGCAATACGGAATATAACAAACACACTGGTTGCTTCATTATAAAGCATCAAAAGTACAAGTACCCCGTTCTGTATTATTATAAATAGCAATTCCTTTCCCTTATCAATGCAGGTAGAAAAATTTAATCACTGATGCAAGGAATCCGGCAGCTATAAACTCAAACCTAAGGAGGCTAATAAGTCCGTTGATGCTAATCTACAACGTGCAAAGAGTTCAGATCGTCACGATTATATCTAGTACTTGAACGAATAGAAATAATTCAAGTCCCAAACAAGTATAATAAGCAAGCACCATTGATCAGATTCTTGGTTGTACGGGAAATGAAGATTCCCTCTGTTATTCTCACGGTGCACAACCACGTTCTGTGCATTCCCTCGTCACATCATCATCATCTTGCGGCCTCAGCCATTCCCTCGTCACAGCAATCGTCATAATCAGCGTTCATCATTAGACGTAAATGTTACCTTTATACATGTAGGGTAATAAGTGGTATTCCAACTGTTAAAGATGATTTAACGTACCGGCCACAGAGCAAACTGAAGCTCGTAATGTCCTTGTAAATAGTTATCTGATTAAAATCGCTCTTCTTCGTCAACGTCAAAGCCATTTCGCATGATCCCTTTATTATATAATCTGCATAACATTCCATAATTGCGTGTACAAAAACAGGTCCGTTCGTGTAAGTAAATAAGTAATATACAAAGAATTATGCATTTAATTTTATTCAAAATGGTTCAATTGTGATCTTCCCGCCCTGAAAGAATATGCTACAACAAAGTTGGTATGTACCGAATGCATAATATTTTCTGTTTTTAATCAATCAGCTTGAAGTCCTTCCCACCTAGACTCCAAACTCTTTAAAAGAAGTCTAAGTACATGTCGGGAAGCTAATGCACTCGGATTGGATATTTTGAAAAGAACCTTCTGTTCACGGAATATCAGTTGATTTCAAAATTTTCATCAGGAGTAGTGGTTGACCCGGACACAGATAAACAATAATCATAGCGAAAAACATAGTCAGCTACTTATTAGTTATTTACAGTCAACAAGACACAAAAGGAATTCTCCAAGAACATTAGAGGGAAAATAGGGAAATCAAAGCATTAAAATTATTTTGAATTTCTCGAATTTACGTTTATCACAATGTATGATTATTCCAATTGCTTATATATAGGGATGAACAGTCTTCTTTACTGAAATAGCAAGGTGGCTGAAGTGATTGTTACTTGAAATCGACAAAACATCACCTTGAGTAGGAGCATTTGTTGTCCCAAATCAAAGACGTGCAATACATTGTTGAGAATCGGAAGGTTAGCGATAATAAATACGAACATAGAGGAAAAGGGTGCTATTAGGAAACTCATAAACTCCTTTTCTTCTAAAGAATTGCTTAAACGCTTTTATGTGGCTGCGTATGAGTTAATGACTTGTTTGTTGTGTGGGGCCTTTTTCGATAACCGGGCCAAGCCAAGTGGAGTACGTAGCAGAAACTGACCCTGCAATCATCCGAATCCCATGTCTCAACTTTCACGAATCTAAGGAAAGGGTAAATATTGTATTGTTTGTTTACTATATGTCCCTGATGTAAATTGTATCTAAAGATTCGCTTTCATGTATTTCGTGAATAGGTTCATTTTTTGCCGCTCTCGCTGAACGGAAGCTCGATAAAGAAATGCTAAAATCTTGTCAATTAAAGAGCATTTTTCCGGATGTGTCTTGTTTATTTTGATTGTATGAAATTTTTTTAACTCGGGCCTAGCGATATGGATATTATTTTACCAATACCGCGTAACACGAAAGGCTTTGCTACGAATTTTCATCGCGGCGGTTTATCTTTAGTGTCAACATAGATTCCCAAGGAAAGTGCTCGATAAAAAGATAACGTTAAGACGTAACATGGCAATCAGTACGCTCTCTTTACTGTAAAGTTTGTATAGAATGATGTCTAGTATAAATCTGTCGATGATTGACGTGTTTGTGAGACAAATAATGGATAGAAATATTAAACTGCTGGTAGCATTTACTGTGCCCCAGAATAAATGTGCAAACCCAGTCTCGTTCTGAAACTGGTTGAAAACGAGAACAGTTTTTTTTCGAAAAGGAGTATCCAAATAACAGGCCCGGACAACATGCAACCGGAGGCCAGAACTGGAGGCCATTGACTAAACATATATTGTGAGTCAACAATGACTATAGTTCCAGTAACCTTCTGTCATAGCACACCAGGGAAACCGGTATCTATTTGTGTTAATTACAGTTCATTACACAACATTTCCGAGGCATGTTTATGTCACAAATAGCAATAACTTTATATCAGATTAGCTTCCTGAATAGCGTACACGTTCAACTTCTCAACAGTTCTGTTGCATTTACGCGCCTCAATCGTTTTATTGTTAACGATTGCATTTCCAGTACTTCAATACTGTTTTGTACATATATTATTCTAACACAGAAAAACCAAGAGCTGACCAATATACCAATGGCCTCCAGTTCTGGCCTCCGGTTGCATGTTGTCTAGGCCTGTTATTTAGATTGCCTTGCTCAGACCCCACCCACCCATGCTGAAATAGGGCAACTGTACGTAACAAAAGCAGCTATCCCACCCACCCATCTGACCGTTACGTAATTATTGAATGGCCCCTAATTGGAAGAGCAAAGTTACCGAGAAACTGGGTGAATTCATCAATGGATGTTTAAACCTTAACAGGAAACAGAGGGTGATGGTAGATTGGATGAGAACTTAGCCCCCCTTTTCCCCCTTGCCTATGAACCTATTCACGACAACTCAAAGACTTAGGGAACCAACGAAATAGTTCCACTAAACGAATGTTTAAGTTTCGATATGAGAGACTTTTAAGTGAAAGTTCATGGCGAATGCAAAATCTATTTTGAGTTACTGAAAGCACGAGTTGTTGGAAGTTTGAGTTATCTGGAGTATACATTCTATTCGATGTCACGGTTATATCGTTTAGAGAAATGGTGATGACATTATTTTTAACTCACGTGTTTGCGAAAAGACTGTAGACAAGGGTGGGGCAGTTTTGACATCTTTTACAATCATCGATAGGTTTCTAGACATCATATTGTCAGCTTTTTGTGCCTTGGTATTTTTCTCGTTGTAAATATTGAATTAACTTCTAAGTAACTTTAGGGGCGTTAATTTAAGAATTTTAAAGTAAATGTAATGGTTGAAACCTTCAAGAAACACAAGTTATTAGCGGTCAGCTATTAGTATTGGGTGAAACAGGGAATAATGTGTGGAATTAATCCCATGCAGTTTTGCAAAAATATAAAAGAATTTGAGAAAAGAAGGTAATACACTTGCTAACTAAAGTGCTTTACTTTCATTTTGTCCTCAAAGATACGGATATGATTGTCACAAACATGATTAGTGAAGGAGCATGTTGCTTGTTCGCTATCGTTTCCTTTCGACATCGTCAGTGCATCACCACTATTTACATTTGTGGAGGACTTCCAACTTTTGCCAATTCAATGCAGTTACAGTTATTAAAAGGTGCACTAGTCAAAATTTATCTGTATCCCTCCCCTTTACAAAATCCAAACAACAAAACAGTCAGCGATAAATGAAAGGTACAACACGTATCTACTTTTCCACCTGGTAAAATGGCACCAACTGAGTTTAACGACTTTGTGGTTTTGTTCCAAAATCGACTAACTTTGTAATTGAGTTACTCTGAGTTGCATTTCTTTTGATATTAATCAACAGCATGGTTCATCGTTGTTTAAACAATTTTAATGGGTGGACAGAAATAATTAAAAAAGTGAACTAGTAATCGATTTCTGTGTATATAAACAAAGAGTTAAAAACTTGTCATACTATCAAATTGAAAGTTTTTACAAGTCCTGTTCAACGTTGTCAGAGATAGGTGTGATTTCACCTGCATTAAAAAAATCCAGTGCAATGTTTTGGTAGGATTTGAGTTTTAATTTTTCCATCTAAGTTAGAGCAAGTTAACAGCTCCTCTCCCTGCAATTTTATCAATTTTTAGTGTTCCCGTAGTGTTATAATTCTGCCATAGCTCCTTCATTACTATATTCGCGTTGGTATGCCACTTCTGATACGTTTCAGCAATAACATTAACAGCGGATAATATACCGAGAAACCTGTACTTTTCTTTATGTGGTATATCTTGTAGAGAATGACACTCTTTAGCAATAATGCGGTATATCTTCTTGAGGGTGACACTGTTTAGCAATAATGCGGTATATCTTCTAGAGGGTGACACTGTTTAGCAATAATATCGTATATCTTGTAGAGAGTGACACTGTTTAGCAATAATGTCGTATATCTTGTAAAGAGTGACACTGTTTAGCAATAATATCGTATATCTTGTAGAGAGTGACACTGCTGAGCAATAATGTGTATATCTTGTAAAGAGTGACACTGTTTAGCAATAATATCGTATATCTTGTAGAGAGTGACACTGCTTAGCAATAAAGTCGTATAACTTGTAGATAGTGGCACTGTTTAGCAATAATGTAGCATATCTTATAGAGAGTGACACTGATTAGCAATAATGTGTATGTCTTGTAAAGAGTGACACTGTTTAGCAATAATATCGTATAACTTGTAGATAGTGGCACTGTTTAGCAATAATGTGTATATCTTGTAAAGAGTGACACTGTTTAGCAATAATGTGTATATCTTGTAAAGAGTGACACTGTTTAGCAATAATGTAGTATCTCTTATAGATAGTGGCACTGTTTAGCAATAATGTCGTATATCTTGTAACATAGGCAAACGATAACAATATATTCTAATGTTTGATAGCATTTACAAAGAATGAATTATGTTTATTTTCTTAATGAAATAGGATGTTTTGTACCAAGTTTGGTACATCATAATTGTGAGACTGTCACATAGCACGTACACTATGATCTCTGCTTTAGCTAGATGCTGTCTGACTGTTCTTCACATTGCAAACTTTTAACTATCTCTGTTGCAAAAATTTTGCATACTGATCCTTATAAGTGTGTTAAAAATGCTGAAATATGAAAAAAATATCAGAGAAACTAACAATGCATTATTGTGCTCAAACATTGATAAACACAAAATATGTAGTTTCAAAGATTCCAGATTTTCAAAGGTTTTCCTAGTGTTGACAATGAAGCAATGAGACATCATAATGCAGTTACCTAGTTTTGTTGATAATCAGTTTGGTAGAATTAATGAAATTTATTGTTTTCAACAAAATTGCCTTTTATTACATAGCTAATAAGCAAAATAACTCCTAAAATGATACTAATAACATCAATCTTGTATAATTGGACAGCAGGTGATTGTCCTTACAAAACGTATTGTAATCAATGCCACAGATACATGTTGTGAGACGTACGGCGACTTTTTTAAAACTCGCAATTTATTATTTTAAGCAAATATCAGCGAAATACAGTCAAACGCTCATAACTTTAAGGCATGTATGAATGATTCGAGTACAAAACTTTTAATTCACAAAGAGTGAATAAGACCCTAACCTTATCGAAAAATAACTTAAATACTACTACTACTACTACTACTACTACTACTACTACTACTACTACTACTATTACTACTACTACTACTACTACTACTAGTATTCAAAATCTTCACTTGCACTGCTACTTGCCTACATTCTAAATTGTCACACCAGTAAATTTCCAGTGTCAAAGACGACACCAACAGTATGTGCCGCCTATGCTATATTTGCACTCCGTGCTTTAGAAAGATATACTTCTAAGGTTTATATACTTTCTCAGCCCTTTAAGACCCAAAGATACATGAAGAAAATGTTTGCACTACAAAAACTACAGAATAATATTCATTAACACACGTGCTCACTCACTCACTCACACACAAAGGTACAGATTAACACACACAAAAGGCACACAGAGACACAGATTTACACGCAGAAACACAGATTCACACACACACAATCACACACACACGAGACACATAGATTCATACATAGATTCGTACAGGCGAGAAATAAAGAAAAGGTTTTAGAAAATACATTATTTTCATTATTTCCTTTTTTCTGTAACGGAAATAGTAATTTCCCCAACTAGAGCTTCTTATTTGGTGGGTAAAGTAAAATATTATATCGTACCATTATTCCTACAAAGAGATGAATGTCTCGTATACCGCGAAGAGACAAATAAATATCTGATATTATAGAGCATTGGGAAATGTTAGCAACTTGTATTCTCTTCGAACCATACATGTTTTGAGAGTTGCTGTTTCCGTCTTCAGTAATAGTATCGCAATTCCTGCACAATGTTTTTACGCGCATTTTTAGAGAATACAGAGTAATTATATTGGTAAAGATTATTACTTGATCATCGTAAAAAATGGGCGAAACTCAAGAATGGAAAAAATGTCGTGATTTCTTTCTCATGTACTCTAACTATCCGAAGCTTTATGAAAAAAACTAAGAACTATTGAACTCTGTATTACAAAATATCTTGTAGCTTTTAAAAGGTACACGTGAGAATACAAGATTCGTTCACAAAAATAATATAATAATAATATACACTATTATTTATTATATATATAAGTACTGTGTCATTTTAATATTGTTATTATCGTTACCATAATAATTTTATCATCAATATCGTCATCATCATCATCATCATCATCATCATCAAAATAATAATAATAACGATAATCCCTTTGATACAACTCTCGATACACCATAGTAATCCCTTTGATACGACTCTCGATAGACCTTAATAGCCTCTTTGATACGACTCTCCACACACCATAGTCATCCCTTTGATAGACTCTCAATAGACCTTAGTAGCCTCTTTGATACGACTCTCGACACACCATAGTAGCTTCTTTGATAAGACTCTCGACACACCATCATAGCTTCTTTGATACGACTCTCGACACACTATAGTAACCTGTTTGACACGAATCTCGACACACGATAGTAACCTCTTTGACACCACTTTCGACAGACCATAGCACGAAAAATAACATATTCCGAAACAAGCGCCGGAAAAATGGGTTCGTTCTTTCCACAGGAAGACCACTCAAGAAGAACGTGTTCTAATGAAATGAAACAAATTTATGAGAGTTCTTTTTTTGAAGGTCAATTACAGTTATGATGGAATTGTCAAGGGCTGTCATTCATGTTTTCGTGTTCAATAAAATGGGAAAAATACAATGAATAAGTTATTAGAACTTGTTTCACATCATGCATGGTTTTGGATTAAAAATTATATCAACTTGTGTTAACTTGGTGCTAGGACAAACATTAGTGATTTCTGAACAACTATGCTTGTCCTGTTTGATACAGAAGAGTACCCTCAGGCCCATAGCCCAGGGGAGTTGGGGGGGCACAATCCCCTGATAAAATTATGCCCCCTTATGAAGATATTTTAGAATAAACTTTTCAAATTCAATTTTTATATTGGCCAATTCAGGTTTGATGTTGGTTGCAGAAAACTAATCATTCAATAAACAATGTACAATGTAATTTACCATACATGGCCCCAAATAGTAATGATTTTTAATTAATTTTTTAAAATGATTTCCACAAGTAATTTATTGACACCCCCCCTCCATTCCATAGCTTATTGCCCCTCTGATTGGCAGGCTTATTATGGACCTGAGTAGTTTTTCTGTTAGGTAATCCAAAGTCACTACTTTTCTACGCTCCAGCCAGGATATGTAATTGATAGAATATGTTTGCTGTAACAACTAAAGGGCCTATGAATGCCAAAATAATATTGTTTTATAGTATGTGGTGCATGTATGTAAATTGTGGGGAGTCACCCCAGGAATCTATTATTACAACTGGTAACTTTCCCCTTTCCGTTAATTAGCATTTTCCTCAACCAGATTGCAATTGATATGCAGTCCCTTTACTTGGGGGAGGGGGGTGCTGTTGCAAAATTTACCCAGATATCATTGGCAGACTTCTCCCTCCACAAATAGACCAAGATGTTTTATAATCATTTTATCAATGTGTGATATGGTGGCTGTAAATTGTAGAATGTCATACATGTTTGATTTGTCAACATCAGTGTAGGCATCCCTCTAAAAAAATGCAGGGTTTGAAGAAGTTCCCTTGGTTTAGAAAACCTTTTAATAGAATTGAGGGTGCCACTATGTAAGAGGTCAGTGATGGTGCTACTAGGGGAATGAGGGATTTTGATTCTTCCACTTTTTTGCCAAATAGTGTTCCAGTGTTTTTCTGTCGCATCAATCACAAAGAAACACTGAAACAAGAATGGAAAGGGGAAAGAGAGTCCCCTGCCAAATCATAGTGACATAAGATGCAAGATTCCCTGATTATTGATTCGAATGAAAACCCCAAACCTTTGATTCTATCTTAGCTCCCCCCTCCACTTTTTGACTTGGTGGTGCTGGTAGCTTGGTGGTGCTGGTAGCCCCAAGGATAAGCAATGTGATTTATTGTGAGTTGTTATTTATTGTATTTAGGCTGACAGCAGATATTCAAGATTTCAAAAGTGCCTTTAAGCAGTGTATATCACAAAAGAAGAAGAAGAAGAAGAAGAAGAAGAAGAAGAAGAAGAAGAAGAAGAAGAAGAAGAAGAAGAAGAAGAAGAAAACGAGGACGACGACAATGAAGACGAAGAGGCAGAAGCAAAAGAAGAAAACGTAGAATTAGTAGTGGAAGAATCAGTTATGATCGAAGAAAGAGGAAGGCCAGTGCAAGAAGGGAAGGTAGTAGTAGAAGTAGTATTGATAGAAGAAACAGACGAAGAAGGCGAAGAAAAAAAAGATGATGAAGAGGAAGAAGAAGAAGGAGACGAAGAAGAATAAGGCGAAGAAAAAAGAAGAAGATGAAGAGGAAGAAGAAGAAGGAGATGAAGAAGAATAAGGCGAAGAAAAAAGAAGAAGAAGATGAAGAGGAAGAAGACGGAGATGAAGAAGAATAAGGCCAAGAAAAAAGAAGAAGATGAAGAGGAAGAAGAAGAAGGAGATGAAGAAGAAGGCGAAGAAAAAAGAAGAAGATCAAGAGGAAGAAGAAGGCGAAGAAAAAGGAAGAAGAAGATGAAGAGGAAGAAGATGAAGAGGAAGAAGAAGAAGGAGATGAAGAAGAAAAAGGTGAAGAAAAAAGAAGAAGAAGATGAAGAGGAAGAAGAAGACGGAGATGAAGAAGAATAAGGCCAAGAAAAAAGAAGAAAATGAAGAGAAAGAAGAAGAAGGGGATGAAGAAGAAGAAGGCGAAGAAAAAAGAAGAAGAAGAAGAAGAGGAAGAAGAAGAAGGAGATGAAGAAGAAGAAGGCGAAGAAAAAAGAAGAAGAAGATGAAGAGGAAGGTAAAGACGATGAAAGGAAGAAGAAGAGGAAGAAGAAAAAGTAGACGTAGTAGTAATAATAGAAGAAGAAAGGAAGAAGGAAAAATATGAAAGGAAGGAAGAAGGATAAAAGATGAAACAACGCTTATGCGACTTCATACTCTTCCTTTCCCTATATTTCGCTTCTTATATATCAATAAAATTTAATTATATAAGTTTATTCCACAAAATATTTACTTCCTTCAGCTTAACGAATGCGACGAGATTGTAAAAACATTCAAGAGCGCGCAGCAAAAAAGGCGAGGAACCACTACCGTACGCATGCGCAGTCTCTACCGTGTTTACAAAAGTTAAAGTTCATAGTCCTAAAGTAAAAGCCGGCATTTTTACGCCAAGAATAAAGTAAGCAGAACAAAAATTACTACGGTTCAATTAATATGAGACTTGTATTTCTAGCAACGAATTTCCCAGAAAAATAACGTCTGTAATTCTTACAATGAACATCAAAATATCACTTTTAATCAAATATCCTCACACAATTATCAAAAATACTTGATCAATAAATCTTTACTAAATACCTTTGCAAAAACACTAAACGTAACTAATGTCCGCAGAAATATGCAAATCCAAAAGACTAAACTGATATTTAACATGTCAATTCTAAAAACCTTAAACAAAACCATAAGAATTGGGTCAAGCTGCCATTAAAATGTTATCCAACCCTCAATCCAACCCTCAATCATACTAAAGAATGGGTGTTAAAACAGGCAGTAAGCATTCCATAACAGTCTAATAATGTTTCTTGTAGATATTAGCTAATAATTAATATCACATATATAATTGTCATTACTTACTTTGGAAGTAAACAGTTACAGTTAATGCCTCCAGAATTGACAAATTTGATCCTTAGGTAATCATCTTGCATGCATCCTACTGACACAAGATTTGTAACATTTCCCCTATCTTGTAAATAATTGTATCCTTCTGCATCTGGCAGAGCCAAAGGCCATGTACTTATATAAAAGATACCTTAACAAAGTAATCTCAAATTCTCATATAAAATTTGTGAAAAAACCCATAATATTTAGCAGTATGATGATACAATCAAAGGATATCAATAATAGGATTCCAATAATACTGCAGTCAAACACAAAAATAGACTTTAAGTGGCGAAAAATTTTCAATTATATATATTGAACATCAATGCTTAATTGGTAAAAGGTGGGAATATAAGAATTCTGCACTTGATTGGAAACAGTGACACACTTGACTACGGGCTGATTCAGCCAAAAATCTGACTGGTGCTCAAATTTATGAGGGGGGTCTAGAATTTTTTGTACCTGAGGGGAGGGATCATGAGGCACGCATTATAATGATGGCTGAGTGGCAGTGTTCTGCAGGCCAGTTAGGGGTCATTCAGGCAGTACATATGCAGCATAGGGGAGGGGTTTGGCCAAAAGCATATGTTTGTGTACATGGACTAAGGGGGTAGGGGGATATCTTGCAGCATGGCATTACATATACAAGAAAGAATTATTTGCACTTTTGCAAGTCCATAAAACAAATGTATACACAATATAAGAATATCAGCCAAATTCCCCTCTCGTACTTCGCAAATTCACAGAAAATCAGTAGACTGTTTTAAAATTAGAGTGAGGGGGCTGTACCCCAGATTATGACCCCAACTGATACGGCACCTCTCATTCACCTTCCATTGATTACTTACTTACTTAATTCACCTTTCAAGAACTAGCCTTAGAAATGGAGCATAGAGCTTAGAGGGCACAAATCTGCAGCACTCTTCAGGTTGGGGTTTGCAGATGGTGCAGAAAATAAATAATTGTGAGTGTATGACATTGAGAGGTCTTTGATGCCCCCTATCTTGAATGTACACCTGACTTATCCTATCCATCTATGCTAAAAATATACTAAACTAACTTAACTTGCATGCCCTCCTCTATGCATGCTTTGATATTGCTAGAAGAAAATATTTACAGATGAAAGGCAGCATATCTCTCTCTGGTCGACATGACTGTTGACAAATCATGATGAACATTTCAAGTTCTGATTTCTTGCAGCATCAAAGATCTCACGCTTGCTCAGGCCAGTTGTTTCCTTGAATTGAATAGCAGAAGCATCATGAAGTGCACGAGAAGATTCTAGAGAAATAGAAAAAATGTCACCACCTGTAAATTCAAAACGTCCTAAATGACGCACAAAAGAAGAATCAGTTGATTTGGATTATTAGCACTTGTATGTCTCTCTAGATAGCTTGGCTGTTTGGCTGGCGAAAAAATTTTGTCCACATGAAGTTAAGCAATTCTTTGTTGTGCACTTTCCATCATAAGGTAATAAAGTTCAATAGAGGGGTATTGTCGAAGAAACTTGAATGGTCCACTGTCGTTTTACTCCCCTTTTCGTCAAAGTCTTCTGCCATCTGTTTTATAATCAGTTTTCATCTTACTCCATCCGTCTACACGTGGTTATATTCATTATCTTTCACTGACAAACCCAAAAATAACAAGTGTCCAGACCAATATCACGTGTTCTTTAGTTAAGGTTTCCTACGTAGAGATTTTGCCTAAAATCTATGCTGAAAGGGCATAGAGACATTTTTTATTACAATCCTCTCTCGTATTCTGCCTCTTTTGAAATGTTAGTTTATTCCCTTATCTTGACGAGGATTTTAATGGAGGCATGGTGAAATTAGCTTTATGTCCTATCCAGTCTTCACATACGGCACCCTAGTAGAATAACCCTAGATTTTAGTTTGGGGTAATAAGATACAGAGCTAGTCACTAAGGGGGTGACGGGGTGGCGCAGAGTTGAGCGAAGAAAGTTAGCTTTAAAATTTGTGAATAAATTAGCATATGAGGGGCCGTGGAAATAAAAGCTTTTAAAACTTTAAATATTGATAGACTTAAACGCTCAAAATTTTGATACTAGGACAGATTAAAAGGAACTTTTAATACTTTCTATCCGACACGTCGGGGCTTTTTGAGCTCCGGACTTAGACTTGACAAATTGAAATGTCATCGAAAATTACATGTTTTGTAAACTTCCGTCTACCCCCTTTTCAACATTAACTAAAAGACCTTAGGCAGACCTTAGGTGAGACTTGAAAAGTAATCCTAATCGCTTTCAATGCCTCCAAATCCTTTAGATGAGTCCTGCGCTTGAATTTGCTGGAATAGAATCTTGGCAAACGTGTAATCAAGATGACAGGGGTATTAGATGAGACAGGCACCATGTTTGAATGGAATTGCAATAAAACTCCAGTACCTAAACATGACAGGTTTCATACTCACGGGGTTTTAATTCTTTAGTCTTTACGTTCACCAATAGTGGCGCAGTGCACAGCTAGGGAGTGACAAACCGGTAGGCCGTTAGTGAATTATCATTTAATACTAGATAACAAGGGGCTTTTTGTAAGGTTTGTTAAAAAATGCCCAGGAACCTGAATTATGTTCTTCCCTAAATGACCTAAAATTTTACAAGAAGTGAATATCAGCTAATAAAAAGCCTGTACTATTATTGTTTTAGACTACCATAGACCCTTTGTAGCGTGTTGGGTCTAATTTGTGCTGCAAGATACCACCAAGGACTGGTTAATGTTTTACAGTCTTTTTGAAGGTATGGTTGATCAATAAACGTACAGGGATAGTCAGCGGGCAGGCTCACGCCTTGAAGCACAGTATCAGGGAACTAACCATAAACGGCAAAGAATGCCATTTAAAATTATGTCGAAGATATAAAACCTTTTACTCGTGCGCTCGTTACGAAGACAGTTGGTGAATACGAAGGCAGAAATATTAGCTTGAACACCAGTTCGCTTCCCTCAATATGGTACGTATGGCCAACTGGAACGTAGACACCTGTAAGGTAAAATATCGAACAACGTGATGGATGTTTTATGCAACTGTGTTGTGGTTCCCGAGAAAATCGTTTAACTCACCCAATTTTACCACTGAACGTTTAAAAATTCATACATTCGAAATCATGAAAGCTATTTTTACCCAAGATTAGGACATTTCTTTATGATACCAAGAGGTAGAATTATTTCCAATGACTTTAAGGCGTTTGCGGTGTAGCTGGTTGGCTGGTTAATTTTGCTATTAGCAAAAATATTTTTGGTTTGCAAGTTATTGGAGGTCACGTGCTCTCTGGCTTCCAAATTCCTACGGCCCTAAAGTATTTTCGCGATAGACTGCTCTCCAAATTAAGCAGCGAAAAAACTACATGGCCATTCATTATCGCCGACGTCAGATTCTGGTATGGCACTAACAAATGAACTACACCATGTCAAGGTAGCCCGAGTGATAACTTGCTTGTCACCAAAATGAGGTGGGACTATACTTCCAATGCCAGTGGCGCTATGAGAGACAAAAGATCTTGCAGAATTGGAAGATGAAACTTTAATCAGAGGAAACTTGTTTAGTTCTACCTATCAAGATATCACCAGAAGCTGAAACTCATATTTTTACAGTTTAGGATGAAATGCAAGCTTGGAACCCAATAAGATAAAATGCTTGGCATCAAATGGATCTCCTCGGTGACCCCCTGACGAGAGGTTAAAAGTGTTTAACCATTAGAAACATTATGTGGCCGCCTCCAGGATCTATGAAAATATCGTTATCAGTTAGTCAGATTAAATTAATATCCACGTTTTTATTTATTTTCTGTCTAGTTTTACAAGTGTTGATGCTTTTACGCGTAATTGAATGTCTATTTGTCTGTGGCACTAATTTATTATATGAATAATTGATGCATTATAATTTCTTGTTACTACATGAATAAGAGGGTTTTGTTAAGCCATTAAGCCCATGTAGGGGTTTGTTAATGTAAATCTTTGGTATACGTTAATTAACCGATAACGTTACCACTTTTTAGAATGCAATTGGGAGGAGAGAAATCTGTCATCTGCTCATCAGGGGTCTTTGATTAAGAAACTACGATATCTGTCGTGCGTTTTTCTTTCTTTATTTGCAAAATGGTGACAAGGGATGGTCATGATGCCCTATCATTACACGTTCGATAGATGAATGACAAACCGTCTTGTTGTATCAGTTTTTATGTTTCTTTTCCGATATTTATACTTTGCAGCTTCAGCTTCTTCCTTAGGACATCTTGTCTTCTTTCGTCTGCCCTGAATGTTAATAAGTGATTACTGAGATTGTTAGTATACTGTTTCACAATCGGTTTACTACCATGCAGAGTTCCAATGTGAAGTCAGACAAAATGTTGCCTGAAGGAAGAAGTCGCAATGACGTAGATTTAATTATAGCTTGGTTCATTCTTTTGACTCTATCGTTTGCACTCTAATTGGTTTCAGTTTCCTGATTTTCGCTGTTGCATTAAATGACAAGCTAATGACGATAAAATTATTAATGTTTTAGTATGCAAAGATGTAGCACAAAACTGTTATCAGTTTAAAAATGACTGTTACAAGGATGGCAATCTTCTGCCATACTTGAAGAAATTTTGCCAGAAAACATGCATAGGACACTGTGGTAAGTCGTTTTAACGAATTCTTTGTTAACCGATGATTATTACCATAAATAAAACACTGTTGCGTTGATAACTTCTGTTTATCATTAAAATTTATCTACGGCAGATCGTACATTACAGAGTATGACTTGTTGTTTCTGCACATACCACGTCATGATTTCTCGATAAGTTTTTGAAAGAACCTTTCTTTAATTTCGTATGCCATACCACATTATTCTTGTAACTGCACACTTTTCAAGTCCTTCTGATGGTAAAGACAGTTTCAGTAATGCAAAACTGTATCAAATGATTAAAGCCAGACTGTTACTACGCATAGTGAACTGTAGACAGTTCTCCTTATAGAAGCATGTGTTACGGATGGACGAAGAGGAATCACGCATCCTACGTGCCCCGTGCGAGCCCTTTCATGAGAGGAAAATAATCAGGGAGACTGGTATGAAACACCGGAGGCAAATTCAAGGCAGACCTAGTTTAAGTAAGCTACCTCCCGTCTCTACCAACTAACGAACGATTTTGTGGCATTAAACAGGCGATATTACCTTTAAAGAAAATAAGATGTTTCCATAGCTTTAAAATCGATCTATCGCTGTTGCGTACTCACCAACAGTAGTCCTATATCAAGCCGAGGCCGTTCGCATAATGCATTTACGAAGGCTTTTTTGGACAAAAGCGATCATAAAATATGTTAAGGAAAAAGGTTTTGGTGTACAAAATTTACACTAGCAGACGAAAGCAATTTTTGTAAAGAGTGATTGAAAAACGCCATAGGTCCTATCGATCCAAGTGAACATGGGGCTTAAACGTATATTTGACAGACTGTTTGGAATACGTTAAGTTTGATTCCCTCTCGCAAAACAGCGGAGATTTCACAGAGCATAGAAGCTTGTCTGAAGCTTGAAGCTTGCGGTCGCCTGCCCTGAAAGAACAGCAAAACTACAATATGCAGTTATGATAGTAAAACTTTGGGAGCTAAGGCAATTGCTACGTTCTTGAGTAGTTGTGCAGAACAAAAATGACATGGAAACATAGTTTTGCTTTTAAGCTTTTTTCCGTACACTCATCAGAGTACAGCCATCCGAATAAGATAAAAAAGTAGTGGATAAAACTTTATACTGTTCTGTTTCTGTAAAAAGACAATTAACGTTCTGTTTTTTGCACAAACCAGCATGTGTTAAGACTATGCCGTTTAAAAAAAGGCAAAAATATTCAATGAAGAGCCAAATTATTTATTTCATCGAAGCAATGTTTTCTCACTTTCGATGTGGCTTGATTACAGATCAGCGATGTAAAATGAGGGCCTAAACCAGCCAATAATATCAGGGGCATACGTATTGAGAAATTCAGCCAACTGAAAGATTAATGAGAAACAAATTCAGTATTGAATAACCCATTACAAAGCTGATGTGGTCGATGGACAAGTTTGAAATGCCAAAGTAGAGCTATATTGCATTTTTAGTCAGTGATATATTGTTTATAGTAAACATAGCCAAGGAGAGGAGGTACACCCTGGTGTCCGTAAAAGGTATTTGAAGTAAGATTTCTAGTTTTGCAACCTAACTTAACCACGCAAGTGTGTAAATATTTGCCAGCTGGTAGATTTTGCTTACTTAAACCTTCTTTCATTGCCGTGTCTATTTTCAGCTAAACGTTCCCAATACTGCTCATCGTTCAAAAGAATTTCAAATTTGCGAGTAGGCCGAGCTTGATATTGGCACTGGTGGACACGCAACAATGATAGATTTTATATTAAGAAGTGATAGGCCTATTTTATAGCGTTAGAATTTTCGCTTTCTTTACAGGAACTATCTCTTTTTAATGAAAAGCCACTGTAAACTGCTGATCATGCTCAATGTTTAGTTTCGGCTTCTTCTTTTAGACTTCACTTGAAGTTTATAAATTGTAACTGTAGATATTGACTTTAAAAAAAGCATCTTTTAAAATAGAATACAGGGGACGAATTAAATTGTCGATACATAAACTGCCACTAAGATTTATACGTTTGGCGATGTCATTGTAACATCGGAGAGTGCGGTGTGGAAATTGATGTATAACGATAGTATTTGTTACTTCATCCTGACTAATTTGTTTTCTTCTTTCCTCAACTTACCAGCCATGTTTGATACTGACCACAATGGTACTATAAATTTTCAAGAATTTGCTGGCTTGTGGAAATACGTCACTGATTGGCAGAATTGTTTTCAAAGTTTTGATCGTGACCGATCTGGGAGTATAGACAAGGCGGAACTGAAGTCAGCATTGACAAGTTTTGGTAAGTTGCCAAATGCCATCAGATGGTTGACATGGATTTTTAAAATTTTTGTTCACAGTGATCCATTCCTTATGATAGTCATTTATATATTGCGTTGAGTAACGGATTCATTTTGCTAAACGTATTCGCCATACACTGGTCACAGCAATTGTTTGGAGTAAAATGAGAAATCTATGATCAGTGTAAGTTATCTTGGCAATCTGTCAATCAAAGACCCCTGAAGAACAGTGGGTCCGACATTGAAACTACCCTAAAAAAACAGGAAAACCACTAAACAGGCTAACTAATAAATAAAGGGCAGTTGGGGTGTCCAAGGGCGACGCCCCTCAATTTGTGCTACCGGGCAAAGAAGCAAGCCATGAAGCAGGCTCAACTGCCGAGTAGGACCGCCTCTCGCGGATTATAGAAAGCATCTGTCATCAATGAGAACATATACTACATACATTCCTACAGCCAAAATGCCGAGAAGCGAAGTAGTTATCTTGGCCTACTTTATCCTGCTGGCAGACTATCCCAGCTAAAGTGGGTTACTAAATGAGTAGTTTCTGTCTGTGCGCAGGCTAGACCCACCTATTGTCCTGCATTCTAACTACATGACCAGCCCACTTACTTTCCGGCCTTTTGCTGTCTGAACTACGTCCTTGACGTTTGGTTCTGTCTGATGGTTTCATTTCTGATTCTTTCAGGCCGTTCAATTCCTTTTGCTGATTTACCTGCGCCCATAGTGCAATGCAGGTGCCCATCCTCGATCTGTGTCAGCTTTTCTCCTTTCCTTCTTGTCTCCGCAAGGCCGATAATATGCTATTTTACTTCAATTTCTTCCTGTTCGTTTATCAGTTCCAATAGTCTGTTGTCATCTTTCGACGTTCTTACGTTCTTACGTACTTATGTTGCAGGCACGTAGCCAGGGGCGGGCGCTGGGGGAGGGGGCTGTGCCCGCCCAACGGGTAAAACGTGGCCACATTTGGCCTCCAGAAAAATCCTTACAGGCATTATTAAATGGATCACTTTTGTATTCCAATTTACTAGACGAGAAAGACAACAAGTCTGAGGCTTCTAGGGACTATAAAAATTCAAAATTTTTCCTGCCATAAAAACCACGGTGGACTTGCTTGGAAGGAAGGATAGAATTTGGCCCCCTATCAAAATTTGACTAGCTGCGTGGCTGATACGTTGTAGGTAGCTTTCCCTTCGGCTGCTGGGGAATGAGGACCATTTTAAATTGTGTAGATTCATTTTTGTGAGGATGAACTATGACTTACTACGCTGGTTGAGTGTGCCGTTGGCTCATTTGAGAGCTCATCCGTCTTTTAAAGATTTCTGATCCTGCAGGGTGCCAACCCACTCAGCAGGTGAAAGTGAGCAAGTTGAGTGGTGTTGCTGGTTTGGTCGCCGACGGCCTGACTATGGAAAAGGTAGTACTGGCTTAACTGTACCAGGTTACCAGTAGCAGGAGTTATATCTTGAACTGACCTGAGTCTTGGTGTTGTGGCACGAAATTGGGTGTCCTGCATCACTTTTCTGTTGGATAGAGAATGTGACTCACAATAACTCTTAAATTTAGTTCATTTGCAAGTAAAACCCGTCTCTAGATCCGCAACGAGCAGCAAGCAAGGAGATCGTTTTACTTCTGCCGCTGATTTTCAAACACTTTTACAAACAGAGTTCTGGATAATGTACACGATTGAAAGTCAGCGTAAAAGCTACCGTCAAATATAAAAGTTTTTTAATTGAAACATTAGCTTACCAAAACAGACCTTTTCCATTCTCTGAAATGAGATCCAAAATCGACAAATCAAGCATTTATATGATCTGTAGAAATAGAAACGAGCATAAACAGGTCCATAAACTAGGGGCTTGAGAGGCAATGCTAGCAAAGCAAGAGCTAGAGACTAAGCGCTCATCTTATGCGGAGTCGTTATCCCTTAAATTAACTGTATTTAATGACCCTAGTGTTCCTAGGTAGCTACGGGACTGCGTTTGAAAAGTACAACTTTATCGACGTTAAGTGGTACACAACCCAAAAAATTCTCGGATTCATTGAAACCATTCATTATCCATTCACATTGTGGCAACTCGCTCCCGCAGAATACTGGTAAATACACTTCAGGCGTTAATCTAAGGTAAACATCCCAGTTTATGAAAATTGGATGTGTACACCTGATGAAAGATAGCCTTAAACATATGGCTATACTATAGATACCTCGTGTACGTCGTATCATTTATCGACCCTGGCAACGTGTCCATACAATGAGACTCTTATTCTCTGAAAGAAGCATTAGATATAATATTTATGGATATAAATATCTTTTTACATTTTATTTACAAACACAAAACATTCAGTTACCTCTTAACTTTATAATGATAATGATAATAATACATTTTTATAGCACCTATCACAATTGGCACTAAGATCTTTACAGAAATACTCAATAATATCTATTACTTATGAGTTAAAAGGAAAAAAAAGAGCATCCCAACCTTAATAGCCAGTCGAAAGAATATTTTAAGTACATATGACGTATAAGTTATCTTCTTTGGTAGTGATGTTCGTAATCTAGGTGTAGAAACACAAATGTACGTTAGGTGTAAATGGGTTTCACACTCGAGATCCATGCATTCTTCCATCTGCTAAGGGTACATTGCCAAGAAAATACAGACTTATTCTTCCTGCAGCTTCCTACATGCTATGTAAGTGGTTTGAGTGTTGAGGGGACTGAAGCATTCTACGATTTTACCGCGAACAGACCACCGTTTTTCAATGCCATCAGGAAAAAACTTGACTGTACCTAGAACCATCACGGTTTAATACTCCAATTTGGTGGACATCTCGCCTATTCGGTTGCTTACAGTGCCATTAATTGCTAAGAAGGTACTGTAGATGCGATTGAATTGCTCCATAAGGTCAGTCATTCTTAATAAAACCTTTGAGTTCAAAAGTTGCTTGGAGCACAAGTTCATTTAAACTGTTCTTCACTGTGGACAATCATGTCCATGGCGTTTCTTTGGCTTCTGTCGTCAGAAGCGTCACAAGTGTTCTCATTTATTGACATACGAGGAAGTCTGACATGTATTTTAGGGTAACATCAGTTGTGAAGTCACTGTAGCAAAGAAATTTAGTTTGGAGGTTTTGGTCAAGGTAGAAAAAATGATGCTCTAAATGTGTCATGTTCATGCTCCAAAGTAATCCTTATTTCTAATAGAAAGAGAGAGCTAGACTTCAGAAGTAGTAGGTCTTTAATTTGATGAAGTGGCTAAGGAATTTGAGTTGAGACCTGACTCAGTCGAGATCAAATTGGAAGTCAGCCATTACATAATATCCCCATCCAACCAATTCAAGCATAAAATGGATGTTAAATTGAGATTGATGATGATGGTTGGCACCAGTAACCTTTCTAAATGTAGGTTATTGTAAAGGATAAACCACTAAACCTTATTGTTGAAGCGAGTCAGATAGGAATGATGTGTTTCTTGATGCTCTTTCTGGTTATGACATCATTGCCATATTTTTAATAACATGTTGAAGTTTTGCTTTGAATCCTTGGTTATTTTGTCCATTTTGTGTTATTTGATCTCCTGTTTTGCTCTAAAGTTGTTGTATGGTAATGCCCTGAAAACCTTAAAGAAATTATGTATCTTCTTTGGGTTAGAGTCTTCTACAACAATCAATCAGATGGGGTGGTGGCACATCTAAGATTAAAGTGTCCTCAACAGAATTCACGTACAGATATCTAGGTAGAGTTGGCAAGAAAAGAGTTTCACTTGTTTACATGGTTGAAATGCAATCTTCTAGCCACAAATACCCCAACTGTACCAGTATAAGGTCTGGTAAATAGTAAGTGATTCTCTGCTCAGATCACAGATAAAAAGTATGTTAGCAAAGCCACATTTTTCATGCATGAAGACTGTCTATCTTTACCAACTGCTATGATAATAGAAAATCCTTTTAGGTGTGCTGAACATCTGCGATAACAGAAAGATACAACAAAGGCATTCTTGTGTAGCAGACATGTGTATTTATAGGCAATGATCTACCACAGGTAGTATTAAGCAGATACTTGATCGTATTGGCAATGATAAATAATATCAACAAAACTAAACTTTGGCAATATTATTGATCATATGTAAGCAGCAGATTGAAACATTGTACAATATAGTGACAAAACCAACATCCCTTGATGTGTATTAATGATCCACCAATACATTTGTTTTGTTTGTAGCAACATGAGAAAATAATAGTCCGTATTTCAGTTTAATATCCACAGAGAAACATGGTATATAACTGTAAACAATTACAATGGGAATATTTTCTAAAGTTAATTTATTTATATGGGTGACTTGTGGGACACTCAAAAAATATAGAGTAAAGAGTGTAGTGTAAGAGCCAAGGTGGTACAAGCATATGCAATACTGTTTAACCATAGCGTCCTCCCCCCCCCCCAGGAAGTTGGGGGGGGGAATAAAATTTTCAGCTCAGGGGGGACCGCGAAATTGGAGCTGAAATGGTGGGGGAAAGGCAGATGGTGGGGGGAATGCATTTGTTCAACAGAGTCAGCAGATGGTCGACAGGAAAACAGATGTCTGATCTTCACTGATGATAACACATGCAATAGAATCACTACAGAGGCTTGCTAGCTGAGCTGACGTCAGTACCAACTGTGCCCGTGAAAATGTCCCCCAGAGCTTCTTCCACTGTTTTGCGCATACGGTTTCGTACCACCGATGCATTTACTCGTGGCTTGTTTCATCGCACGCTTGCTATATTCCGTTCGATTCTATTTAGATATTTGTCCTTGTTTGGATCCATGTTTTGTAGTAAGTATTAGCACAGGCCTGTAGAATGGCCATCCTACAGGTCTGTGCTATTAGTCATTGCTTGCACATTCTGGGGAAAACACGGCGGGAGCCAACAAGGTAAAAACGTGGCAACGTGACAGAGTGACTAGAGCTGCTGTGTCATAGCCCAAGGGCTATGAGATCCAGAGGTTCGAGCCCTGATCGT
Organism: Alatinidae sp. Z8VKAUB7J3; assembly: GCA_010016025.2. Taxonomy (NCBI): domain Eukaryota; kingdom Metazoa; phylum Cnidaria; class Cubozoa; order Carybdeida; family Alatinidae; species Alatinidae sp. Z8VKAUB7J3. The sequence goes on along the minus strand of JAAAKM020073195.1, from coordinate 65,596,931 downwards.
GCTGTAGCATCCTTGAGCAGGATATGAACTCTGCTGTGTTTCACCGTACCAAGGTCGTAAATTGGGACGTTGCTATGATGGCAAAAAAGATGTAAACGCCGTGTGTAGCAGCCATGTCTCTACCCTGAACGGCGGGGTAAATGTCAGTTGTAAAACACCTCTGGCATTGCCTAGCACATAATGGGTACTCTATACACGCAGCTTACTTCACAATACTGTGTAAAAAGGGGCTTTCTGCGGGCAATATGATTGTCGAAATAATCATTCTTTAACGCAGTATGTTAAAGGAAAAGAAACGGATGTATCGATTGCAGCAGCGATACCATTCAAACAAAGGAGCAGCTAAAAAAGGCGGGCAAAAGAAAAGAAGAGGAAAAAGAACAAGAAGAAGAAGAACAAGTATAATTTTCTGATAGTCTGTTGACAGCTTGCTGCATCGTGAACGCAGACAACGGCAATTTTCTTACAAACTACCGCGACTAATATTGGTAATCTGCATCTAGGCGGTTCCCGTTATCTTACAAGAATTTTTTACGAAATTTACAGAATGGTTAAAAGCTAAGTATGTGATTGGTAACAAACAAACAATTAATAGACGAGAAACTGCGGACGTAAATTTCGATCCCTTTCTTTGTCTACCCTTGTTATAATCATGACGCCCTGTTCTGACGAGTCATACACAGTTGTTTTTTTTACAAGAAACGTTTTTATAAGAAACTAATACTACGACGGACAAAACGCTAAGAAATATTTAGTACTATCTCAAATCAAAAACAATGAATTAAGAAACTGTGGTGAATCACTAAAATGGAAAAGAATGAGACATTTTGAATATTTGACTCACGTCTGACAAATACATTTAACTGTATGTCCAAACTCGCAAGTTGAGTATCCAATATACGTAGAATTTCCTGCCCTCCTGTCAGGCGGATCTTACAGGGGACCTTCATTCCCAAAAGGTCCCCCAGATTAACTGGCTGGCCAGTAATTGTCACAGAAAACATTGTTGATGTTTGCTGGAGAAAAGAGAATTCTTGTCAAGTGATGGCAGAACTCAAATTAAACTTGTATTATGTGTGTTACATTCCCCACAACCCCTTCTCATACTCCTTCAGCAACATTTTTGCAAAAGCACAGCACTCTGCAACCATATCTTGAGCGTTAATACCCTTCACCACAAATGTTTGCTCCATAACAGAAATGGTTATTGCTCATCCGTACAATGGAGCCAACAGTGTTGAGTCGAGAAGCCCATCGTACCCGGAAGGAAGGAGATGTTCCATTGCCGACCACACATTTGTGTTTTCAGGGGCCAAACCAACTATTCAAATCGTCCTCCGTTCAGTCAATGCAGTTCGTCACAACTGCCCTTAATTGTTGTGCCTTGGCATAAGGTCCGTCATGATGTTGTCCTGCAAATATTCCGGCAAGTTGATCTTACAGCATGATTGAGTGACATCAACTGCCAAATAAGACAAAAAATGTAATTCCTCTGCTTGTTTTACTTTTGCGTCAATACGAACACTTCACGTGTTCAATATGCTGCACTTATTAGGTACTGTCGGTACACGGAAAAGTACTTTAAAGAATAAGGAGTACAATTCCATTCGGGGCTAATTTGGCAACTTAGCTTTGAGTGAATCAATATTTAAAATGGCAAATGTTCTTGTTCCTTTTCTGTTGAAATCGTTTATTTCATTTGTCAGTTCGCTTCTTAATGCATCATATACCTGCTCGAAATGCAGAAATGTAATGTAAAAAGTTTTATTTTATTCGTGGAACAAAAATCCTCACTGCTGAAAACAAGATTTTTTTAAAATTGGAAATAAATTATAGGATTATGAACTTCAAAACTAAAACTTTTGAATCTTCTTTTGAATCCTCTCCATTCAACAGGCACAAATTTTATCATAACTTCAAACACATTCTATTATTTGGTGTATTTGTGAAAGAATGAAAGAGGCTTTGCATTTCTTTCAAACATTGCCAACAGAATGGTATGAAAGCGATTTTGAGCGCTTGTTTTTGCTCTTTTTGTGCAGAACGAGAAGATATTAAGTATTTGGAAATTAGGGCGACAATTAAAATAAAGTGGTAATGTTTTGTCCAAGATTGAAGGACACATTTTTTCCACTTTCTTTTTTAAGTTGCCAGCAGAAAATGTCTCTCAAATGTCTGGCAAAATGCTAAGGGTCGAAAAACAATGATGTGTTGCCAATTTGCTTTCTGAAAGCTCCCTCATTCGTCCAAATTTGTTATGTAAACTACACAAATCATCAGTCTTGAATAGTCATACGCTAAATGGCAGGAACAAGACTAAGGTAAAAAAAATATTTAGAAAGTCGAAAATGAAACTAATCTAGCAAAGTGTTTGAGGTGGCTGAAGGCATGTGGACAACCGCATAATCCATTTTCAGTTGAATGTAGCCAAGATTGACAAGAACAACTTTGTTTACTCACCTGATAAACTGGTTGCCCAATCTCACACCTCCTGGGGGTGTGGTCATGTCACCATTGAAAGGCCTGGGTTTAAACTATTGTTCTAAACAATAAAAATGGCAAACAATAAACAATGGCTTAAAACAACAGCCTATCGTAATTATCTGACAACAGAGAACAGGAAACCCTGCCTATAATATCCTTCACAAAGAAATACTACAAAATTGATCCCAAAGAATAATAATGAACAAGATGCATACTGCGAGATATTTTATCAAATGCATGATTTCAAACTCGCAATTTTGAAATTTTCTAAGCAGATTCCACGGGGTCAAGTGTTTTTATAAACTTTATCATGCGCATCACAAAGGTGAGCTTTTATGGCATCGAATACTTGAGATTCAAGAAATTACCTCTCTGGCTTGCAATCGTGACAGATGGAATTTAGAAGAGTACATTTTCACGAAAAAAACGGTCTCCATGCCCTTAAAGTGCTTGCCATTTGTTATAGCAAGATTCCACAAAGGATTGTATTAAGAGCTCGAGGAACGTCACCATCCGGAGGCAACGTTTTCCTCTAGGGTGCTCTGAACAAGAAACACATTCAGTTAAGGTGGAGTAACATTTTTCTAGATTCAGATATTCCTCGAGAGTTCTTATGGCCAAGAAATAAGTTAAAGATGCAGGTTAGCTTCGTGTAGATAACCAAAAAGGCTTTCTATCCAGTACCCTGTAGTTTATCGGGGGTTTTCGGTGCCATATCTTCCCCAGATGACAAACACTTATTAGTTAGGTAACACAAAAGTTGCAATAACACATAATTATCATGACCATCCTTTTTTCATAAATCTGGATTGAGAATGGTAGTTTACTAATATTGGAAATTACAAGTCACTTTAAGATGTTGATTTCGTATAAAGGTTGCTGTATCATCGACTGGCAGCTAATGAGGCGACTAGAGAAATAGAGTATATTAACATCGGAGCTCGCCTACAATCTTGGACATAAATTAATGTAAACTTGCGTCACCCTGGTTCCAACGGGTGATGGATTTTGAAAATCTTAATTTCGGTGACTTGCATGCCACACCTCCAATCTGATAAGAGGTGAGGGGCAGATAGCATGTAAAACAACAAATGAAAGCCCCTTTAGCCTACAATCTAGGACATAAATTAATGCAAACTGGCCTCACCCCAGTTTCAACTGACGATGGATTCTGCAAATCTTTATTTCGGTGACTTACAAGACACACCCCCAAGTTGATAGGAGGCAAGGGCAGATAGCGTATAATACCACAAATGAAAGCCCCTTTCCCTTACTAAATGTCTTCCATGATTCTGCTCATTTTCATTCAGATTTAATTACATTAGTTTCATTACATTACTTTTGTCCACGATTACACCTAGCTTAGTTGGTAGAATGTACGCCGGGATAGCGTGGGTCACGCGATCGATCCCCGGTTGTGACATATTTTTGTGCTATAAAGAAATATGTCATTTGGCAATTTACATTTTTATTCTATATCCAAGAAGATCTTTATTAGTTACGAACCATGCAAAGATTAAGAAAAGAAGTATTATAGTTTTGTAAACATGGTTTTAATCTACTCACCTTAAAGCCAAAAAGACAATCCAATGACTATCTAACGTAAAAAATATCCCATTAATACTAACCCACTTCAGATATTCTGAGTATTTTAGAAACAAATGTAGTTTACTGCGCATGTCAAGTTTCATTCCCGTTGCATTAGAGATTTTTTTCTGATTCAAAGTGAAAGTGGCTTACCCTATGTACCACTTCGATTGAACCCTCTGCAGAACCGTTGATTCGGGACACAATAATCTTCTGATCAATGAGTAATATTTTTTAATTAAGCAATTTAATCCTCCAATATATTTCGTCCATTGCGCCTGTGGCCAGTCCTCCTCTCTCCGTGGTATTGCAGTGCCTACATGCTTCGTACGCTTAGTTGTTTTTATCTACTTTATATTTGTGGCTGATATTTTTGATAGTTGTAATAAAAGCCTAATAAAGAGACACTGAAAAAGTTTAAAAAGGTGGTTAAGCATGGTTGTGCGGTTTCCATTCATAAAATTGCAATTTTTGCCTAAATTTTCCGTCTATATCAAAAATTCAATATTACCTTGCGTTTCTTAATATGATGGTAAATCATGTTTTTGCTCAAGCACTGTATGCTGAAGTTAGAAATGCTACAAAATTTTTCAATCATCATCCAGAAAATTTCGATAACTCAGCAACGATTGTCATAAAAGCGTGAAATTTGCACTGAAAGTGTGTAACACTGTAATAGATAAATACTAAAAGCAACAAATTTCAAGAACAGGACATAAACAGTAGAAGACTTCCTCCAAACTCCTGCTCATTTTAAAAACCTTTTATTGCGGTAGAAATGAACCCTAGTTACAGCCAATATCTTATCAAAATACAGCTTTTTTATTAGGTCATGATTTGCAGCTGTTTCATTAAATATCTGCCAAAGATAAAATAAAGAGAGAGCAGAAGTGATAGGTTATTTTATGTTTAAAGACAAAATAGGTAATGGTAAAGGGAGAAATCTACTGTATAGTTCATTTTGAAGGTTATTTAGTAGATCTTGATGTTTAAAGACGCAAGATCATAGGATGGAGCAGGAAGTAGAAGGTGGGCGTGAAGCCTACGCAATAAAGAGTGCTGCCATTAAAGGTTTCTTATTAAAAACCTTGCACTGTTAACAAAACACTCTGATTCACTCTAAACATTGTGGGTAGCTCAAGGTGCTGACGTTTATGGCAATGAAGGAAAAGTCAACCATCTTTCGCTTTCATCTGCTCTTAATATACTTCTTAACAACTCTTATTGCACGAAATAGCGAAAACATTGTGTACTTAAAAGCTTTTTTCGTCTGACACTCCTCAGAGTACTAACGTCATCTAATTAAGAAGACTGGATTCTAGTTTAAACGTCATCATATTTTTAAACTATCCGTTTCGGCGTCCACACGAATACGATTGGCCGCGTTTTCCAAAAACTGAAGTCTGAAGAAGGTATTTAAAAGCCTCCGTATTCAGTAACCTAAAACACCGTTTACGTTTATACACATACCTATAGAGAAGAGAAAATCTTCTTTTTTAAAAATATCCGGATACGTCTGAAAGGGATCTAAATCACAGGGTTGCGTAGAGCCCAAAGTAATGACTTAACAGGACTGTTGACTTTAAGCAAGAATGTAGATTTTCAGTAAGGAATGGAATTTTTACCATTATCTAGGTTTTTTTAAATACAAAAAACTACGTGTTGAATGATCCAAAGGCATCTCGCAACGGATTGTTTAAAAGGGATTAAAGTAACAATTTTATCTCTTTTACTATTTATTAATATACGTTAATCATATCCTTCAAGCCTTCATTTCTCTCTTAAGATTCACATATCTTTTTTACTGTAGAGAACCTGGAGGTAAAAAGTGTACAAGTTTCATTTGGCAATTTTCATATAATTTCAGCATTTAACTCTCCGTACATTTCTTGTACTTTAATCTATCATTAATACTAAAGTTATTACGATTAAATACCGATCGAAGATCATGGTGAACTGACGGACAATAGAACCTGGTCGAGTTGGTCTAGTTGCTGGCGGTGAGGAAGTCATGATCGACCAATGTGAGTTTTTTATTAAAACACACACGCTGATATACAATTACTTTACTCCTGTCATTACCCTTATAGTTTAATGTATTTTGAGAACTCCCATCATGAACCGATAAAAAGTTAAAATAGATCTTTCTGTGAAACCTTCATTAAGTTTAGAAGGGAATAAGAATAAGTGTCAAATAAAGCAGAGGTGATGAGCATATGGTTCTTTCATCTGCCGTAAAAAGGTCTGGTCTTACAACCGACTCTGTGACATATTTACAATAGAGTATGCAAAACATATCGTTAACAGATTATTCGTAACTGTGTTATTAACCATAATTGTAGAACCCGAAATTAACTACTCTTTGTCGGGTACTTAACTGTTCAATAGTAGGAAATGTAAGGGCTTAATTTTTAAGAAATTCTTCTCAGATACAGGTGACAGTGCGTGCAGACACCATAAGATGCAAAGTAAAACCCACCGTGCCCATATATTAACGTCACCACGAGCCCTTTAGATGCAGCAGTTGACAAGAAAGATATAGCCAGGAAGACAGAAAGTTGGAATAGATCACATGATGGGAAACAGGGCAGGGAAGCCCCACTATTGATGACATTCACTTTAACCTATGATATCAAGACCCAGCAAACCAACAAGTGCAAACAACAAACCTTTGTAGACAAAAAAACTGTCAAATGTTTAATTGACTCTCCTCGTTTTTAAACTTGGTGGAGTGAGGGTTCTTTATAATTCTTGATTCAATCCTTAACCATTTACGATGTTTACTTTAAGAATAAGTCGTCAGAAATGTGTATGAAGGCGACAAGAAACTACTGGATTTTACATTTATGAGGTCGTCAAAATTGCAAGTTCTCAGACCCCTCCTGTAGATGTTCTAAAGAAAAACAGTAGATCGCTTTGCGCCACCCCATTGTGTCGACGCCGTAAATGTAGGGTCCCTAATTAATACTTAAAGGATAGTTATCAAGGGCAACGGTCCTCAAATTCGGTTGCTTGGCAAAGAAATTGGTCAGGTCAAGCCACAAAAATTTTCTCTCTCCTTATGAAATATAGCAACAGCAAAGAGCAAGTTTTTCAAATGCCTCACACTTTTTTCTCTACGAGGCAAGTATACAAGCATTTGTACAAAAAAGTTCTCGAAACATTCAGCAAATTCATTGTATATGCCAATAAAATGTCAGCAACCAGACAGGGACGGGGGAAGGTAAGGCGGATTGTCTGCCGCAAGCAATTTTGATAGAGCTGAAAAGTTGTCATGGAAGAAATTGAGATGTGGCAAATCTTTGAGGGGGGGTCATGGCCCCTCGGCCCCTCAGCCCCTCTGCCCCCGTCCCTGCCAGGCGCGCATCTAAGCATATTTTCAGGACATAGGACGTTTTCACAAAATCAAGGCACATCCACAGACATCAACGTTATCATTGCAGGGAAACGGTCGAAAAGATTGAGAGAACATGAGCAGCTCTCTGTGCTCTGGGTGTACTATGGACAACATGATGCGATTGTTCTTTACTTAATTGTTATACAAGCGACGTCCTCTGCAACTTGGCTGACAACAGTTGATATCTTTCACCGGAAATTCATAAATTTTGAACGTGATCCCCCTGGCTTTATCTTCAGCGCCAGAGCATAATGTCATCACATTTATAGTCGTAACTAGGGTGTCAGTGTTTAAAACTCATAGGGGCTGATGCCAAAGCCTTATGGTACCGGTTTTGCTGTCATGCATTGGGCAACAAATATTGAATTTGTAAGTGTTTACGCCATTCCTTCGCTACCTACGATAAACGTAGATTGTTAAACAACCGGAAGTTATGTCTTTCGGCGCAACGACTGAGGAGAGCCCTCTCAGGTACCTCTTCATTTCGCTGCTACCTTACTAAAGGTCCCTTTCGAGCTGACGCCAGAATTTGGGTCTTTAATCTCCTATTTAAGAAAACCGGTACTTCTTCATTTGGCGTTCTGCTGTTCTTACTATTACCTTAAACATCTTATACCAGGGGTGACATTGAGATCAAATAATAAACATGCACGAGCTATATACCTTGATTCGTCCGGCACTGTGCTATACCCCTTGCCATAGAAAGTGAGTGAGCAGCTCCTCTCATCCATCTATCATCAAAGGAAGAGGTGTGAAAGTCGGTAAGAGGGGACACATATTTTAAGGAAGACGTAGTACATATCACTTCCTAAAAAAAAGTGACAAGCCTAGGCAACCAAACTATAATTATAGAAACAACTAATTTCTACATGGCAGTGGTCCGCGATAGTAAGTCGAATTTAAATGAAAATTCATGACTGCGCAGGCAAAAAGTAAAAAATTCCTGGTCTATTGTCTCTGGTGAGTCCTTAACAATTATTGTAATGATATTTAACTAGCGACACTCTAAAGCAAGAATTGATACGCAGTGATGCTCGTACGTATGTATGTGATCATTGGAGGTTACGAGATTGTCATCCAAGATGTTGTTAGCAAGTTGGCCAAAAGCTATGCGAGTAGAAATCCAAAGAAACAAACAATAGCTATGCTTTTGCTCCAATAGTGACCAAGAAAGTCTTTTAGTTATAGTCTATTTCTTCATAGTAAAATTATCTCTTCCGATAATTTTACTTTGATATGGAGCACTCAATTTTCCAAGGGAGGAAGAAGCCATTCTATTCGCCTTAGATACAACCCTACTACTAATTTGGAGTTTCGTGTTTGTACATACAGCTGATTGACTTTATTCTTGGTAATGAAACAAAGATTTTACGTTTATTAATTCTCACTTATTCAAAGCTTGGGGGGACGTGTTTCTCTACTCCCCTATTATTTTGTCTAACAGCGACGGGGAAGGTAAGACGGATCGGGTTAAAATTTCTTTTTTTGCATTCCAGAAAGATGCCTTTGGTCATTTTGTGGAAAGGGGTGTTTCGTGTCGATATGAATATCTTGCTGTGAATGTGACACAATGTGTGATGCAATCAATTTTTATTTCAATAAAGCTGTAAAGTGGTCACGGAAAAAATTGGGATTTGGCAAATCTTTGGGGGGGGAATGCCCCCCTCTGTCCCCTTTTCCTCCGTCCCTGGTCTGAGTAAACTAAATTACTTTTCAAGTTTCGCTACTCCCGTACCAAGTTGCACGAGTATAAGTACTAATCAGTCCCTTATCATTTCTCTTAGCACCAACCTTTGTCCATACCTTTTCCCGAGATCACAATTCCCCTTTCTTTAAAACCGCTGTTACGGTGTTGTTTTTACACTGTTATTTTGGTTCCGCCTCTCAAGAATAATAAAAAAATCATATTTACACATATTCCTTCCCTCAGTGCTTTTAAGTTATTAAAGCAGTTGCCCCTACAATTAATTTGTCTCCCAGGGGTTTCTAATATCCTAAAGTTACCTTTATAGAGGCTTCCTGTTCTACTGAATACGACAGTAGCATACTACGTTATTTGAAGGGAATCATATCAGATTTACAACTTTCACCAGTGGAAAATAAAACGGCCATTTTAAAATTCCGTTGCGTAACAGACTGGACATTTGATGGTATTCATATTGTCCTTCAAATCTAATAAGTCACGTGGCCAGATCGCTTTTCAATCGCTATTCAAGGTGCGCCAGTAAATGGTTGTTATGGATGAGTAAGGTATAAATAAGACATTTTTCAAACATGCGACGTGGCATGTGCCACTTCAGTCTGAAAGCACAGTTTCGCGTGGCATCTGCGACGTGGCCTTTGCGACGTGCCACTTTGGTGTGTAAGCTCCCTAAGTCTCCAATCACTGCATTTGGCACAATTTTAGTACTACCCTTGAGTGCTAAAATGACGGAAAAAAGTGGTTAAATTTTATGAATGTATGCAAGAGCTATATGATTTTCTTTTCTATACGAATTAAAATTTCTAACGTAAAAAAAAGATTTTTTATCAACTTACAATTTCCGTACTTAGAGACCAAACACAGATGTCACAAACTTACGAGAACAGGAGGTACAAACAAATACCTCTTGAAATTTGAAGGAAAACGTGCCCGCCCTCCCCCCCCCCCCCCCCATATTACAGTATAATTTACACCAGTAGCCAGGGAAAGGCCTTAGTTGATCTGTTGGGAATCTAGATATTCCAGAAGCTGGAAACAATTGAGATGACATGTTGTAGACCTTATTCCAATGTTCCCTGTCACTTTGGTCATCATCAAAGTTTTGCATCGGGCAGTCCTGAGTGGAAGAGTCATTTGAAAGATAATGTCGTAGCACAAAGAGACCATGGTTTTTATAACTATCGATAAGGAACGCAGGCGGGTCGAAAATCTTCAAATTGCCATACTCGACATGAATTATCCATACTGTATCAAGTCGGCTCAGCATTTTGACTTGTGCATTGATTGCTATGAGATGTTATCGCTGTGCTTGTACCTCAGAATTTTTGCTGCTCTTGGCTGATTTATTGATTCATTGAATGTGGCGAAGTGGAGAGGTCGGGGCCTTTTTGTAATCTCGAAGGTCATTTTTTATGTAACATTTGATTCTCTTACTATTTTTACAACTAATTTTTTTGTTGTAGAAAATAAGACTATTGCACGAAATAGCAAAAGCATTGTGTACTAGTGTTATTATTTTTACAACCTTGTATCAACCAGTGTTTTGAATTAAATTTTGTTAAGCTAGCAAAAGATACGGTCAGAATTATGCTTTGTAAGTTAGCAGATGTTTCCTTTAATAGAAACGTTATGCCTAAATATTGGATTTTAAGTTATAGCATCTGGACTTGAAACCTCCTCAACTTGGGTCCTTAAGTGCACAAGATGAGGCCGACTGTAGGTCTTGTCCTTTCTCTCAGAAGTCTTGTCAAAAGCAGCCGCCAACTTTGAAACAGCTATTTTTGAACTTGTTACTGTCACGATTGCCAATACCTACGCTGCTGCAAGCTGTAAGAGTGGCTATAAAAGGTCAAGGGATTGCTCTATTTTGACATTTCCACTTGTACTGGTGAGTTGTTTAGGCCTTATTCACACTACACGACGATTTAGACGATATGAAATGGAACGATAGTGAACGAAACGAAACGATTCGCTATTTTGTTCACACTGTTGACGGTGGGACGATTGTTACTTCTAGGGTACGAGACGTTACTACTGCCATCGCAATAGGTGATTAAAAGTAGCTTCATTAGCCAGGCACCTATCGAGATTTCTCGGCCCTTTTAATGTAAAGAAAGAAGCAGTAAGAAAGAAACCTTCTACTTCTGGTTTATCGAAGCAAATATAAAGTTCTAAATAAGAAATAGTTCTGTAACGTTTAATTGGCTTAAAACATCAAGCTTTGATAGACAAATAAAATATAAAATGGTATTTCACTAATGATTCCGTTATTAAATATTATCTATAAATTTCGTAGTACCAGGAATCTCTTCCAAACTATAAAATAAAAGCTAAGACCCCTTATGCTTCATTTAATACAATAAAGAAAATACAGCCTCGATTTGAAGTTGAAGCTGTATTTCAACAAAGCTGTTCTACATCGTGAAAACTGAAAATGGACATAGAATTAATAAAAAACTAAGTGATGCATGTCGAAACGCAATAACTGGGGTTTATTAAACCAACGGCTTTTAGTGAGTCATATAAGAAACTATAACGCAGTTACATGTCCACCTCTTAAAACCTCGAATACGCTTGGAGAGCTGTTTACGAAGACGAAACGATGATGCAAGCTAAAGCACAGCAGAATAAGTAACATGCTACCCGTTAAGTTTGCTGGTGTTTTACCTTCTGATCTTCGCACACAATATTAACATTGAATATTTATTTGAACATAATCCGAGTTGATCAATGTGCGAAAATTAATCAATGGAATAAATTATATTTTTGCTATGTAAACGTACTAATTTTTGACACTTACTTGATTTCTGCTTCGAACGGCTTGATAAATGGAGAACCTCTCATTGTCTGAGTTTTCACAATCTGATCGTCAAGCAAACTCTGGATATCATCAATTGACGACAAGATATGGGTTCCTGTTTCACGATATGGAATTACAACAAACTCCATCTACCAGAAGAGAGAAAATACAATGAAAAAGTAATGACGAGAGTAAATCAAACATTGGAAAGTGGCAGGTGATAGTCAAAAGGCTACCGGTGTACTAAATTTAAAGGTAGTAACCGACGATATACGAGCAATCAAAAGCTATCAGTTAATGTCAGAGTAAGAACATTTCCTAACCTTTCAATCCTGCTAAACTTGGCATAAAAAAGGCAAGGGCAACTAAAAAAAGCAGAGAAAGGTTAAAAGAAAGGAAGACAGACGGAAAGAGAGAAAGAAAGAAAGAAAGACAGACGGAAAGAGAGAAAGAAAGAAAGAAAGAAAGAAAGAAAGAAAGAAAGAAAGAAAGAGAGAAAGAAAGAAAGAAAGAGAGAAAGAAAGAAAGAAAGAAAGAAAGAGAGAGAGAAAGAACAAAACAAAGAAAGAAAGAAAGAACGAACGAACGAACGAAAGAAAGAAAGAAAGAAAGAAAGAAAGAACGAAAGAAAGAACGAAAGAAAGAAAGAAAGAAAGAAAGAAAGAAAGAAAGATACTATTGGTTACATCCGTTTTAGAACTGTGATTTTAAATCTATGGTTTAGTCTTATTTTTGTTCAAAGCGTTAATTTTCCTTTTTAACTTGATGTAACTAATTTGCTTACCTGAAGCTTCTCGTTTGTTACATTTTAGAACAGCAAATAAAGTTTAGAAAGCACCATTAGCTGATAATATTAATGCAATACTCGATAAACTACATTGACCGTTTAAACAGGCCTTTAAGCATAATACTTGATACGCGTAAGCAATTGGTGTTTACATTCCTCTTCCAAAACCAATACTCAATCCAGGCATTTCTGTGTAATGAGGATCTGCTTGTGAGCACTTACACTTTTGCTAAGCATCCATTCTCAGGATCATATTGACATTTGGTTAGCTCAAGCACGGCAAGAAGATCTTTCGGTAAGTCTTTTAAATATGCTCATAACTGAGTTTTCAAACTTTTCTTATCGCATTGGGAAGGTAGAGTATAAAACTATTCCTTAATAAAAGATATTCCCAGCTACGTATGCTGCACATGAGCAATGTTTGTTCAAAGTAAGCAGCAAGAGAAAGAAATTTGATATCGTGTCACAAGTTTAAGTGGACACAATATTAGTTCTACGATTGTGTTTTCCAATGTACTTCAAATATTTATGAAGCTAGCAATTACCAATGAAGGGAAGACTAAGATTGGGCAACTTATGTACAATATGTAAATTTCTTGCCGGCAAAGGTATCAGCTGACAAACTGTATTTAGAAACGGTAATTTTCTGTTTTCTCTTTTCTATAACTGGAGGATAGTAGAGACGAGTTCAAAGTGATAATAATCCAGTTTCGTATCTTGCATATTACTTTGTTTTCTAAAACTTGTACGTAAATAGATTTTAAGTCAACCAAGTAACTTATTTGAAAGGAGCATCCTATCCTAAGTCAATTCTCTCATGGTAAGAAGATCTTTTAATAAGTTGGTTTATGGCACAAAACTTTAATATTGCGTTGAGTAACGGATTCATTTTGCTAAACGTTTTTGCCATACACTGATCACAGCAATCGTATGGGAATTGCGTAACCAAAGTCAAGTCAACAGATCCCAAAACAGGCTCGGCGATAGGACACCATTTAAATGAAAACCCGTAATTTGCTGACGACTATCAAGAGGATTCGTTTAGGATATTAGCGAGAGCCAGATCTCTTTTTCATCTTGCCGCTTTAGAAGCCGCATTTATCGAAACAAAGAAGCCGACTTTGTCGACAAAAAGGATTTGTTTACAATTAACGCCTTTTTCAATAACACGAGTAGCAGAAACACCTTATTCTCGTGACGGTTTTTTTCTAGGATCCTCTCGTTTCCTATAAATTCACCGTAATAGCTTTCTCATTTCACTCAATACGATTGATGTGATCAGTGTATGGAGAAAACGTTTAGCAAAATGAATCCGTTACTCAACGCAATTTTCATCTGTTAACTCACAATATGAGAATGCATCAGAAAAGTGACACACTGGATCGAAACTAAATGGTTCATGAACATGACATACCCTAGTGTGTAGGTTCCATCTAGTCTCTGCTCCTGCTGTTTCGTCAGTGTCCAAGTGCACGAACTGTACAGTAGGACTAATTCAACTGCCGCACAAAAAAGTTCCTCTTTAAGTTTTTGGATTGATCTGATTTCCAGATGTCTTTTAATTTATTGAAAGCTGACCTGGCTTTTGCTTTTCGAGTTTCTACGTCTTTTCCGCTTAACTAGATATTGCTTCCAAGATAAACAAAATTGCGTACTTGTTTTACAACACTTCCATCGAGTGAACGAACTTCACCGTTCACATTTTGCGACATGACCTCAGTATTTTCAGCATTAACATACAGGCCAATTTCTCGCGCAGCTTGCTCATTGCGATACCGGAGATAGATAGTGTTCGTTACGTAGTCAGCCATGATTGCGAGGTCATCAGGGTCATCCACATCTGTCAGCCTGATGGAAGGTTATCTGCGTCTGCTTGATTTTTCTAGAGTTAATCCTAGTTCTTTAAGGTCATCTACTGATATGCGTAGAATATAATCAATTGATATGATAAAAAGGTATGGTGTAAGTGTATCCCCTTGTAGGACCCCAGCAGTTATGTCGAAGAAGGAGATGTCTCCATCTGGGGACCTGACCATTGCTCGAGTTTTCTTGTGTAGCATCATGGTGGCTGACACTGTCTCAGCAGGAATGCCATACGAAAATAGGATTTCATGTAATTTGCCCCTGTGGATAGAGTCAAAGACTTTAGTAAAATCTATTAACAAAGTGCTGCCTCGAAGTTTTTCAATATGGCACCTTCAATGACACGTCGTACGGTAAGAATTTGGCCTTCAGTGGATCTGTTTTATCTAAAAGCATTTTGATCCTTCCTTAAAACTTTTTCCAGTTATGGGCAGATATGATACAGAAGAAGGTTGTTGTAGAGTTTAGAAGCTATTGCTGTCAGTGTTATGCCTCTGCAAGTTGGTGCTTGGCCAAGATTAACTTTTTTGGGAAATGGGAGAATACAACCCTTATTCCAACGGTTAATACGATCCTTGTTGCATACAGCGTTACAAAAGGTTAAAAGTTCACCGTTAAAGTTTCCTGTTTTCCAAACCCCTGGTGGTATTTCATCTAGACCACATGCTTTTCCGTCTGAGGTTTTCTTAATAACTGCTATAATTTACAATTTATAAGTTACAATTTATACCAGACGCTAATGATCCGTGATTGATTCTTCTTCCATTGTTACGGGGTAATCGCACGAAGAGAATGGCCTGCGACAGATGCGATGAAACAGTAACAAGACAATAAATTTGATGTGACAACAGAAATCTTAATACTACAATAATCTTGAAATATACAATTTATAAAAGGTTAATATAAAGTTAGATAATTATAAAGTTAACTCATCAGTCAATTGTTGGAAAATGAAATTTAGAAATACTTGTATTTTTACTTTATTGAGTGTAGTTAAAATATATAAGAATAAATGAAACTCCTTTTACTTATTCGAGTGCAGTTACCGTAGTTTCAACTTACTTATCAGATTTTTCGTGTCACTGCAAAACTCGATGAGAAAAGTTATTTCTTTGCAAAAAGAGTGCCCTTTCATTATTTCGACTCCTCAGATTTTTCAGTCATTCTGAACACCTTGTTTCTCAATCTAGTTACCCATTTACTTGCATGTTCAGCCTGGAAGCTTAATATTTTTATCAATAACTTACTTATATAATTATTTCACTATTATTTATTTACTTCTTCTGCTTTTTCTCCTTACTTCCTTTTTTCTTGCTATTAATTTTAAACAATCTATCATATCCTTTCATTTGTTAGCTTTATCAGTCTTATCACTTTGCATTTCAGTAATTCTTACCACATTGTTTACACCAAGGGCCAATGTATAAACCAAATGAAATTGTTTTCAAACCAGATGGCAAGAAAAGCTTTTATCGATTTATTTCACTTTTCAAACTTTGCTGTCAGTAAAAGGTTTTAGTACTGTAAACAAATAGTCCAATCAGTTTCCTTAGCTTGAAATTTCAATTGCAAATTTTACCAAAATTCATCAAATTTTGTAACCTGTACAATATCGAAAGAGTTTATGTTCTTTTCCTTACTGTAAGGGGTATTCCTCTCCCCTCCCTCCCTGGTTGCGGGGACTCTTCCCTAGCTCTCCCAGATAATCATATCAGACATTTCGAGCTTGTGCTTGCTGTTGTTCTGTTTGCCAATTTCAGCCGGTAAGCAATGAAACACTACACGCAAAGAGTCTTGCATTCGCGAAGTTAAAAATCAGAAATTCTCACGTCATCTGTAATATAACTCCAATCGCCCTGTTTCTTTCATTGCCCCTTTTGATGTCTGCAGCGTCCCCAAGCGGACGATACGGTCGACAGAGAGAAGGCTTGCAACCAACACCGAGAAGGCGTTAACCGAGGAGCGCTAAAAAGAAGGGGGTGTTAAAAGCATTTCTGTTCGAATTTACTGGTGCATGACGAGCATAACAACATTGCAATCTCTCAGCTCCATGTGGTTTCGTACACTTCACTATTCTCCTTCATGTCAATATGGCGGCTGCCAAAGATACCTTGTTCGGGCTTGAAGATGAGCCTGAAGAAGGAGAAGCTGCCAGCAAGGGTTTGAACAGGAATGTGGAGGGCGCAGAAGCGAACGAAGGATCCAAAGAAGATGTATGACATGAGTTAACCGTAACGTTGAAAGTTTTCAATGTAGAATGAGTTAGCAAAATTAATTGTCTTGTTTCTTTACTATTTAGACTTCAGACATATTCTGATCTGCCGTGAGTCTAGTTGCAATAAATTCAGGCCAGTTTACACAAATTTGTGCAATCCTCACTGAAACTGTGTTACAATTTTGATTTCGTTTGTCTACAAAGCTGTTGATGCTCATTTGTATGTTTGATTGTCTTTTAGTTTTCACAAAATTTTGAATCGGCTATGAAATGAGAAGCTTGGGCAATTTCGACTAGGAGTTGACATATTCCTAAGTGGCTGTAATATCGTTCTAAAAAGATACCGGAAAATTGAAAATCATTGTGATAAAGTCTGAAATAATTCGTTAATTCCTTTCTGACGTTGATTAGGATTTGAATTGCAGTTGATATAATGTTAAAAATGTCTTACAGTGACATATCAATTAATTTCTTCATGAAATTAGACATTCTGCCCGTTTTGACCAAAAATGGCAGATATCTGTAGCGAGAAAACCTAATGTGATAAGGGAAAACGGACTTGATTTTCAAAATGAGCGTGAAAAAATAGCCCAGTAACATGTGCCCATTATCTTGTAACATTTTGGTCGAACAAAAATGTCGACCAGTGTTATGAGAGGAATTTGTAAACTGAAAATCTCCTGAGCATCGATATTATTATCAGGAAAAAACTGACAGCCTAGAGAAATTCTTGACTTCAGAGCTTCACCTTAACAAGAGCGACAAATAATGCAGCCATCTTATCAGTATCCACTTCTCAAAGTCACAAATTGTATGAGTGCTTTGGTCAGTCTCAGTAACCATCGCCATTCTCATCTTCTACATCCTCGGAATCAAGATCGAATTCACTCTCAGCATTGTGTACGTTAATATGATTGCGCATGATTTAACAGTTTGAATCGAACTTTGACAGAGGGGGTGGTATCAAAAGAGAAAGTTCTGATAGAAAATAGATGGGTTTCTACAGGGGGCTATATTGGGATGCTTGCACTCGGAATTTTACGGTACCCTTAGATGATAATCGTAAACACAACCAAATCACATGTTGTTATCCAGGTTGTTGCTCGACTTACTTCTTGTCATCCAGTATCAACGTCCATCGTTTAAGAAATAATTATCAATTCATTTTTACTTACCTCTCTTTCTTGTTAACTCGGCACACCTTTCGATAAACAAGTTGGTATTAAGCTCTCTGCCAAAATGTCCAACAGTTCCCATAAAATGAGGCAGTGGTTTAGGTCCCTTTCCTTTGTCTGTGTACATGCATCCTACAAATTCAAAATCTGCAGATGGTGGGGCTGAAAAAAAAGAGAGAAAAATATCAGAAAACCTTTAACTATAGTGCCAAATCAAATATAAAAACCCCAAAGCTTTCTCGTAAATCAAGCTGGAGGGGATACCATTTGGCCTCTATTTGGCCACGAGGTAATGGCATAGAGGTGCATCGAAGACACTTCAGAACCATAAGAAGACGTTTTCATTAGTTCTGACCATCCAGAAATAAAGAATCGTAGCTATCATATAATAGTTACAGCTGGCATCGGACCGATAGTCAGGGTTGGAGACAGGGCACTTGACACTGTTACTCAGAACCCGTGACCCACGCCTTCGCGACATGTGCTCTGCCAAGTCAGCTTCAGGACTACATTATCTCTCCAAATCGTCTACCAGTGGGCATGAACATCGTAATGCTTAACGCAGTTGGGGCCAGCCTCTCTGCACCAGATACTTTAAATTGCATTTTATATATACAAAGCAACAGACATACTAAGAAAAATTTAATAAAATCATTCAAATTCTTCTGAAGTTTTGTTAAGGCGACTTACCAGTTTTGCATCAGGCAGGACACCCTCTTTTAAGACAATGCTTAAAAAACGGGGAAGCGAAGAATAGAGGGTTTCCATTCCCTTTAGATTTGTTCTTAGGAGGTGGCTCTCCAGCACAATACTGCCAAGGCTTCTCAAGAATACGTCATCTAGTGATTCCTGTAGAACATCTGATGCTGAGTGCTCTACTGCAGCTGAGTATGTCTTGACACTCAAATCTAAAATAACTCCCGCAAGCATCGTTAACTGCAAAGGGAAAAATGTTATTGAGTGGGTGTACAGAAAGCGATCGACGTCAATTTAAAATTCACGTTTCGACGGTAAACAGCTATTCTCGAAAGGAGGCTTAGATAGACGTTATCAGCTAAAACTTTGTATGGGGTAAAAGTATGTTAATAAGCGTACACACACGGTAAAGGAACATATCGGTACGAACGCAAAGATACAATACACCCATATGTACCCATTTCTTTGAGCCAAGTGACTACTGGTAATGTGTGCGCTATTGATGCTATTCTCAGGGCAAATGGAAACCTTTACAGCCGCTTGGCTTATAGAAGCAACTACTTAATTCTGGAACATAATGATAAACTACTATGTTAAAATTACAAGTTTGATCTAAAACTCCGAGTGTTTCCATAGTATGAAAGAATTTGAAAAGTTGCTCAGGTCAGGTACAAAATTTGAAAACTGCATTGAGTAATGGATTCATTTTACTAAACGTTTTCGCCATACACTGATCAAAGCAATCGTATGGAGAGAAGTGAGAAAGCTTTTACGGTGAATATGTTGCAGCCAAAGCCATATATCTCTGCAGACGACACGTAACTCCGAATTGCTTTATCCAAAGCTCATTTAGTCAAAATGTTCGATGGACTTTTGGATGACAAACAAAAATGTTATTTTATGGTTATACAAATAACGTGGTCTATAATGACTCTCATTTACACCTCAAATAAAAAGAGTAAATGAATTCTATAGCAGACAATTTTTCACTTACAATTTCAACTGACTGGTTGCAAGTCTGGTCAATCTTTCCTGCATCTTCTCTTGTTTGGTTCATCTCCTGCTCTTCAGGTGAAGGAGCTGATGTAGCAAGTGTTCTTTCCAGCCATTGCCCCAAGACAGACCCCTCGTCTGCACAACAAGAGAACATAATACATAAATAATAAGGAAAAATCGTAGTGATGTGCTACAGCAGCCTCAAAATGAATGCGTCAAAACAAGGACGAAAATAGAATTTGAATAGGGATTACGTCAAATTTACCTCGTAGTAGTATTTTTTTTACCTCATTGTCGATCAGTACCAGTTTGGATCCGATCCCAAGCGTTTACACGGGTACGGATCCAAACTGGTCCACTTTCGTAAGTGGACCCAAACTGGTACGGATAGCAGATCCAAACGAGTTCGTATCCACCAGGTCCCGTGTAAACGCGAAGCCGATCCGTACCAGTTTGGATCCGTACCCGTGTAAACAGGGTCTTAGTCTATCGACTTCAAAAAATACTTATCACGCCCAGGATACAACCCCCGTGTTTGCTAAGGAACCTGATCTCCCCTTGGTATCAAATAGTTGTCAAAATTTGCACCTATCATTGTCATCATAGAATTTCCGCTTCAGAACAAAAGAGGAGCCTGCAATTCAAGTGATAGTCGGAAACCACTAGAGAAAACTCGTCGGAAAAGAACAAAATTTTTTGTTACTTTCCGACGACTTTTGCTTTGGCATTGTCAGTTAAATTTTAACTTTCACAGCCAAGTAGAAGCGTTCGCATGCACGAAAAGCTGCCTTTAGCATGCCAGACTCTTGTCTGGCGACGGATTTTACTCCTATGTAAACAGGCTTAAAAGTTATTTATTTGTCGTTAGATTTATTGCTATGCCACCAAAAGCATTATTTTTTGAATTTGGTAAACGGTGAAAATGACGAGGTATTTCCAACAAAAGAATGACTACGACATTGGTTTTACAGTGATATCAGAAAGGTAAAGAGAAGTGTATTATATTGTGAAATTATTAGCGATGTTTTATACCTGGTCCCATGTAAAGTTTTGTATTGTATACCTTTATACGTAATTTAGAGCTTGTACAAAGTGGAGATGTTCTTTTGCTAAACAAGGTGGCTAAGGGCTCTGACCTCATCAAGATATATTATCAGAATCAAAGAATGAAGTGACCGACTTTTATAGATGGTTTGTTATTACGTTTGTATCTGCCATCAGCTACCGAGGTCCTGATGTCTTGAGATTCATTCTACCATTGCAAAGCTTTATGAGGTCTGTGTATAGGTGGGATATAATGAGAAGCAGTGGCTTCGCGTACAGAATATTAAAGAAACCAGTGATGCAACTTTAATACACAAAATTGACGTTCAACATTAGTTAACGTTTTTGTTATTAAAAAATTTGAATTAAATCCACGTTAATTAGATGCTGACGTTAATTTTTACAACGTAAATTTCAACGTTGTGCTAATTTTTGAAGCGTTGATTTGTGCCAAATTTTAAAAAAACATGGGCCCTCGTAAAATTTTCCTTTGTGGCAACATGTTAAAATCTCAAAAATAAGAAACTTACTCTTGGGTGCCTAATAGACGGGGGTTGGAATAAACGGGGTGTGTGTGTGGGGGGGGGATGACCAAAAAGGAAGGCAAGAAGCAATGTTTAGAATCAAACTAACTTAAAAGTGAGAAGCCTGTTGTGTCCAGTCCTCTTCTTTTGCGTTAAGATGAATTCTATTGGACAATTAATAAATGGACTTATTACCAAGGTTGATTCGTCATCGCATTCGTCATCAAGTAGATTTGTAATTCATTGAGATATTCTCATCAGTTGTCAGTTGTTAGTTGATAGTTCAGGAATATACGAGTTTTACTGTTATAGAAAATTGAAGTCTCTTTCTTGCTGAGATCCCTATTGATTATGAGTTCTTAGTGCCTGCCTGCTATCAAGACAAACAGTATAAAGCCATACAACATTGTTTTGTAGGTATATTGTGAGGCTTGATCCTTTCACCGAAAAACAGATTTGAAAGTAACCTCATAGTTCGTAGTTCCGATTTCATTACAGCTTTCATTGAAGGTCAGGTCATACCAGTCATATTACCACCAATCAATAAAGTCTGCTTACTTGTTCTTTAATACATTTGGCATGCAAAGGATTGACAATTATGTTAGCATACCTTTCTTACTGCGGTTTTCTTTAACCATATTTATTTTCAAAAAGTAAACTTTTTCGATGTTTTTTTGGAAAATATATATTTGTATAGGTCTATATGAATTTTTTTAGGTCTACAAACTTTCGTACCCTGTCAATGATTTTCAAAAATAAACACAGAATAACGAGATACCATGATAGCTCCAGCATCATGTCACGGATTGTCCGAGGCCAGCTTCCTCAAGATTTGAGCCATGGCGCCCTGGATTTCAGGGGAACTTGCAAGTTGGTTCTAACGCTGCAATTTTCTTACAATTAAAGGCTTTACATTGTACAATTAAATCGAGTAGAATTGGGTAGGCCCTATTTTAGGTATGTCACGTCAACAACTAACATTGCTACAATATTTACGCTCCTTGCAAGGTTTCTTCCCTAGATTGTCAAAAAATTACTGCACTGCAGCCACCTCTCCATGTTTGGCCTATGGCCTATCCACATGCATGCCTTAGTTATATTATAGCAGTACAACACTGTGCACTGGAGGTAATTCAACATCAGGGGCGATCAGCCACACGCTTACCCTCTTCTGCTCCTCCTGCAAGCGTTGAAGATGATTTAGATCCTCGGACATTGCCTTAAAAGTGAGAAAGAAACTGACAATATATTTGTAAAACCATATTTAGCTATAATAGTATGTAGATGAAGTGGGCGCCTTGTGCTCCCAGACGAAAAACAATCTGCAGCGTGAGATTGTTTTCTTCGAAATTTATGTTGTTGCAGTTGCGTTCCACCTTTTCCATAGGGATCCCAAACGACAGCATGCAAGGCAGGGGCGCAACCATAGAGTAATTAGTTTCCCAGAGGAGTAACTCCCTATCAGCCCCCTTGTAAAACGTGTGACCAGAATGAGGATCCATAATTGCAGCCTCAGTCAGGAAGAAAATCAAAAACTCCACAGCTGCATGAGGCTGAGCTCCATGATGTTCTTCGTAATAGCGTTCCAAACGTTTCTATCCGGTGCTGCAATGGATACTCGGAATTCACGCTATTGTGAAGTATAGGCATTTGTAGTAGTAAAACTACCTCGCTGCAGCCACGCAGGCTATTCGAGTCCAACTATATATATAAAACTATGTACATTTTCTAATCTCTCTGATAACTTTGCGGTAAGGTGAAAGCATAAACACTCTAAAATTTATAAGCACCCCTTCCACTGCTAAGTTAAAGATTGAGTGAATTTGATGTTTAGTACGAGGGGCATTTAACTCCAAAAAATCTCGTACACTTCTAAGGAAAATTTTTAAAAATCACGAAAAAAACCAAAAATCACTAAAATCAAAGTAAAAATCACAAAAATCGCAAGAAAAATCATAGAAATCACAATAAAAATCACATAAATCGCAGAAAAATCACAAAAAATGACAAGAAAATCACAGAAATCACTGTCATAAATTGAAAATCAAACATATATCGTACACTTTTGTGAAAGTGAAATGCCCCTCTATTTAGTACCTACAAAGACGTTTTTCAGTTGGAAAGGAGCCTTTGCTATAGTTTGGGATGCTTTGGCGTCGGGAACAATACTTTCTAAACCCAAACTGCACTCAGTTGCTTACATGACATTGTCTCGCGTCGTCCGTGCTTGTTTGTAAATATGAAATAAGCATTCTTACCTCAAATTTTACAAAATAGCTGTGTCATCTCCAAATGGTCACTTTATTTGTTTAGCGTTGGTTTAATTTTAATTACTTGTAATTAATCGCGAAATTAAAATTTGTATTAACTATAAACGATAAGTGGGAGGAGACATTGATCTATGAATTATCTCACAGAAAAAGTGCTCGAAGAGATGATGGAATGTGGTTTCCTTTCAAACTTGTGGCCAAGGTTTATTGCATTAAATTGTCCGACAGAACGAGCCTGTTGCATACCTGGTTGCAAATTGAGCTCCTGAAGTCTGCAGTGAAGGAAGTCTTTTATTCAACACTGCGAAAACCGTATTCTTTCCTTCCCTTTCGCTTTTTCTATGACTGATTCCCATTTTGCTGCGATAGTGAAATCATACTTTGTCAAGACCGTATTCTGTATTTCCCTCTTGCTTGGTTTATATCGAATTGCCATTTTGCTCTGATCGTGAAATCATTTACTATGAAGAAGGGATTCTGTCCTTCCCTTTCGCTTTCTCTATATCTAGTTCCCATTTTACTGCGATAGTGAAATCATACTTTGTCAAGACCGTATTCTGTCTTTCCCTCTCGCTTGGTTTATATCCAATTGCCATTTTGCTCCGATAGTGAAATCATTTACTATAAAGAAGGTATTCTATCATTCCCTCTTGCTTTGTCTATATCTAATTCCCATTTTGCTCCGATAGTGAAATCATTTACTATAAAGAAGGTATTCTATCATTCCCTCTTGCTTTGTCTATAATGTGTCATCAATGAGAACTGATATAACACATGATCCTAGCCAAATGACCGAGAACCGAATATAGACCCCCCTGTAAACTAACCAAAACATCCTTCTGAATCTAAGTCTCCCGAATATAAGCCCAGGGTTTACATTTAGAATTCTGTGTGTTGCATCCGAAATTGGTAGTGCAGAAGGCAGTGATACTGAATGAATACGGATAGAGCATATATAGAGCCTCTGTATTTACTTTGGTATTTACTGTATTTACTATTTACTATTTATTTATTTTTTTTACGCATTAAATGTTGTTATTAGTTTCTTTGATTAGAAACCGAATGGTAAGGTTTTGGAATATGCAAGTCACCTGTTAACCCAAAAGACCCCCCGAATATAAGCTCCCTGTTTATAAGCCCCCCCGAATATAAGCTCACCAAAAATGCTTACGAACCTCTAAAAGCGCAGGGCTTATATATGGGATTTTACGTTATTCTTCGATAATTTAGTGTTTTGACTTTTGTGTTAAGATGTTGAGGAAAGTTGAAGTTTGCGCACGATCACTGAATTGAGAATAATCACTTGAAAAATTTCTGTTGCAGTCAACGTGGAGAGTAATGGAGGGTGAAGAATTAAGCATTAGTGTGGGAATGATAAAATATCGAACATACAATAGTTTTGAAGGTTCAAAGATTGATTTGCTTGTGTAATTGTAGAGGATATCCCGCAAACGTCTGCATTTTCTAGTTTTGATCATGGATGAAAACAAAGGTCTAAGAATGCATCGCGATAACTCGTAACGCCTCGATAACTTCATAGAAACGAAAATAAACTTTCGAAAATATCGTCAAGATATTCAGTATGAGGATAGGTTAGAATGTAAAAGGTGTATAAATGAAAACAGGAAGCATGATTAGGTAGCTGCTGCTGATAATGAGAAAGTGTTTCTTGACTTAAGGTAACAGTTTCTTGCTACGCTGGAAAAAACTTGAAAACACGTAGTGGGAGTCAGTCGCGGATAGCGGTTCAATGAGTTGAAGGGCTTCCTATATGGACGGATCAGGTTGATATTGAATGGTAAAAGAAAGATCGTTGTAGCTTGCGCGAGGTCCGTAATGGTTTATGGTGCAGAGATATGGATTGCGAGACAGGATGAGGGAAGATTGTTGAGCGAAGTTTGCAATGGTTTACGGTGCAAAAGACATGGCTTGTGAGACAAGACAAAGAGAGATCGTTAAATAGTATTGAAAAGGGAAGGATAAGGATTTCTAGTGGAAAGATACTAAATAAAGACAAAAGTATCTTCGTGAAGATAGGGTTTGAAATCTCATTTATGAAATGGCACTAGAGAAATAGAAAATATATGAACACCAAGAAAATAGATCTATTTCTCTAGTGTCTTGTCATTACCTACATTTCAAGTCTTCTTCTCGATGATACTTCCTACTTTTAAATTTTAGACTATTATATCCAGTTAAGTGTTTCCTTAAGGCCTTTTGCAAATTCAAACAGCCGTTTCTCGCAGCTGAGAAGAGATTTGAACGCGATATTTTGCATACGGGCATTTGATGGCATGGTTAACACTGTGATGTAGTTATGATTGCGATTCCCGGAAAAAATGGTTTTGTGACGTCATCACTTTAGTACTCTATTACATTGGAAACTGCAAATTGGGATGAGGGGTGATAAAATATGATTATGGCTTCCTTTCTTTGGTCCAGCTAAAAATTTGTAAATCCTTAGGTGCACAGATGATCTCGGATCAGATGAAAGTCTGTCTCTCAATGCATTGACGCCCATGCTTACAATATGGTCTTGGCTGTCAGTAACTCTTAGATGTCGTAGTATTTCTTGGTATTTTAGTACTTGTGTGCTTTCATAATACAATAGCTGCTGCTTTTTATGACTTGTGAGCAATTGCCGTATTTAATCGACTTCGAGTACTTTCATGGATTTCATGGATAGACCTGGCTTCAAAATCGGGCGGCCTTTTTGACTTACAAAAAGCCCGCCAGGCCTGGACCCCCCTCCCCCCTTTTTCTCCAACTTACAGGTAGTAGTAGGGAATGTAAGGTGATTTGTTGTTGTAATGGAAGTGAAATCGGTCTGAAGCAGTTAATAACTACTTTTAAGCCACTGGACGCACCCTCGTAAGAGGTGCACTCTTACATGTAACTGATAGATTCCGGAAAGATTCAATTCTACGTAAGGTGTTGCCCGATAACCAGAGCTTCGATAGCAACTCGATGCAAAAGTTAATATATATGTAAGATAGGTTCTCGTAGGTGCAGGCAACCAAAATTTAGTGTTGAGTGTAGGGCCTTTGAAGCTCGCTTCTTGGAAGAAGCACAGTCTCAAGTAGGTGCATGAATACTAAAATAGAACGGAGGAACATTTCCAGGTAGCCTACTCACTCAGTCGAATAGATACGGTTAGAATCTATGTCTAAATGACTCCTGTGTGCTACTTTTCCTGTGTATTTTCTATCCAACTATTAAGACTTTTTACACATTTTGTAAGCATGACACAACAAATATGCTCGATTATTCATCAAAGGTTTAATATACACAAGATGATAAATTTCCACTTTCTTTGTTGTGTTAGATTTGTGACAGATATGTCCAGTGTATTTTAGGTATTCTGTGACCGATCACTTAGTAGTAGTGTAGAGTCTTTTCTTCGCATGCGCGATTAAAGCATCAAGCTTTCTTCCTTCGTCGTGCTAAAGCCTTGTACTGTAAACATCCTCCCGTGGGTCTCCTCACGTTCAATGTACTACCCAAGTAAGGTCAAAATCCATGCACGTCGTTTTCGGCGCGGTAGATGATGGATGCAACCCACAAGACAGCTTTTTTGTTTACTCTCGGGTGCCTGATAGAGGTCCCCCCCCCGCTAATTAATTTTTCAAAAATTTTCCAATCAGGGCATTCTTCCCGGGCTTAAAATTGTCATTTCATCTGACAGTAAATGCACTGTGCATTATGTGAGCAATATGTGAAAAAAATTGGTCTTGTAGATCATGAACTATAGGTTTTGGAATTTTTAATTTTTTTGAGCTGTTGCAATATTTTTATCCAAAAAAACTCCTAAGTTTGCATACTAATTAATGCCAACCACATAACGCTATCGGAACCAGATTTTTTAAAAAAATCATCTTTTGACTTTATCCTGTTGAAATTAGGTATCATTATGTTTTGATTAACTATAAGTAAAATGCATTTGCAGACAGGATATAGCAAAGTTACAAAATGGGACATTCTTAAAAAAACCATACCGACTTATCTCAAAGTTCATATAAAATTTAGTACACTAATGTATACATTAACACGACAAGGCTTTGATTCGTCTGGTCTTGCCAAATCGAGTTTTTATTGTCAGACATTTGACGGTCCACTGAAAGGTAACCCTGTGATGACTTTAGTATTAAATAATAAATCGAGCCATTAATGATTTATTTGAACTTCAATAGAAACCAGTTAGTAGAACCATTCCTATAACACGGCAGTGAGAGTTGGTAAAATTATAATACGTCGGATCTATCATTATCTATTATGTATGATGTGCTCTGGTAGTTTCTTCGTCGAGAACTACACGATGAATTCAAAACGGAAGTCTTAAGAGATTTATATATTCTTATGCTATCGATTTTTAAGAAAATGGTAAAGAGTGGGTCTGATCCCTAATAATCGGATAAATCACATGTGTGTTTTGCAGGGATAGGGACAAGTATTTTTAATTAACAACGGTATTTCATTTTTCCGTACGAAGCCTTTCTTGGAGCCACTAAGCGTCGGAAATTCTAAAGAAATTTCGCATGGTTTTGCGCCAACGGGTGTTGAGAAATGCTGAGTTTCTTCAACACCCAACTGTTCTCCAAAAGACCACACTCGCAAATGTACTGACGCATGCGCAAATCTAGACCTCAATTGTAAACAAACGAAGCTCATGTTCCTGTCACCAAATCTGTTTTTAAATACATGAGGTTTCTCCAGACTCATTCCGTCATTCCAAGCGCGTATGAAGAGGAACACCTCTACCGAACTGGCGTGAATTTATATGAAACTTTTGGATTTTAAAGCCGAATATGTCTCATGTGTCGATCACATCGTTGTGGGCGGTGCAAGTTACGGCTGTTTTATTCATAAAAAATTATATTAGGCCAAGTAGCAAACCAAATGAAATCTATGAAGTGATAAGAAGTGTTCTTTCCAATGATACTAAACTTGAGCAATTGAAGAATTCTACAACTATCTCGTTGGAAAATGTTACAGCAGTGCTTAAAGAGTACTCCACCTGCTTAATGAGCAAGATACGGAAGAACATGACTCAAGATGCATGGAGTTGGTAAGATGACACTCAAATTATTATCCGAATTATTCGTTATCGTAACCTAAAGAATCTCAGAACATGGTTTAGACAGTTTGATAACGGGTTATTTCTTGAATAGGCCAACGAGGAACTGAGGGTACCCTAAATAAAGTGTGAATTTACTAACAGCAGTGTGACTGATTGGCACTCTTTTGTTTGAAATATTTGGCCTTGTCTATTTGGTACTAGAGAATAAGAAACTGCAAAGAAACTTTGAGGGCTCTAAAGGTCAATATTTTAAGAAACTTTGAGGACTGGATGCTGAGGCAGTTTCTTATAAAAAAATATGTGTATATATGGTCTACAAGACCTTTTTTGATGCCCTATTTCCTGCTATCAAAATATACAACTTAAAAGGTTACTCCCTTTCATAAACATCAACAACTGTAAACCTGAGGGGATGTGCATGCTGTAAATATAAGCTAAAACCATTGTTAATTTTGCTTTCAATATTCTCAGTTATGGATTTTTGGTCGTGTCACTTAATAAATCTCCAAATTCTTCCCGTGTGGTACTAGTAGAGTTCAAGAAAATACTTTACTTACAATTTGGTGGTACATAGCTAATTGGAATTGGTACCATAGGGAAGCTTAATAATTTGTGGTTGTTTATTGGCATCAATCAAAGCAATCAGAGTAATAGAAGTGGAGGAAGGATCCCACTGGAGCTTGGTTGCATTTTGATCTCAAAGTTCAAGAAGTGGAAGAAAGTACTAGAAGAGAAAAGGTTGAGTGTGAATGAGACAGGAACTAAACTTATGATAAGCATCAGTGAAACCATGAGTGGCCGTGAAAATCGAAAGTGGCCATGTGGAGTTTGCAGGAAAGAGATTGGTAGTAACATAATGTTTGCCTGTCTAGGAAGCATTGAAGCCTACAAGAAAATTCTGTGGTATTGCAGGAATGCTAAGGGCTGATATGCTGTTTGTTTGTATATGATGCAAAGGTAATATTGTAGACAACATAGTATTTCAAGCAATCAGTGATGTACAGTATTGGAGAAAGTTTAGAAGCTCTCTTACTTAAGTGATATGTTGGATAGTGAAAAGGGGGTTGAAAAGAGTATTATTTGTAGGCTAGGTTTGGATCGGAAAGGCTTTAGGAAGTTAATTACTCTGTTAGCTAGAAGATGGAATGATCTTAATCATTCGTAGAGGATTGACATGAAAAAGTATTGGTTATGCCAGTTTGAGAGACAGAGAGGTATGCAGAAAAAGATGTTTCAAAAGGTAATAAAAACAGATTTATTGCACTTTCATTTGAGTTTAGACCAAAATTTGTTGTGAAACAGGAGGCAGGGACCTACAGCTTTTGGGCTAGAATTGGCCAGTATTGGAATTATGAAGATATGTTTTACTTCTGGTCCACAATTTCACTTTTCATTGTTTATGGCAATCACCATCACCACCACCACCACCATCATCATCATCATCATCATCATCATCATCATCATCATCATCATCATCATCATCATCAGTACATCATTAACTTTGTGACGTTGTATAATAATATGGTGTAAATCCAGTTTCTTGTATACTGTAAATGCTCGATTTAGCGCCCTCCCTCAAATAGATACCCTTCCCCAATAACCTCCCTCTCTCGGATGGGTGCCCTCTCTCGAATATTCACTTCCTCTCGAATAAGTATCCTCTCCCGAATAACCACCCTCTCCCAAATAAGAAGTATCTCTCGAATAAGCACCCTGCTTCGAATAAGCACGCCCTCTCGAACAAGCACCCCATCTCGAATAAGCATCCTCTCACGAATAAGCTTCGCGTCTCAGATAAGCGCTCTTTTAAAAGCAAACAGTTTAGTAAGCGCTCCTCTCGAATAGGCGCCGTCATGTTGCTATAGTAGATATATTGTCGGAAAAAATATGGGCGCTTGTTGGAATTCACCTCAGAAGAACAGAAGTACTCGAAAGATAATCATATTTAATCGTAATCGTGAGAACTGGTTTAACGTTAGCAAGAACATTTCAGCAGACTTTTTTTTTTTGCACGATACAGCCCATTTCTTTCTTCCTTTTTACAGTATTGCTTGTAAGTCGGTTTAAAGAGTTTGCTTGAATAAATAATATTGATTCCTAAATATTTGTCTTTCAAAAAGTTTGTTTTCAACCACATCAGATTGTTTTCCATCCCTTTCTCATTATATTTTGTTACATAAAGTGATGTTTCTTCATGGGTGATGTACTAGTTTCTTCTTAAGCGCCCTCTCGAATAGGTACTGATTAAGGCGTTAAATCGAGTATTGACAGCATTTTCGATCTCTCGTACTCTTTCATTTTGCGTATTGAAAGTACGTTTCATGGATACAAGGATCATTCTCGCGAAAACTTGATGAATTCAGTCCATAACATTACACAGACATCTTGATATTGCCTGTTTCAGTAGTAGTCTTTGTCACACACCATTATTGCGAATTTAAGAGAAAAGTTAGAAAGAACGTCCTATATGAGTTTTCTCACCTAAACTTAACATTTTAAAGTATTGTATCAAGAGCAAAGCCAACACTTAAATGCCTTCAACCCGATTTTGCCCTGCCCACTCATCACAGTCTTTCACCAACTTACCTCTCACATGCTTTCAGAAAAATGTTTGGATAATAATCTCAAATGAATTTCCTCTTTATGTTTGGAGATACTTGCCCCTTTTAGGCACCACATAACATTTTCAAGAACTAGTATGAAGTAATAGGCCATGCATTAAGTACGTACACAGCTAGTGGGGGAGGGTGTCAGTGACAAAGCGGACAGGTGCGTACATGTGCGTACATGGGGAGCGGGTGTAATGTAGAATGAGTACGTACGCATTTTGACTATCTTACTTTAGGTTGGTTTTTTCACTTATAGTCAGTCAAATAGAACTTTGGTTTTTCTGTTGAGCTTAAATTTAGCCAAGGCCACACGTCTCACCACTAGTTAAGCAAAGACATTCCTGGCTGTTGACGCCTGCTGAGAAATGCTTCATGTAAATCCAAATGTTTCGTCGCACAATGTTTGTTTTCATTCGCCAATTCCGATTCCATGAAAGTTTTTGGCAATTGACACAGCCCAGCAAAAAGAGAATCCGTTTATGACGCTAGAAATTGAAATTTGTGATGTTAAAAAGTTCTTATTATTGACAAGATATTAGAATTGCAGTGGCTAATCAGCTCGTTTCATGAATGTTTCCCTTTTTTTGCACCATTAGATGGTGGGCGAATATGTCCAATTAGGGTGCGCAAATTTAAGATGCGCGAATTCGAGTCCGCGAGAAGAATAGTACTGCGCAAATTTAAATAAACCAAGGTACTCTTCTGTTTCATAACCACTGAGCACTAACTCCCTATCTCTCCTTCATTTTGACGTCTTAAATATATTGTCCTCATAGAGGAAATGGACGGTGCACTTCCCAACTGACCTAAAGAACATACTCTAAACGATCAAGGAACATCTTTTCTCTGATCTCAGTCAAGCAAAGTCCTGATTGGGAAGGTGTCCATGCAATGGTTGTCATTCTGTCAAACAAAAATTCCTGATGAAAGGAAGGTCTCAATATCAAAAGTAGCCTAAATGAAAAGAAAACCACCAGATTGGATAACTGGTAAACAAAGAACAGCCGGAGAAATTTAGGGCAACAACTCTAAATTTACACCATCGAGCAAGACTAAATCGCCCAGTACGACTTCCTTTAACTGGTCATGGGAAGAATCTGTCCTTATTGAGAACAGAAACCACCCATGTCCTTGTCAAACGGCCGAGAATTCGCAATGGTTTGGCAGCGGTGTCAAAAAAGCAATAAGGACCACAGCAGTTTCTCTCAATCAAAGACCCCTGATGAACATTGGGTCCGACACTGAAACTACCACAAATAAACAGAAAGCCACCAAACAGGTTAACTAATACATAAAGGGCAGCTAGGAAACGCCCCTAAATTTGAGCTAAAGGGCAGAGAAGCAAGCTACGAGGCAGGCTCAACCGCCCAGTGCGACCGCCTTTAGTGGATTATGCAAAGCATATGTCATCTATGACAACAGATATTACATCCATTCCTTGCATAAATGGTCCAGAAAGACCATAGAGCATCTTCAACAGAGAGAGGCTGCCAATAAGTAGTCGACTGATGCCAAATTCTTTTATCTCTTTCAACTTTCCAAATTTTGCAATATGGTTCACAAAGCTCCGACGCAGAATGAGGAAAGATTTTTTGTGATTATGCGTTAATATTGAGAATAGTTTTCAAAGTTGACTATACCAATTATTGTACTGCAATTATCACTTTACAATTTCAACTTGTGTCCAATAATATGGCTACTGTTGATGTGGCAGCTTGGTTCTACCATTTGCTAATATTTAGCAATTGCAAAATCTACTAGTTGCTGTGACGAATAATGGTTTGTAGATTTTGTGCATTTTAAAGGTACTTGCAAAATAGCTTTTCTTGGTCAATACGATAGCAACATGAGTGAAAGAAAGTCAGTTGCTAAGGATTGGAAATGCAGAGTTAAACAATCACAGCTAGAGCCAAGGGATGACTCTTAATCTCACTTGCGAAGTATTTTTCTTTACGAAGACGGCGTCGGTCTTTGTGCCATTGAAGCGAATTGAATCCCCGTGAAATAGTAAGGACGATGTCCATTGGTTTTAATGACTCTTGATCTGGAAGACTATTAAGGACTTTAGGTGCTGAACAATGCAGCTTTGATTCAATTTTGTAGGAGGTACCACAACGCGCCATTTGTTTGCCCAGGATGAAGCCTGCACTTAAGACTTGTGGTCTCAAGAAAGGAATGGTCTGGCTTTCCTGTTGCATTGTAGACTAAGTACATCTTTGTAGAAAAGGATTGAAAAGCACATCGTCTGGTGAGAATGGTTAACCAGGAGTGTCACTATAAGATCAATATCGCTGAATACCACTGTAACCAAGATGAAGCCAACTGAAAGAAGACAAATTCTTTGAAAACAATATAATTGCCCCTTTTGGGGAAAAAATAAGCTATGCGATAGTTTCTATAACACTTTACTAGTAATATGTTGTAAGCACTCTTAAGTCTCACTTCCCATGCACAGTAGAATTCTTAAAGAGCTGCTTCAAGAGTATGACCGGTGCTTACAACATATTACTAGTAAACATTCAGTTTTGACAGGATTCAAAAGTCATGCTTTTATAAATCGTAGAAGTTTTGTCGGGTCTATCGTCGAAAGAACAGGAAGCTGTAAATTTTGGTGATTGCAGGTTCTCTGTGTTATTTTGTGGTTCTCAGGAAATGAGAACCATATATTACGTGGGTTCGAAGTATCACAGGACAAGGAAATAGATAAATCAAGGAGATCAGGGAAGCAGCACACGACAGGATTGCTTGAAGTAAGTGGATAATAGCAATTGTCAGGGTCCACGACTGCAAGGCAATGAGGTAAGTAATGTAAGTGCACGTCACCTCAAAACACTCTGACCTACTATCATTAAGGTGGTCCTAATATATCTGTTCTTTATCATGAACAAATCCTTTAGACAATACAAACATAGATACAGAGTACAGAGCTGAACCAATAATAAGAAAGAAATCCTCGGTCTCGACGGATAAAGAAATTTTGATTTGCAAACCATATGACAGAATCCTTAACTTCTACAAAAATCTCAGAAATCTTACTGTAATTTGGTCTGACATCAGTCTGTAGCAAGTACCTTTAAAACAGCCACTGAGTTTGTTATCAGGGCCCTTCTTTCAATCCTAAAAATCGTGGTTTTCTCAAAAGTGTAACAAACTTTGGCTTTCTTGTCGAGTGGACTAGTGGCAGCTGATAGAGAATGAAAAAGTGCGCCAAATGCATTATCACATTGTACCATCCGTTTCCAGATGTAACTTAATCTGTGCCTGTCAAAAAGCTCGAAAGCAATAATTGGGAAGGTTCGTGTAGTGATTTGCTGTAGTTCTGTTGTTTTTTGGAAGGAAATTTATAAAGACATAAGCCTAATAACCAATGCTCAGTCCCTCAGGTTTAGCTTGATAGTATACCCACTGTTTTGCTACCTACGTTGTTTCGCTGGGTTTGTAATGGCAGCGTTTTCATTTGAAAGATGCAAGCAAATATTTTCAAGAATAATGGCTGTTAATGTTGCTGTCACATATAGGTGACACTCACTTGAGGGGAAGCACCCTGAATAGCTAGAGTTGGCCTTGAAGCCTATATTATGGGTTACCAAGTATGACTCCTATTCACATACGTCCGTTTTTCTAAAGCTTGGGTTCCCGTAGCCACACATCATGGAATACACCTCCCTTCTGTTAGGTTACGTGTAATCCCCACTGACTTTTTACGTTGTGTACTAGGGGAACCGCCAAATGGTTTGGTTCATGCTAATTTTTTATTTTTTAAAATTATCTTTTCAAGGTATAACAGCGGTGGACCGATGGATTGGTTTTTAGGTGGTATTGAAGAAGTGGAAGATTCGGCAGATTCCGAATGCCTCCGGCCGTTAACAGAATTTCTCCATGCAGAGTTGGGTAAACTGCATACTCCTTTTGAACCGGAACTGTGGATAGAGTTTCAAGACCATGCTGATATCTTTGTTTATAGCCGGGGCTACTCACATTACGAAGATCCCTTCATATGTAACTCTTTTGTGGACGAGGAGAAAAATAAACTGGACGAAAGAGCTATACAAAGCCAGTTGGCACGGTGTCGGAAGTTCGGAGCTGATGAGTTTCGGAAAGAAATATCCATTGGATTCACTGCCAAGAGATTTATGGATCTATCTAAAATGATAAGTGTGGTGGGGTCGAAAGGAAACAAGAAGGAAATCAGTGCATGGGAAACTGCTTTGGAAGTGGGCAGTCATATATATTACCGTTTGAAAAATGAATTTGATAAAGTTTTGGTATCATGCCTGCTTCAAAGGCTAGATTACTCATCTTATGTCGGGGACTGGGATGCAGCCTCAATCTGTGATAAGTACATTTGGGCTGAATACAGATTTGTTTGTTTGAACGGAGAAGACATCAAGGTTAAGGGTGAATCCGGGAGTGATGGAGAAAGCTCTCCGAGTTATATGGATGAGTACTTGTTGATTCAGGTAGGTGAGCATAAGATTGAGTTCGAAGAAAGACACTTGGTCAAGTTCACGTCGAAAGATAAAGTCAAGTTGTCACCACTGACCGCGGCTGTCAAAGCAAGTATTTCAGATGACCTTATCAGGATTGGGCATGGCGATATATTGGATTCATTGGATGATAGGAAAGTACTTTTGTTCTTCGTTACAGCTTTATGGAAAGTCTACTCTGCATTTTGTGAATTCGAAATCTCATTGGAGGTACATCGCAGTATAATGTAGGGAATACACCCCAGTATCCTCCAGGGCAGTTTTAGAATATTATTTCCGCATTGTACGTAATTTATGTAACCATGTACGTTTCTCTTGTTGAAACCCCAACTTGGGCAGTGTTTAAATGTCCATAGTCATTCCCTCGCAATACTAATATAAGGTGGCGTGACAGGTTGTCAGATCAGATGACAGGCACTCTTTAACGCAAGACATGTGCTGTCGATATGACAGTTTTATTCTGGAACAATGTTGATTGTGAAATAGTCTCCGCCCTTATATGCAGCGACCGAAGGACTCGACTTTCCAATCAACCCTAATTGAAGTTGAATTTCGAGTCGTTTGACCGGGCCTTTTGTCTTCGTACCTCTTTCTTCGATACAAAACACTATCACTGACCCCTCGCTTGGAATGAGTGTCTTTTCTATTGTATTCAAATTCGGTATGCAAAGATTGTACCCCACCGTTCAAGAAAATACCAAATTTATAGCGTTTAATAGATCGTTTAACTCTCACTATTTCTACTAAATTCCGCGGCCTCGGAGCAAGACATTTATTTGAAGTGGCTTTGGAATAATAATTCTCGGTTGTAAGTGGTACATTTGATAGGTGTTGAACATAAGCTAACGGACACCTATACAGTATATATCATGAGGTGTAAAATAACATATTTTAACCTTTTGCCCCTCAAGCTGCTGGCGCGATTCTTCCTCTCATGTACGTCGTGTTTTAAGCAGCATCGTTATTGCATCAGAAGAAAACTGCATGAAAGTGGGCGATGAGGGCGGTTGAAGTTAGGCGTTAAAACCGTCTGTTCTTGGACCCCTTTTCGAGTGTTCGCATTGTTCCGTAAAATGTTTGGACTCCGATTGTGTAAACCCTTAATCAGTCACTTGTCGTGCCTGCTGACAGTGGAATTATTAACCATTCCCTGAAAATCTCTTGCGGATGGCGAGGGGTGCGCAGGAGTTTTTTCTTTACCCTACCTTGAGCCCTTATTGCTAGCTTATGACAACTGAGTATTGCTTATATGTGGCGTTCATCATTTGATAAAATAGCCATGCTTCTATTGTACAAAAGTTACATATTTGGACTCCCAGGTCCCACACGTACGCGTGATGGCAAGTTGTTTAATGGCCGCTCTAGACTTAGTCAACAGGTTTCCTTTTCCGTACGTACTTAATGATGGACACTAGCTGCTGAATAGGTTTTGAAACTCAATTTCTCCTGTTTTATAGTTGCGTCTTTTTTAATAGAGTCGGTGGTCTCTTTCAGAAAATGAGGCCGATGGACCCCGGACTCTACAAAGACCATTGTAGCGTTTTGTGTCAGTAAGGTTAATATGAGAACACCAAAGCTGGCAAATACTACCGAATGAAGTAGTGATGAATATGTGTTCAAATGCGGTGTTCCTCAAAGTCTTTCCGCCGGGATAACTGTTGAGATACCGGATGAAAGAAAATATGGGTGTTCCAAAACGTTGCTAATGACGAGATCTTCAGCTTGGTACCAAGTCACCCTATGATTGTTTTATATTATCAGACATTGCTCTGATTAATCCTTTTTTAGCAAAATTTGAATATTTATAATTTAGCTTTGCTTCCGTTCCCACTACATAAAGCATAGAATACCGTATTTCCTCTAATTATAGATCCCCTCTAATTATAGACCCCCTCTAATTATGGACCCCCTTTTCGCATTATGTCAAGTATTTATAGACCCCCTCTAATTATAGACCCCCTCTTATTATAAACCCCCTCTAATTAAAGACCCCCTTTGTTGGTGCCTTCATTTAATTACAGACCCCTTCTATATCTATATGGAAGCGGCAGATGTGGCTTTTGTCTCCTTGGGACAGTCTTTCCACGAAAATCATTGTTTAGTCAATATATAAATGTACTTTCGCAGTTTTTCTTGAAACTCTATATGCTTTTTTTTGAAAACTTTGTTCTGGAAATTAAAGACTCCCTCTAATTATAGACCCCCGTTTTGGTGCCCTCAATTAATTGTAGACGGGTCTTTAATTAGAAGAAATACGGTATAATGCATGCGATGCATCGCAACACTCACTCTACTGTCAGGATTTGGCAGGGACCCCTGTCTGCATTATAAACGGGCTATACTATCTTGTGCGTCTACATTCACAGAGAAATGAAAATTTAACTGCAAGGGAAACAAAACGCGAAGACATAAAGATGCAAACCTAGACTGACGCCAGGCAGTGATGCGACCGCGGGCTCCCTCACCCGTAACTTTCTTTTCGCACAAACGATTTACTAAAGGACCTACATTTGTCCACGACTGAATAATTTTACGGCGGCCAATCTACACACTTTTTCAGTTTAAACATTTTCCAGCACACAAACTTTAATAGTATATGCAAGGTACGTACATGTTATGAAAACTGATTGAATTAACCGGATAGATATACTCTAAGCCATCCTGCTTGATTCGGTGACACTTGAATGCATATTTCGTCTTCTGGACTTCGAAGCTAGGATCAAAATACTCCACCGCAACGCGACCTTCAATTGAACTGAGGACAAATCCTGGAAAAAATTGAACAGTTATAACAGAATTAATATTATCAGCAAATAAAATATAACAAACGAGAAAAGAAATTACATATACGGATGAAAAGATCTCCTACGAACACTCTTTATTAATCCGCTTTTCAAGGCCAGGTAACTATAACTGTAAATGACGGTAGTTGGCACAAAGAAAGAAGCGTATTTCCGACCCTGATAGAATCTATCAGACATACGTAACTCTGGAAAAAAAGTTTAAAATGGCTTTAAGCCCAAGAATGCTCCATAAGGGTTCTAAAAAGTGTTGGAGAATCACAAGGAACACGAAAGAGTGGCAAAACTAGGTGATTGTGGTCAGTCCTCCGTTTTAGCATTGTAATATCCTTTCTAAGTTCTCAATTATATCTAATGAGTCACATTGAGCTGATACTATTTCTCTCTAAGTTTAAATTCAATTTCTTTAGACTATCAGAAATTAATTATTGCAATATTTGTAAACAATGCTTCAGGCCCTAGTAAAAAGTGCTGATATCTTAAAAAGATAAATAGAGCCAATGCAATCATTGTACACTTATAAATTTAAAGCATAGCTGAGTAACATAAATTATATACAAATATGTCTATATACCATGCAGTGAACACCCTGCAAGTGCAACACTCTTTGGATTATGCTAAAGTGGTCTACATGATGAGGTGGTCCATATAGTGAGGTGGTCCACACAGTGAGGTTATCCACACAGTGAGGTGGTCTACATAGTCAGCTGATACACCTACCTACTTAGTTATTACGTAATTTAATATCCTCTTGTCCCAGCTTCTGGAGTATGATCCCTTACTGTCACATCAGTAACACTCTTAATTGCTGTTCTCTATGCATTACGATCTGTGGCTAGGTCTTCTGTGATTTGTAAGGAGTACAGGTCTGCTTTAACACTCCATCCATTCTTAGGTAGACCATGGTATCTGCCTTCAATCTCATACGTTAACATCTTCTGCTGCCAGAAATCCTCCCCCAACCTTCTAATGTGTCTATACCATCGAAGCCTACTCTGTGTTAGAATAGCTTCCTGGGAAGCCACTCCAAGATAAGCCCTCAAGTCTACCATTCAGGATTTATCTTCAAGCTTTAATGACCAAATCCCACATACCATGGAGATGTCATTTCTGACAAGTTTAGATGTATCAGCCATGGTAACTGGCTGGATTTCAATGGCATGAAGTAAAACACCTAATGAAATTTCTGAAAAAAGGCTCACATGACTCATGTCACTAGAAATTACCTTGCCATGGCAAGTCAAGCTTATACATTCAGTAAATATATAGCAGAATGGCAAAATAAGACACTAAGCAAATTTATTTTTATTGGCACAGAGCATTTTGATCACATTTGATTGGCTTCCATATACACATGTTTACATGTATATGTATTACCTTAACTTACCATCCAGTTTTAGTATTTATGGTGTTGCTGAGTTCCCAGAATCAAGGGCTGGCAACACCAGGTGTCTTCTATTACTGTATATTTATCTTACATTTAGATCAAAACATAAACACTAAATTGTAAAATACACCATCAGCAAAGGTTTCATTTCAGAAATGGAAAGCATAGTCATTGATAGGAAAATGAAAATGTGAACAAAACTTACAGTCCTGAATTACTACACCTGTTCCCTACACTGACCTACAACAGCTAGTGCAGTTACTATATCCAATACAATGAGGGAAGTGAGTTCAAAACAAAAATCTTAAATACAAGCCAAGTCTCTTCCTTCCTCTACAACAATGACTATCATATAGAATACTTTAAATGTTTCATCCCTCCACCAAAAGATAGATAGATAGATAGATAGATAGATAGATGGAGAGAAAGGTCTTCAGTGTCGGGTGCTATCCTTAAGCCAGTCACCACAGACATACGTATCCGAAAGAATCAGCTTGGTGTGAGCAATTTGAAATGCAATGCCAACTGTACGTATGCCACGAAATCCAGCGAGGTTCTGTTTGAATAACCCTTTTCACATTTCATCCAATATCTATGTCTCCGCTTACTAGAGATTTCGGACGTAAAGATGATTTTAAGTGCTGTAGTTATGTAAGTAAGAACAGCTAACAAGTATGATTTACCTTATCTGTTAATAAGAAGACGAGCTGGCGCCAGTTTACACAACATGCGGCCGGAGGTAAAATTTGGTGCTTTTTGACGTTAACCCTATTAGCTTTTATGTACAAAATACAAAAGAAAACCTTACAGTCTAAGAAGACAACATCAATTTTCTTGGCGTTTTGTTTGCATTAAATATAAAGTTACGCGATTTTTACAATTAACTTACGTTTTGGGTCAAAGCTAGGTCAGCTTAATTTCATAGTGAAAACAGTACTTAAGTTACTTGATTGCTTGTTGTTTGTTCAAGCGTGTTGGTTATGAATATAACATAAGCAGCGTTGTGACGACAAGAGCTTGTGGAACAAATATTTATTTTACTGTTTGTGGGATTGACTACCGTCAAGGTTGACCTCTAGCATGTTCAGCAATCGCAAGGATTTTGCTAACGAATATATACTATAAGACACCCCATATGTTGAATCGACGTTGATGGTTCGTTTTTCGAATTGACACGACGTCCTATTTCGGACGCTGAAACAATGTCTTATTGTCGCCGATTCAATGCCGGTGAAACTTTGTCAAAGTAGCGACGTAGCATTGACGTTGATTCAATGATGGCATAGCAACTAACTCCGGTTTGTTGGAATAATTTCGTCTGATAGATGTCGATCCAATTTTAGTTGCAATGTAACATAATATCGACCAAACATTGACATCGAATTTGCGTCGAAATTAGCTTACCGTAGGCTATAGGTTCTTGATCAAAGGCGTCAGTTCTAGAAGTGAAAATTCTCACACTCTGAGTTAATTGCACATCAAGCAGCTTTTTATCATTACAAAATCGTGTAGGAATCACAATTGAGAAAAGTTATGTGTTGGAATTCTTACCCCAAGGCCTTGTATGCGCTGTACAACTGACTTAATAGCTTAATGTTTAAGCGTATAAGCGCAAAACTATGCCAGAACAAATCACTTACTCAGGGCAAGTGGAACATATGATCAATCCAAGGCCGTGGAATTCTAAGGAACTGGACGCAAGACTTGAAATTTTTCAGATCCTCAATTAAAACTCTGTGAGACATCTCAAAACTCTAAACCTTCGGGACCGGAACCTTAGAATAGAGAATATGACATATATAAAAACTGTATTGTTTGGTTGTTTGATCTTTAAACAGCTGCCCCCAAATATAAGCCCACCAAAATGATCTTTGGAGCTCTATAAGCCCAGTGCTTATACTCGAGATTTTACGGTATGTTTGTATAAATTATGCTATGAGATACATAAATAAGCTAAATTACGTAAAAAAAAATGAAATGAAATAACAATTCGCTTTCAAATATATAACTTTTAATATGACATAAAAGAAGATTATATTTAAAACAAAACAGTTTGAAATTTGATAGATGAACTGAAGATAACCTGAAGTGAAGATGGCACGGGCGTCAAGTGTATAAGACCGTGGGGAGACCAGCTATGATGTATGGTTTGGAGACAGTGGCAATGACAAAGAGACAGGAGACCGAGCTAGAGGTGCCGGAGTTGAAAATGCTGAGATTTTCTCTAGGAGTGACGAGGATTAACAGAATTAGGAATGAATATATCAGAGGAACGCCCGGGTAAGACGGTTGGGTGGTAAGGTGAGAGAGGCGAGACTGAGATGGTCTGGCCATGTGCATAGGAGGGATGAGAGAAATATTGGAAGGAGGATGCTGGAGATGGGGATACCGGGTAGGAGAAGGAGAGGGAGGCCAAAGAGAAGGTTCATGGATGTGGTGAGGGAGGAAATGAGGATGATTGGCGTGGAGGAGGAGAAAACAAACGATAAACGGGTGTGGAGACAAAGGATCCGCTGTGGCGACCCTTGAAAGGGATAAGCCGAAAGAAAAAAAAGAAGAAGAAGCTGGAACGGAAAGCATTAAACAGATTGAAGAAGACCTTGTTTCCATAATCCCTGTATATTCTGTGGTGTAAGCCGATAACTACTTCCCAAGCTACCATTATCAAAGGCATGGACGTGCATCTGTTTCGCAGCATGCAAAGATATCGGAAATTGTTGGCGGACGCATGACTGCCTACGTACAACTTCGTGTGGAGCATCAACAAATAATGGTAAGGACGTATTCCAATGGAGCTTATGGGGGTAAAACTATTCTCGGAGTCTCCCAATAAAAGACCCCTGATGAGCAGTGGGCCCGATTTTGAACCAAACAAAATCAACTGAAAAAACACCAAACAGACTAACTAATAAATCAAGGGCAGCTAGGGCGTCCGAGGACAACACCCCTCGATTTGTGCTAACGACCAGAGAAGCAAGCCATGAGGCAGGCTCAACCAACCAAACCTTAATTCTGTACCAATCATCTGCGGGCCAGATTAAAAAGACCCACGGGGCAGATCTGTCCCGCGGGCCGTAGTATGCTCACCTCTGTGCTAATGTGTCGTAATAGAGCTGAGACGACGATGTGTGATACCAAAAAGTTTTCCAGATCTGAAGTGTGGCTTTTTTAAGTGTATGACGAGGATTCCGTGAACGAACAAGGCGACAAGATGATGTCTTGAATCTTACATCATCCATAGCGATATGATGTAACAATTGCACGATAGGGACCCCCCCCCCCTCTCTCTCTACTTTTAAGAAAGTGTGAGATTTTTAAAACTTGTACTACCACGGGAATTCAAACTCGGCCTTAGTTATTGTCAATCAGTCATCATGCATCTTTCTGTTATTAGGATACAAATATTTCACCTCAGATAAATATTAGAAGTCGACAAAAACCAGCTTCCACGTGCACTGTTCTGGGGGTAAATAGAGAAGATTGGCAGGAGGGCACCCTCTCCCCCAGATTAACAATGGTCAAAGACACCTTCTATTTAGCCTGGGATGTTTATTCCATGTATTACAGTATCTATTAGCCGATTATCATTAGCAGTTTTTTGCATTGGAGTTGATTTAAAGCAGGAATTCAGGGCAACGTACTTCAAAACATGCTGCCAAATATGATTTGCCATACATAACCACGTGATTTTGAAAAGATACACGCTCTACTGCACTGCTTTGGTAACAAACTCTCCATTGTATACGTTTTTTTACAATAAACGAGAGTTAAAATAGTGGCTTATGGACAAGCCTCTTTACAAAATCAAGTCAATAAAGGTAACATTTTAATTTATGACTACTTCTGATCAAGTTCTTCTTCCAAACTTAAATCATTGGTTGACAGATCATGAACCTCTGTTGCTAAGTTGAGCTTACTAGGGATCACAAGGCGTCATCTATCATGTGTAGAATTTCGATGTATTTACATAGTCTTAGAACAAAATAAAAGCCGAATAATAACATTTTCCTCACTTAAAGATTTAAAATTCAAGGAAAGCTATCTTTATTTGGAATATTTCTGCATCTTATCGTGTCATCATCAGCTGTAAACTACATCAATAATACAACAGTCCTATATAAACAAGGAGTATTGCCATAGAAAACAGGGGCGTGCCGTCAGTGAATGCAACTCATGCAGTGCATGCCTTGAAATTTTCATAAAAATTGAAAATTGACCTAAGCTAAGCCCCAAATCTTTATTTCTTCTATTTTAATATAATAATTAGAAACATGACCACCCCAGCAATACTGAGGACGTGCCCCCCAGCCTCGTATCTGTCAAATCAAATTCTTGCAAGATCTATTGTAGTTTTAGGTTCAAATACCTTACGTTTATGTACCTAAGACTTTACACCACCCTTGCTGTCCAACATTCCCCAGTGAAAGACAACCCGGCAGCTGGTCACGAACACCTCGAAACAGGAACTGAGCTCAAACGAAAAATGCACGCAGAAAAGCATAGAAGGCCCGTGCTTTTCGTTCTCATGACAACCATTTAACGACGTTCATTGATTGGATCTTGTAAAACCAAATCCTTTCCCAATCCCTGGTGAAATAAAAGGCCTGTAATGTACTTTTCCCTTTGCATGCAAAGCTCAGCGACCGTGGTGAAGCGGATTACTGAGCTCCAGAAGAGACTGCCAATCGCAGAACAATAGGTAACGCACACTTTTGTACAATCCTGCAGCAATAAATAGTAAGGAAAGTTTGGAACTGTCATTAACATTACATTTAAATCCAGTACATATCAGAGGGTTTTAAAGTAGATGTACCTGATGAGCGGACCAGAATTGGCCCCACATAG
The DNA here is from genome assembly GCA_010016025.2 of Alatinidae sp. Z8VKAUB7J3. Classification (NCBI taxonomy): domain Eukaryota; kingdom Metazoa; phylum Cnidaria; class Cubozoa; order Carybdeida; family Alatinidae; species Alatinidae sp. Z8VKAUB7J3. The sequence continues at coordinate 65,552,185 of JAAAKM020073195.1, read as the reverse complement.
TCTTCTTGGCTTTTCCATCCAATTCCAGCAGATAGGCAGCTTGCTCAAACCGTTCTCTTGTTTCTGTCCACTATCAGGGATAATGGAAAAATTAAATGTTAACTCCAGGTTCATAGTGTAACCTTGCAGCTGCCTAAGTTGGCCTTAGAAATGGAAAATGCCCCTGTTCAAAGATGGTGGATTAGGAGTCTCTTCCATTGGGTCATAACAGCACAGTCGCTATGGCAACTTATTGTGATTTCACGGACGCTGTGTTTGAGTTTACGAGGTGACACTTTTCATTTAATTATATCAATTTTTCCAAAAGTAAAATTGCGTGTAAAACAACAACGTACTTTGTGTACATTACCTACTTGTTTTGCGCAGTTTCTATGTTTCCACCTGTCAGCTAATAAATGCATTCACTTCCATTCTTACAATACAGCCCTGCTTTATGTCGTTCCAATTTTAGCATAGTCCTCTTTAATGATATTGACTTATATCGTTATAAAACGGTTCCTATTTTTCTCATAAATTGGGTATTTTCTGAACGATTCAAATTGCCCTATGCTAACACTCTTTTGGCACTGCTAAAACAAGGAAGATCGCTGAGCATTGCGGTCATCGTGGTTTATGCTCCAACAGCGGACTCTGATGAAGAAGACATTGATCACTTCTACGAGAGTTTGGAGGAAGTTGAAGCTCAAAGAGCGTCTAATGAGATAACAGTGATTATAGGTGACCTGAATGCTAAAGGGGGGCAAGAATTGGAGGGAAGGGCGGTGGGGGAGTTCGGACTTGGGAGAGCGTAATGAAAGTGGTGAGCGATGGATATAGCGGTGCGCTGGCCAAAACATGGTCATCATGAATACCTGGTTCAAAGAACGTGCCACAGGAACCTACACGTGCAAAAGCCCGGGTGATGTAAAGAGGGACCGAATAGACGATATTCCTATCAATGAAACGTTCACAACGGCAGTGAAACAAGTCCAAACATACCCCAGTGCGGACTGTGGGGAGTGATCATGTTCCTATTGTGTGCACACTGCAGTGCAAACTCAAGAAGCTGAAGAAAGCAAAACCCTGGATGAAACTGAATTTCAACCCCCTGCACAAAACCGAGATCCGTGAGAAGTACGCAACACTAGTGAAAAACAGATTTGAACTACTTGGTGAGGACGAGAACAACTGGGAGAACAATAGAAACATCCTAGTAGAAACTGCTGGAGGGGTGATACAAGAGAAGGAGAAGATAAAAAAAGAACAAGTGGATGGTAACAGAATTTTAGAGATGATGAAAGAGAGACGGAAGATACGAAACCGACGAAGTAAACAATATGAAGATATGGAAAACGAAATAAGACTGAAATGCAAGTCGGCGAACGTTAATTAATTTCAAGGAATGTTCCCAGTAATCAAAATGTAAATGATGTCTGAAAACACTTGAATAACTTCCCATGTCACATTTGACCCCGAAACAGTTCAACCATGTATCCAGAGACGTGATAGAGAGGCACAGAGTTCCGGAGAAGTTGGTCAGAATCATGATGCTACTGTATGCAGGAACCACTTCAAGAGTGAGAACTGTTGCTGGAAGGTCTGATAAGTTCTTGAAAGATATGTGTGGGAGTCCACCAAGAATCAGTGCTCAGCCCTTTATTGTTTATTACTGTAATGGAAAAAGCAACAAGTGCCGAGGAGAGGGGTTATTTGAGCTGCTTTACACTGATGATTTGGTGCTGACAGGAGCTGATGCTGACAGAAGGAGGAAGTTAGAGAGATGTTTGTGAGGTGGAGAAATGGCACGGGAAGAGGAGGTTTGAAAGTTAATCTAGAGAAGACCAAAGTGATGGTCACTGGAAAGAAGAACCAGGAGGTGGCAACAAGTGGGAGGTATCCCTGTAGTTGTTGTAGTAGAGGAGTGGTGGCAAACTCAATTTTCTGCAGTTCATGTAACAAGTGGTGCCACAAAAGATGCTCTAGATTGCAAAGGCTGGAGTGAGGGATTTCATCTGTTCACAATGCGGAAACAGGTGGAAGGAAGCACAGGTGGCTAGGATAGTGGAAGGAGATATCCAGCCTCCTGGTAAACTGCAGAGTGCCTCTGATACACCAAGCCAAAGTATACAGAGCCTGCATCAGGCCTGTTCTGATTTATGGCTCAGAGACATGGCCTCTGACAGACAGATTCGAGGAGCTAACAAGGACGAAAGACAGAAAGATGCTGAGATACATGGCCAGAATAAGATGGCCGGACCAAGTGACAAGTGGGGAGGTTTTAAGGAAATGCAACCTGGAAGGCATAGGGAAAAGGCTACAGAAGAACAGATTAAGATGGTTTGGCCATGTGAAAAGAGCTAGGGTGGAGATCACCATAAGAAGAGCTATGTTGAGGGAAAAGGATGAATTGCATCGTTAAAGAGCTGGAAGAGTTGGGAATCGAGGAGGATGCAGCAGAGGACAGACATAAGTGGCAAAGCGTCATCGCCCACCAACCCCACTGATGATGATGATGATGATGATGATGATGATGATGATGATGATGATGATGATGATGATTCAGTACAGGAAACTCTTATGAAAGAAACAGCTTATGAAATTGTCAAATTAAAACTTTGAAATGTGAGGAAATACCATAAATGTTGGTGGATCTTCTTTAAAGTAGTAGCAAAATCTTTCTCATTATTCATCGCTTACCATTTACTTTACTTTACTACTTTACTATCCGTGTTTTACGTCACATTTTCCTCTCTGGGAGTCAGACGGGGGATGAGCTTACGTAGAGCTCCTCTCCAGGCTAGTCGATCCGTAGGGTCGACGTGCAGCAATGACTGGTCCAAAGAGCGATTGTAAAAATACTAGTAGACAACCTCCTATGAATTGTTGTATAACTTGTCATTTGTTTCATTTAACAAATAGATTTTGAAAGGAAACAAACGGATTTCAGTTGCAAATAGCGCAAAATCGGGTGTGTCAAAATATGAGAAACAGGACTATCTTTGCTTGAAGTGAATGACATTGCGAAAGAGCGATTGTAAAAACATAAGTAGACAACCTGCTATAAATTGCTGTATATTTTGGAATTTGTTTCATTGAACACATTGATTTTCAAATAAAACGAGCGGATTTCTATTTTAAAATAGAGCAAAATTGGGTTTGTTAAAATTAGATAAAAAGATTACCTCAAAAGTCAAATGTATAGATGTTGACCTAAACGTATTTACATCAATGTGGAGATTTTTTCAGTATTATCATCGGTGCAAGGTTCTAACAAAGTGATCTGTTTAGTGAAATATAGCAAATTTTTAAGTTGCAAACTCGAATATTTTAAATTATAACCTTTTAATTAACCAAGTATTTTTTTATATAATCTTGTCATATGTAGATATTGATGATGGAATAGAGGAAAAAGATAAAAAGGAAGTGAAGGTGAGTATAAATAAATATATGATGCGTTTTGGAGAAAGTCTCCGTCGCAAAAAATTTTCGATGTTGCTGCGATGGGACCAATTCTGGCAATATCCTTCTAAGAAATTACCCGACAGAAATGAAATCGCCTAGAAAAACTGTATTTACTTTACCAAATACAGTACAAGAGTTAAAGCCAGCGTCTGAGTTTGTAAGTAAAATGACGAGTTTCTTGAACTACCAGATAAACGTTTTTCCATGACTACTGAGGTAAGACGTGTGGCTGGCCATTCGTGAACAATAGGGTTTGCAGAACTGGCCAGCGGTCAAACGTAGCTTGTCATTTGTGACCAATAAGGTTTGAAGAATTAGCCAGCGGTTTGCTGGCGCACAGCGAGCTTACCTTAACAGATTGCTCTGCATGGAGAGCCTGAGCTCCGGGTGGAGGGTTCACAGCGCTTGTTGTTTCTCCGTAGCAATTTTAGATTGAATTAAAATTTTTGTTTGTAGCATAGCTGTAACTTTCCGTGACATTGCTGTGGCTTGCTCCAGTTGCTGCGATGGTCATCGCAGATCGCTGACTTTCTGCGATGGGGGAGAAAGTCAAATAGTAATTGGAACTATATTATGTTCGTTTTTAAATGTTTTTACTGGCGATTTATCTTTACAAAGCTTAGCTAATCTATAAGGTTAATATTTTTTTCATCGAAGGCTTCTAATATCTTACATGTGAATACATGTTAGCTGGGGATTATAAATATAATTTTTTACAATTTTGCGTTCCTTATTTTTAGTCCAAGTTTCAGCCCTAGGGGGAGAGGGCCCTTTTTGATACCGCTTTGCAGTTTCGCAATTGTAAGTCCTAAGTCGCTTCACTTAAGCACAGAAATACAGTTGCGATTAGTCCTCTCTCGTCTCTGGAATCTTTGCCACGCGGCTCTCCAGATTAGTATACAACAATTCATTGGCAGTTTTCAGTATTATTCCGCTCACGTTCCAGGCTATTCCCAAATTGCTGCGCCATTGTTTGCTTTGTTAACCAAAAGGAAGCTCGTTTATTTGGTCCCAGGAATGCCAAGCCACATTTGATAAGTTGAAAGAGGAACTTAGAAAGGCGATTCCTCTCGCATATTTTCGAACTGATCCTGCAGTTAGGACAGTACTGGCTTGTAACGCCAGTTTCAAGAGCATTTCCGCCGTGCTCAAACAAATTGATGTAAATGGCAAATGTTCGATTGTGCATTGTGTAAGTAGGACACTTAACAAAACGGAAGTCAGATTTTCGACCCAAGAAATCGAAATTCAAGCCATCGTATTCGGGACGGCCAGATTTAGGCACCGGTTGCTAGGGCCGGTCCCCTGGTCACATTGCTAAATAGCAAAGGTTTTGACAGGATAAGTTGTTGCCTCAACCGTGCTTTGTTAAAGCTGTTAGAATTTGATTTTCAAGTGAGGCATGTTAAAGGGACAACTAATTTTCTGCCTGATACATTATCTCGCCTTCATGGGGCCAGGCAGGCCTATGAGGCAGAAGCTGGCAACGATGACAGAGCAGTCGCTCTGGTGTATGAGTATTTTGCGAGCCACTTAAAGTGGGATACGCTAGTCACAGCCACTCAGGCTGATCCGTGCCTGGTTACTGTTGCTACGTGGCTTTCCCGCGGGTTTCCAAGGGAGAGGCCGGATAGCACTCTAGGACGCTACTGGGACGTAAGAACAGAGCTGTCCAGCTCCAATGGAGTTCTGTTACGAGGGGAAAGGGTGGTGGTGCCTGAAAATTTTAGGGACAAAGTTCTTGAGATTACTCATGAAGGACATCCAGGCATCATTCGCACCAAGTTAGAATTACGAGATATGGCATGGTGGCCATCTTGTAATGCGGACGTAGATGAGTACGTCAAAAAGTATCGAGTTTGTAATAGCTCTGACAAAACTAAAGTCCCATTTAAGATTGAGAAGGGGGAAGAAGTAGGTAGGACCAAGGAAGATTGTCACAGATAACGGTGCCCAGTTTGTTAGCAGGGAGTTCCAGCAGTTTATAACTAAGTTTAACATCGTACATGCTGGGAGTAGTTTATACTTCCCACAGGAAAACAGTTTGGTCGAGCGGGTCAACAAAGACCTAAAGGAACATTTTCAGGCCTCTATTTTGAATAGCCAGGACGTAGACAGGCAGGATAGCTGGAAGTCTACACTTTATAGTTTTCTATTAAAGCAGAGGACATGTAACCATAGAGGTCTGGGTATTAGTCCTAGCGAGGCCTTGTTTGCCCGAAAGGTAAGAACGGCGGCTAGTATAGAACCAGTTGAAGTATCAAAGGACGACTGGGGAAAAGCAGTAAACAGAAAACAGCTTTGCTGGTGACATCTTCACTGTTTATTTAGTGTCTTCGCTAGACATCTCAAATCCTTTCTTCCCTACTGAAAAATCATCTGAGGCTCGAGCCCTTGAGCCTCATTGAAACTAGTCAGGGTGAATGTACCATATGAGTAGGTTGTCAATTTGTCGAATGACAAACATTTTCTTTTTGCGGTCCAAAATGGAAAAAAATTGACACTTTGCTGTAGCGTAATCTTTTTTTCGCTTACTTCATAAGGTAAATTATCTTAAAATTTTGGCTGAGTGAGCATTCTCCTGATATTCTAGGATCTCTGGTTTGATATGATTCCCCGCGAAAAAAAAACATATGAACAGACAAAACTAGTCTGTGACCGTCATTTTCGGGAGAACTTCGAAGTTTTTATTGTTTTGATAGGAGCTAGAAACCTCTTCTCCTTTGTTTACAAACACGTTCCAGCTTTTAGTAAAATCGTATATTTTTTGGGGGAAGGTACTGTCCCGCTCTCTTAAAAACGGTGTAATTTCTTAAAATAATAAAAAGATCGGGGAGGTATATTCCGAACCTTTGAACCCCTAATTATTCACACGAGCAAGTGAAGCTCGTCTTTTCATCCAATAACATATGTTGACCTTAACAAGTAGGGGAAAACGAATGCCTTTTTTGTAGAATTTTTTTCTTAAAGGGACTATCCCAAAAGAAACAAAAGTTTATATTGTCTTAAACTGAAATGCATAATAATCAGGATAATAATCAGGAGGGTAACAACCCCCCCCCCACGCCCATCATTTCCCCAGACCCATTCAATCCAAATTTTTGGATGACCGTTTTGTTCAAAGTAATTAAAGGTCTTACAAAGGTTTATGCTAATTATTCACACAGCTAATCCCGTGAAAATGTTTATGAAAATATGTTTAATTCCACCTAACTATCATTAAAATAACCCAACTTAATTTTTTTTTAGAAATTGGACTTGTCAAAAGATCTGGAATAATGAAAGAACCTCGACCAAATGACTTTCTCGCCGTCCAAATTAAAAACGCTCAAATAAGGATGAATGCTTCAATTTTGGTCGAGTTTTGGTCGAGTTCATTTGGTCGAGGAAAGAACCTCGACCAAATGACTTTCTCGCCGTCCAAATTACAAACACTCAAACAAGGATGAATGCTTCAATTTTGCAAAATCATATAATAGAAAAAAATCCAACCTTAACATAGGCCTTAATCAAACAAATCTCTTTCCATCTAACGTTAAAAGTCTTACATCTGAAAAATAATAGCAAAGTTGAACTCGCAAGAAATGCTTTCGTGAAAGCCATAGAAAAATCTGAACAATCCCTGTGTCCCGGTCGTCATTTATATTCCCTGTGTCCCGGTCGTCATTTGTGTCCCGGTGTTCCAGTCTGTGATTTCTCTTTGAGTGTCCCGGGTGTCATTTATATTCCTTGTGTCCCGGTATTAAGTAATCCTCAAAGACATAGTGATTGGATATTTCGACTATGCTGGACAAAATGGCTATCTCGTAATTTTGATCGGGTAAGTTAGGGGGGAAATGAGCGCGGGAGGGGGCGTAGCTGCCCTCTAAGTTTTTTGGTCACTTAAAAACGGTACTAGAACTTTAATTTCCGTTTGAATGAGCCCTGTCACACCACTGAGTCGATAAGATCGCCCATTGGAAGAAAAAAAACGCATCCGTAACCTTTCTTCTGGCAAAAAATACAAAATTCCACAATTTTGCAGATAGGAGCTTGAAACATCTATAGTAGGGTTCTCTTATACGCTGAATCGGATGGTTTGATTTTCATTAAGATTCTAGGACTGTAGGGGGTGTTTTCCCCTTTTTTCGAAAATAATGCAAATATTTTCAAATTCATAACTTTTGATGGGTAATACTAAACTTGATGAAACTTACATATTTGAAGTCAGCATAAAATTATAATTCTTTGATGTATCTATTGGTATCAAAATTCCATTTTTTAGAGTTTCGGTTACTATTGAGCCGGGTCTCTCCTTACTACAGTTCGTTACCGCGAATTGTTTGATAAGCAATGCTAGGTTTGTGAAAATGGCAGCTTCAGTCTCGCTGGGGCCAAATACAGGGAAGTTGTTTTTGGTGTATTTGATTAAAGATAATAAGAAAACTTTAAAAGGAAGTGAAAACTATATAGGAAAAAATGTGTAAACCTGAATTCATCTAGGGCAGCCTGGTATTGGAAATTTTTGTACTTAGGGTCTCTTGCAGTTAACGAGTAAAGGGAGTGGCTAATACTTCTACTACTGACAATGCACTAAAACACCAAGCCACCTAAGGCTAAAACAGCTACGTATACTCTTTCTCTATTCCAATTGATTCAAAACCTTCCTTTTTACGCCCTCCCAGGGAGTTTTCGTTTTCCTTAAAACTTTCCTTATGGCGTCATCTCATCCATTACATTAAGACCTACTTTCCGCTTGGCCATAGATAGTTGGCGGATAAAGACAATCTTTGGCAATATATTATCCTTCATAAACAAAATGTTTCTGGCCATCTCAACCTGTCTCTCACTATGTCCCTAGAGAGGAAAACAAGAAGAACAAAGAACAAAGGAATGAACAAAGAACAAAGAACTAAAGGAACAAAAAGAACAAAGAACAAGGGAATTCTTTTCGCAAGACAGTGGAAATCTAATTAGAATGAATATTTTGGCCCTATGTCCAAGGTCCGTCCTCACAAAAACAAAAATATATAAGAAGAAAAACTTAAAACAAGATACAACCAATATAACTAAAATGAATTTTTTAAATAGTTCCAGCATCATTAATTCAGCTAAGTTCAACCAGGACTCCTGGAAAAAAGAGTCCAAATGTTCTTTTAATATGTTTCTCTGACGCTCAATCCTAATGAAATATACCAAAGTACAAAAAATATAATACGAAATCCGCATCGTCCGCAACGAGTTTTTCAGGGTACGGGCCGAAGCCTGCAAGGACGGCGCCCGCTACAAGCTTCAGCTCAGGATAGACGGACGCATCCATGATCTCGTCAAGATCGGCAACTGCGGTGCCATCACCATGGATCAGGCGCGTGAGATTCTGACCGGCCAAGGCTACCGGCGGATCGAAATCGATGTGCGCAACAACAAATATGTTGCGTTCGGCTGCAAGGGCGCGGACCGTTTTCGGGTCGCGATGGACCTCTCGGGCGATATCGGGCGAACCAAACGCGTTGGACGTTGTCGCGATATCCTGTCACCCGGTGACGTGGCCGCGAAGCTGGGCGACCAGGGTTTTGATCGGATCGAATTCACCGACGCCCAGTTGCCCGAATATGTCGCCAAGGCCTGTTACGGCCAGGCCAGGTTCGAATTGGTGCTGAACGGCAAGGGCGAGATCCTGCGCGAGCGGCGCACCGGCCGCTGCAGGTCGGAGATAGATCCGCGCGACGTGGAAGCCGTTCTCGACGGATTGGGCTATTCGCGTGTCGAAGTGATCGACCGGCAATTGCCACGTTACATCGCCGAGGCCTGCCGGAACGGAGATCGGTTTGAGGTGGTACTGGACAGATTTGGCCGCGTGCGCAAGGAAACATCACTGGGTCGTTGCGCCTCGAGGCTCAGCCGCCGGCAACTCGTGGAGATTCTCGCAGACCGCGGTTTTGTTCGGATCAACGTCACCGGGGAAAACGGCAGCGGTTTCACTGTTGAGGCCTGTCTCCAGCGACAGAGCAAGCGGATGCAATTTGATATCTATGGCGATTTCATTGACGAGCGTGATCTTGGCCGCTGCAAGTCGCGCCGAGTCGAGGCAGTCCTGAAGCAACTCGAAGACCGCGGATTCACCGACGCCAAAATCTACGTCGAGGGTTGCCGCGGCAACCGCAGGTTCCGGCTCGAACTCGACCAACTCGGCGAGTTGACGAACAGGCGGCGGCGGGGATCCTGCTGATCGATTGATCGTTGGGGCCAGATGGACTGCCGCCTTCGACAGCTCCTCGGGATCCAATGGGTTAGCAATCCCGATCGTCGACCGCGCCGTCCGGCAGCGTCGTGTTGCAAAGTGTTGCGTCCTCGACATTCGCGTTCAACACGGTCGCGCCGGTCAAATCCGCACCGGAAAGGTTTGCGCTTGTCAGGTTGGCATCGGAAAGGTCTGCACCTGCGAGGTTGGCACCGGTCAGAACCGCGTGTGACAGGTAGGCACTGCTGAGGTCGGCACCCGCCAGGTCGCAATTCGGGCAGTTGCCCGTGTCCAGGAGTTGCCTGACATGCGCTTCGTCGGCTGAATGGGCGGGCACGACTCCAAACAGGGCGGCAAGCATTGCTGCATGGATTTGCTTCATCGAATTCCCCGGTTCTGGATCTCACGTTCGACGATCACCAGTCTGCCCGTCTGATTGTAGACGCAAAATTGTTTTTTTTTTCTGTTTTTCTAACAAACCTTAGAACGATCCTGCAGGTGTTAGCTGCATATTGATAGAGCGAACAACTAATTTTTTATCTATTTATTCAAGCATGCCATTATCGAAAACCATACAGCTACTTGGCAAAAAGACTTAAGAAAAAGTGCGTTAGTTCTGGAACTAATATGGAACTTTTGCCCAAAAAATAATTTTAATAGTATATTCTATTGATTTTGGTCATTCTATTGAAGGTATATCCTTCAAACAAGAAGCTTGTAATTATTGTCAACAAAGTGAAATGGCGGGAAAGAAAACAAATTTTTCCGCTCTGATCTGAAGCTAACTAAATAGTCATCCACATTCATTCTTTTATTCATTCATTTATTAGTGTTAAACAATTTAACAAAAATTTAGTAGAATTAAATCATAGGACTCAAAAACAAAGCTGAAGCAAGCCAAATATTTAAACTATAATAAGTGAGAAGAAAGAAAGGACATCTAAAGAAAGAAACACAAGAAACTTTCATTTCTTGTGAGGCAATAGGGACTAGCGAAGGGAGGAGATTGGATTTGATTTAGATCAAGAAGACATCATTTTTTATCGTTTGACTTAAAAACTCCAGCTATCAAAGCACAATCTGTTTCTGTAACAGAACCTAGCCTAAGGTAGAACGTTTAATTATCTAAGAAAGAAGTCGCAAGCACCAAAATACACAGTACTGGGTTTGACCTTCCTCCTCCC
>JAAAKM020073195.1:65484376-65535101 GCA_010016025.2 Alatinidae sp. Z8VKAUB7J3 | reverse complement strand
AACTCAATTTATTCAGATTTTGTGGCTAGAAATGTTGCTTACTTCAGAACCTTATTAAAATGTATATACATTGTAAATGTATTTAAAATGTATATTAAAGCACTTGTTATGACACAATGACTTTTTACACTCAATAGATTGCACAAATTGCTCAGTGAGCTTGAAAAGCCAATAGGTTTCTTAGCCCCCTAAGAAAGTAAAAAAACCAGAGACTCCTTAAATGAATGAATTTCTATTGAAATTGAATCCATTTTTTAATTTATTTTCTCTCGTGACACTAATAAACCCATTGCAGTAGGCATGACAGTCGTTCCTATGGATATTAAAGAAGGAATGGGTGTTGGTACAACCTTTAGAATTATCGGTGACTTTAGCGGTAAACGTTTAGAGTGGGATTGTGAAACAACTGAATTCATCAGAAACGAGAAAATCACTGCCAAGCAAATTGAAGGTCCTTTCAAGAACTGGCAAATTACTAATGAATTCAAAGCATTAGGAAATAATCACACAAGAGTAACCATGACAGTAGATTATGAAATGCCATTTGGTCCACTTGGAGCAATTATGGATAAAGCAAAGTTTGCAAAATCTGCTGAAAAAGGCATGGAGACTGCACTTTACAACGTTAGAGGATTACTAGAAGGAAATGGTTCAATTCCAGTGTACATTACACTTGATGCATACCAAAAACTCTTGGCCGAAAAGAAAAAAATGAATGATGTTCCCGTTTCAACTGCACTTACTGCTATATTAGAAAAGTACAGTGAGATTGAAGCAAAAGCACACAACTAAGTTTTTCCTTATTTTCCAATCTTAAGATTAATAACAACTCTAGGCATGTTTTGTTTTAGTGGGTCTATGGCGCAGCCAGGTAGCGCACAGGACTCTTAATCCTGCTGTCGAGGGTCCGAATCCCTCTAGACCCGCTCCTTTAGTGGTTTTTAAATTGGTTCCCAGAGTAATATAGGACGAGAAAAAAATGTCAATATCTGAACCGTTGGAATTGTTTTTGTATGCTATGACAAGCGATGCTACCAAAGACAGGTATCAAAAGAGGCTGAGAAACTTTTTTGATTTTCTAGAACTCCGAGGTGACTTGGCAGAGCAATCAAAACAATTCATTGCACAAGCAAACAAGAATGGCAACAGCTGGGTTACAGCTAGTGTGATGAAGTTTCTATCATATCATAAAGAAAGAACAGAACGCGGTGAGATTGCAGAAGGAACATTGCGCAACTACTACAAACCTGTCAAACTGTTCTTGGAGATGAATGACATTGAAATTTCTTGGCGAAAAATTACAAGAGGATTACCAAAGGGAAGAAAACATGCAGCTGACAGGGCACCAACTGTTCCAGAGATTCAAAAACTAATCGAATATCCTGACAGACGAATTAAGGCAATTGTCTTTACAATGTGTTCAAGTGGGATAAGATTAGGTGCATGGGACTATCTGAAATGGTCTCACATTACCCCAATAAAACAAGATGACAAAGTTGTTGCCGCCAAGATTCTAATTTATGCTGGAGATCCTGAACAATACTTTTCGTTTATCACTCCTGAGGCATATTTTGAACTAAAGAAATGGATGAACTTTAGGGCAGAGTCTGGAGAAAACATAACTGGAGAATCATGGTTGATGCGTGATCTGTGGAACATTGAAAAGTATGCCAAGGGTTTGGTTACAATTCCTAAACAGCTCAAGTCATCTGGAATTAAAAGATTGATGGAACGTGCACTAAAAGCCATCGGTTCCTCCCGGTTTGTCCGCCGCGTTGACCGCGGTCAGAAAAGGATTTCGCGCGGCGTGTAGACCTTGAGCAGAAGCTTGAAGAGCCCGTACATCACCGCCAGAAAACAGATGGTCGCGAGCGCGCGCCGGATCCATGCAAGGGGCGAGGCGTGCGACGCGGGATCGTAGAGCGACAGCAGGACGAAGAACGCCGCCGCGGTCGCGGTGTAGAAGCCCAGCGCCTTGGCGGCCCAGAACACATAGACCAGCGCGACGATCAGCCCGGGCGCCAACCGCCGGGCCATGTCGAGGCTCAGACCCGACCCGATCCGCGACCGGCCCCGCAGCGCCTTGACGAAGGTCCAGACCGCCAGCGCCAGAAACACCGTCGCCACGATGCGCGGAAACAGGAACGCCTCGGCCGGTTGCCGGGTGTAGCTGACGATCGTCACCCACAGCCCGACCGCCGCCACGAAGCCCGAGCCGACGATATGCTGCGCGCGGCTCATGACGCGGCCTCGATCCGGCGGGCGCGGATCTCCATGACCGCCGCATAGGCGATGGAGGCCAGCACGACCGCGATCAGGAACAGGTTCAGCCCGCCCCCGAAGAAATACGGCCCCAGCCCGTCGGTGGCGTTCGCGATCATCGCGCCCTGGATGAAATTCGCCTCCGCGATCGGCCCCAGGATCAGCCCGAGCACCAGCGGCGCGGCCGAAAATCCGAAGCGTTCGAGGAAATACATCATCACCCCCAGGCCCATCATGACATACACGTCGCCCATGGAATTCTGCACCGAATAGCTGCCGAACACCGCCAGCGCGAGCACCGCCGCCGCCATGATCGACTGGGGCGCCCGGGCGACCTGCGCGGCCCAGGACGCGATATAGAGCCCGAAGAGGCACATCAGGATCTGGCCGATCAGCATCGAGTTGATGAAGGTCCAGGCCACGTCCGGGTGATTGTCAAAAAGGTCGGTCCCCGGAAATATCCCGTGGATCAGCAATCCGCCCAGCAGCACGGCGGCGGTCGGCGAGCCGGGGATCGACAGCGTCAGAAGCGGCACGAGGCTTGGCCCCACCATGGCGTTGTTGGCGGATTCGGCGGCGATCACGCCCTCGGAATGCCCGGTCCCGAACTTCGCGCGCTCGGGGCTGAATTTCCTGGACTGGTCATAGGCGACCAGCCCGGCGATCTGTCCGCCCACGCCGGGGATCAGCCCGATGACGGCGCCGACCGCCGTGCCGATCGACAGGGCGCGCCAGCGCCGCAAGAGTTCCCGGACCGCATCGCGCAGCGCGTGTCTTTCGACCCTCATCACCTCCATGTCGGGATCCTGGCGGCCCTTGGCGAACATGGCGATCACCTGCGGAATCGCAAACAGCCCGATCAGCGCGGCGATGATGTTGACCCCGCCCCCCAGCGCCGGATGAAAGATGAACCGCTGGGCGCCCATGATGTCGTCGAAACACACTGTAGCGCACTCTTGACGACTTACCAATCGGTAAGTTACAGTACTTACCAATCGGTAAGTCAATCGGAGATACAGTCCATGGACCGCGATACTGAAATCGCCCTGTTGGAGGAATTGGCGGGGCTGAAGGCCAACGGGATGTTCTTTCTCGATCCGGAAGTAGCCGCTTCGCCGGTGGAGCGCTACGCCTCACCAGAACGGTTCGACGCGGAGATGGGCCGGCTGTTCCGCGGCACGCCACTGATCGCCGCCCATGCCAGCGAGCTTTTCGAACCCGGCGACTTCATGACCCGTAGCCTGTCCGGACTGCCATTGCTGCTGACGCGCGACCGCGACGGCGCGGTTCATGTCTTTCTCAATGTCTGTCGGCATCGCGGTGCGCGGCTGGTCGCCGACAAAAAGGGCTGCCGCAATTCCTTCTCCTGCCCCTATCATGCCTGGACCTGGAGCAATCGCGGCGAACTGCGCGGCATCCCGCACGGTGACTCCGGTTTCCCGGATCTCAACCGCGCTGACTACGGCCTGCGTCGCCTGCCGGCAATGGAGCGTCACGGTCTTATCTGGGTGATCGCCGACCCGCAGGGTGAGGCGGATTTCGAGGCCTTCTCTGCGCCGCTTGCGGAAGACTTCGCCTGGGTCGATATGGAACATCTCGCCGTCGCCGAAAGCGACCTGCTGGAGATCCCCGCCAACTGGAAAATCCTCGTGGAGGGCGGCATCGAGGCCTACCACTTCAAAGTCGCCCATCGCGACACCATCGGGCCGCACTTCCAGGACAATCTGTCGACCTACACGACGTTCGGGCCGCACATGCGCTCCATTCTGCCACGCACCACACTGGAAGCAGCGCAGGAAATGCCGGCCGAAGACCGGTCGATCCGCGACCACGCCAACGTGCTCTACAGCGTCTTCCCGACCAACCAGTTCCTGGTAATGCAGGATCATATCGCCTGGATCAGCCTCGATCCGCGTTCGGAAGGAACAACAACCGTGCGCATGACGACGCTGGCGCCGGCCGAAGAGGTCACAGAAGCCCGCGCCGATCACTGGCGGCGCAATCACGCCATCACCCGCACCACGCTGGCAGAGGATTTCGACATCGGCGTCGCGGTGCAGGCCGGACTTGCCAGCGGCGTCAACGAAACCCTCACTTTCGGCCGCTACGAGGGCGCGGTCGATACGTTCAACCGCCAGGTGGAAGCGGCACTGGCTTAGACACGATGTGCCGGCGGCGTTAGACTGATCCCCGCAACTGAGGGAGGACGTCGTCATGACTGCCGGATCCCGTTTCGCAGCCTTCGGCGCCGGCGTGCTGCTGACCGTGGCCGGTTTCGTCGGCTACAACCTGATCGATACCAGCGCCACTTCGTCGGTTTTATGCAAACAGAGTTACCCCAATATCCCGGGCCGGGTGCTCCTGGAAAACGACAAGGTGATCGTCCAGCGATTCACGGACGACCGTCATCCTGTTGATCGCTCTCCTCGGCGCGGGTCCCGCCTGCGCGCAGGAGGTGACGGTCACCAACCTGTTCGACTCCCGCGGCGGCGACGGCGGAGCGATCGAGCGCTTCGGGTTCTCGGCCCTCGTGCGCACCAACGACAAGACGACCCTGTTCGACGCCGGGAGCAGCGCCGAGGGCTTCCGCAAGAACCCCGCCGCCCTGCAGGCGGACCCCAAGACCATCGACTTCGCCGTCGTGTCCCACCGGCACGACGACCACACGACCGGCTTCGACCACCTCCTCGCCCAGCGCCCCAAGCTGAAGGTCTACCTGCCCTTCGACGCCCGCCTGGGCGCGCCGACCCCCGACCCCATTCCCCATAGCCGCGAGGCGAAGAAGACCAAGACCCTCACCGCCCGCTTCGCCAAGGGGACCCCCGTGTTCGTGAAGGAGGCCAAGGAGATCTCCCCCGGCGTGCACGTCGTCCCGACCCTCGCCAAGGGCCTGCACGGCAGCGCCAAGCAGGACGGCCATCTCCCCGAGCTCTCCGCCGCCTTCA
This sequence comes from Alatinidae sp. Z8VKAUB7J3, assembly GCA_010016025.2. Lineage (NCBI taxonomy): Eukaryota > Metazoa > Cnidaria > Cubozoa > Carybdeida > Alatinidae > Alatinidae sp. Z8VKAUB7J3. Next base: position 65,529,894 of record JAAAKM020073195.1, on the reverse strand, counting down.
AGACCAAGGGCGGCTACGTCCTCCTCGTCGGCTGCTCGCACGGTGAATTGCCCGCGCAATCAATGACTTGCCCGTTCCACTCTCTCCGAGGATCAAGACCGTCGCATCCGTCGGAGCCACCGTCCGGATCAGTTCTCGCAACGCCTCCACGTTCTCGGATTCCCCCACAATGCGTTCCAATCCGAACGATTCCGTCGACTTCTCCTTCAATGCCGCATTCTCAAGGAGCAGCTTATAACGTTCGGCACAACGGGAAACGGCATGGAGCAGTTCCTCCGGCGCTTCATGGACATCGTCAAGGAATTCGAGGACGAACCCGCCGACAAACGTATCGCCCCACCGGCGCAGCCCGAAAAAACCTGAAGCCGGGAGGCAAGTGGGCAGCCCGCGCCTACCAGCGCCCCTTGCGCCGGTTCCAGCGGTAGAGCAGGGCGGCAAAAGCGTTGTACCCCCAGCGCAGGACGGGGCGCACGATCGGCCATTGTCCGATTCGGCCTAGCCATTTCTGGCCCGGTGTAAGGCCCCACAATGTGGCGAATGCGCCTGATCCCACGTGAAGTTCGCCGCTTTCATCGATCACGTGCAGGCGTTCGCGGACGAACTCCAAGTCTGCGCCAATCTGCTGCACCGCCTCGTTGTCGGAATGGACGTCGATCCATTCGACCTCGGCGTCGCTGCCGGCCAGTTTCCGGCGCTGTTGCCTGATGCCGGCGTCACAGACCGACCTTCGTCCTTGCCATTTGCGGTTTATGTAGGGTGTATGGGCGCAGTACGCCACAATCAAACAGACGTCTGGCCACGCCTTGCAGGACCAGAACCTTGAACGCATAATCAACCTTGCCGTGCCATCGGGCTTTGGCGCGGGTGGAGGGGAGGCCATTTTGACGGCCGGGTTCAGATTTATCATCGGTGATTTTGCGTCCGCGCAGGTATGATTTAATAATTTTTAATCCTTTCCCTCTTATGCCAGAATTTATCATTTTGTCAAGAAAAATTTATGTCAAGAATGATTTGAAGTGTCAAATGTTTTTTTTTTTTAATTTGCATCATAGAAAACAGTAGCCACATGGAAATCATCATCTAAACAATCATTTATTTCTAATAAAAGAGCTGCAACTGCGAAATTTAATGTTGCTCCTTACTTTCAGCTGAAACAACTTGTTTTTTTTTATAACCTTATATAAGAGCTGCTTTGTAGAGCATGCAGTGAGTCCAGGAAATATTGGGTGTGTTCATTTCCATTAGTGTTAGAAGATGTGGTTCGCGTCCCGGCATTGACTTTGCATTGTATGTGTTATTCCACAATATGCCTTTTTCATTAAAAAATTGTCAATTATTTTGAAATTTCATTGGATATGACTTTGCGAGGAATTAGTTTGGAAAAAAAGTATTTTCAATTATATTCTATTCTTCAACACATTATGTTACACATTAATTACAATATTACAAAACCAGCATTCGTGCCTCCCCAGAGAGGCGTGCCTCATAGTTTAGAAAACGTTGGTTTCACAAATGACTCTAAGTGATCAAATGTTATACATTTAAAATTATTAAGGTGGTAGTATTACTGTTCAAAATCAGAAAACACTAGGTAGTTTCTATATTTCACAAATAGTATTTGATTTTCTTCAAAGCTGAATTTAAAGATTTCCGAGCTTGCTGATAATGAATCTATGGCTTTTATTACAGTGTCGACATCCAAAATCAGTACTCAAACAGATATTTTGGTTACGGCATCCGCCACAACCTAATTTAAAACGAACTCTAGAACATAACAACCGGAAAAAAAAAACACATTTTGAGATAAAAACTAACAAGTGAAGAAGAATAGATATTTTAAAGTGGTTCAGGAACGGCAACTATTATTTCGATTAATCTTAATGGTAGAAGTTTATTGCGAAAACAAATTTAAGGGAAATTCGAAATATAGTGTGAAAAGAAAAACCCTTCAAAAATGGTTTCGACTCGAATTGTGAATTGTACAGCTGGAATATCAGTAGACGAAAACCTCAGGTAGGAGAAATGCACTCCACCATTTTGAGTATTAAGCAAAATTATTTTTACGCAGAGTCTCAAAAGTCTTCGTTTTGTTCGTATTCCGCTTTTTTTTACGCCGCTATTGGGGCGCTGAAATGTCCTTTAAGGATTCTACATGGGGTTAGTATGTTACACGCTATTGGAAATCAGATTGATGCAAGAAATTTCGACTTGTATATCTGAGGGCCCAAAATTAGACAACTTCCTTGTAACATCCCCCTCTCCGTATCCAAATTCACTTGTATTAAGATTTTTTGCATCTTTCAACTCATAATGACTCAAGATATATTTTGAGAATACTCCTAATAATAGAACAATAATAAATAATCGTCGACCTCGCAGCGCATGGAGGCGAGCATCGCGTTGATCTTTTCGATCTTTTCGGCGTTGCTGTGGCCGCCCGCCTGGGCGGGGACCGTGAAGGCGGCGAGCGCAAGCGCAAGGATGCCGGTGCGGATCATGGGTGTTCCTCCCTTACTGGATGCTGATGGCGACGCGCTGGGTTTCCCCGGTGCTGCCGGGGATCTTGAGTTCGTAGCGCCCCGGCTTGATCGCGATGAAGGACAGGTGGATGGTCCCCTCGTCGTCGAATTCGAAACTGTCGAGCCCGAGCGGCCGGATCTCCAGATCGTTGATCACGACCTCGTTGATCCAGATGGCGCGAAAGAATTCCGGCCCCACCAGCGCCAGCTCCGCCGAGCCGTCCGACACGATGTCGATCTTGTAATAGGCGCCCGATTGCAGCTTCATCGGACCGTCGGCCAGCGGCTTGCCCGAGGCCATGGTCAGGGGCGGCAGCGTCTCGCGGTTGCATTTCGCGAGCAGGCCCGCGAAGCTCATCTTCTTGGCCTCGCAGAGCGGCGCGGCGCCCGCGGCGGTCGGGATCGCGGGAATGGCGACAAGGGCGGCGAAGGCCGCAGGCAGCAGGCGTTTCATGATCTTCTCCCTTATTCCGGCGTGACCACGACGCCCCAGGGCTGTTCGCCCACGGCGATGGACTTGACCACCTTTTCGGCGGCCACGTCGATCACCGACACATCGTTGGAATTGCCGTTGGTGGTGAACAGGTATTTCTGATCGGGCGTGAAGGCGAGTTGCCAGACCCGCTGTCCGACCAGCAGGTATTTCTCGACCTCGAAGGTCTCTCCGTTCACCAGCGCGACCCGGTTGGAGGGCCCCAGCGCCACGAACACCTTCTTGCCGTCCGCCGTGACGCGCACGCCGACCGGTTGCAGCGCCTCGGGCACCACGCCCGGAACCTCGAAGGCGATCTTCTTGAGGATGTCGCCGCTCGACGGATCGATCACCGCGACCGTGCCGCCGATCTCGGCGGAAACGTAAAGCAGAGAGCCGTCATCGGTGAACTGCGCGAAGCGGGGGCGTTGATCCACCAGCACATTGGTGTCGATATCGAAGGTTTCGGTATTGATGAAATGGGCCATGTTGGTGGTCTCTGAGGTATTGACCACCACCTTGCCGTCCGGGCTCACGCCCATGCCCTCCGGTTCGACGCCGACCGGCACCTCCGCGAGCACGCGGCGGGTCTTGACATCGACCACGGTGACGATGTTGTCGTCCTCGTTGGCGATATAGAGCGGGTTGCCCGACGGGTGCAGCACGAACAGCTCCGGGTCGGGGCCCGAGGGCAGCGTGTGGAGCTTGCGATAGGTTTTCGGGTCGAACACGTTCACCGTGTCGTCGTCGGAGGCGCAGACGTAAAGCTCCTTGCCGTCGGGCGAGATGGTGATGCCGCGCGGGCGGGCGCCGGCGTCGAACTCGCCGACATTTTCTGGCATGGGAAGATTTGGGGTGGAATGACGATAATATGCTGTTGGCTATTTGCCTATAACCGAAACAACAAGATCATTAGCATAAATTAAGGACAGAACTGGCCTTAGAAATGAACTTCGCAGTTCATTTGATTGACACCAAGCTCAACTTCAGACGATAAGTGGAAAAGACATTCCAAGGAGATCCCCCTTCCAGACAAATTTTGCTTCTCAAAAGTCAAGTAGACGGAAAAATATGTTTTTTTTTTGTTGTTGTTTTTTTTTAATAAAATACGAAAAGCAGTAAAGATATTTTCCTGTTATTATCTAGGACCTTCGGAGACGATAATATTTGGCCTAATATGTTGTGATTAAGGTAATCTTATAATGAATACCTTTCATAAAACAACAATTTAAAAAAAATGATAAACCGTATTGTTTCTATTCATCAGTGCCTTTATTTCACAAGCTATTGCGGTTCGTCTTATTTTTTTGTTCTTTCTTCTTCGACATTTAAGTTTCTTTACGGTGCAGACTCGATTATTTTTTGAATACTTTTCTTAATCTAGATGAAAGAAGTTGGACAAGACCCCGAAGTAGTTGCAAGGGAAATAGCTGAAAAAGTCCGAGATCTTCAGGGCATTTCTCCCGGAGACATTGCAGCCAAAGCTATGCTACTAAATAAAAAAGAAGTCCATGCGAAGGTTAGTTTAACTTTAAGACCTTATAAGGGTTTTTTGAGTTTCTCTTTTCTCTACTGTGCTGGAACAGGCCTCGGGAAACTGTAATCGAATTGTTTTTCTTCTGTCTTAGAGCCTCTTAAAAGTCTATTCTGAAGTAGCTTGCACGGAGTGGTTTTCCGTTCTTGTCCGTGTGATAGTTTGATTTTCTTGTGAGACTCATCTTCCAATCGTCTACCGTTTCTGTAAAGAGAAGGAAATAGAACGCCTTTCTATACAGTAAGAACACGTATTTTATTGTGATCTTTGGGCAATATATGTCGCTAGGAGACAAATGACGGTAGAAGGAAAACCATTTATGGTCTACCGTGGACATTCATTTCTCGGCACTCAATAATCACGGTTTTTATTTGATTTGTCCTTCAGGGGTTCGACGAATATTCATTACGTGGAAAGTGGTAGTTTAGTATTTTGAAGAATTACGGAAAAAGCAAACTGAAAAAGATTATAGTTCATCGAGCAATCAAAGTGTGTGAGTTAACAAACTGCTTCATTTATTTGTGGTGAGTCTTCTTCTCAAAGGTCAAGGAAGGAAAAAATTCTTGCGCTAGGAACGCCAAGGGCAGTTGTTCCTGGTTATTGGACAAGTAAATATGTTGTGCTGCAATACTGAGTATATTTTTGTACTTTTGTGTTAATTGAGTTTAAGACTATGGACCAACAGTTGTAGGATATATGAACTAATGGAGAAAAACAAAAACAAAATCGTCCTTAAAAAAAAATTGAAAAAGTCTTGATCAGCATTGAGGGGAATATCTAAAAGGGATAAGGAGGCCCGTGGCCCTCCAAGCACTTCTAACCATCCCTTGAAAATTTTAACTTAATACCCTCAGCCATTCCTGGGATATTGCTGGTGCACCCTTTTGACAATCAGCATGCATGTAGTTTTTTTTTTTTCATTTTATTCAACATTTCCTGAAAATAGTTAGAAGTAGATATAGTCGGAGTCGCAAGTAGTCATAGTCGCAGTCACTGCCAGTCGTATTTGCAGCCGCAGTAGTAGTAGCAACGGCCCTGAAATTTTCATGCTTTTACCCTTGGCCGTTCCTAAGATATTGCAGAATGCCACTTCAGAGTTTACATAATGTCTTTTGATTTAGTTGAGTGTCCACCCTCATCATTCTTTGAAATTTTACCTTAACTCCCATAGCTATTTTGGGCACACCCACTATCAAACATTCCCCTTTTTGCAATGATAAATCCTGCATATAAATAAAGGGTAATTTGCATAATTTGCAATACTTTCCCCGTGGGAAATTTTCATCAGTATTGGGGAGGGAATATCTAAAAGGGTAAGTGGAGGAGAGGTTGGCTGCTTTCTGATCACTTTCGGGTATTCTCCTGCACATGCCCTGATAGTTTCAGCTTCATAGCCTAAGCCATCCCCGAGATATTACGCATATGCCCTTTTGACAGCCAGAATGCACGTGTTATGTTTTGATTTTGTTCAATATCCATCTCAAAATTTCCCGAAGTAGTCTGAAATTTTGTGTTTTGATCTTCCTGAAAGTATTTCCAAATAAAAGTAGTTTCAGTCTCAAGCAGTTGAAGTCACAGTCGTCACAAGTCACAGTAATAGTCGCAAGTACATGCAATTGCAGTCACAGTAGCAGTTGTTATAGCGGCAGCCCTGAACGTTTCCAGTTAATGCCCTCACACGTTTTCAAGATATTGCAGATACGCCTTTTGATCACTTGGATGCATATAGTTTCGTTTGATTTAGCTCAGCATACCCCTCAACATTCTCGAAATTTTGCGTCAATACACTTAGCCTTCTCGGACACACCCGGAATTAAGCATTCCCCCATTCCCTAGTGATAAATCCTGTATGTGAAAAAGAGGGCTGTGAGGGAGGGGGCATGGCATCCCCGAAGACATAAACGGTTGTCCTTTTAACAAAAATATTTTTTCAATTTCTATTAGTGTCTAGGGGAGCATCTTAAAGGGTAAGGGGAGTGGAAAGGTTGCCCCCCGATCACTTCGACAGCCCTCTTAACATGCCTTAAAAGTTAGATATTTCTCTTGCGCCTTTTTGACTACCATCCTGCATATTGTGTGCTTTGATTTTGTTCTCCCTCGACATTTTCTGAAAGTTTCACTTGAATGCTAGCAGAAATAAAGTCAAATAATCTTTCAAGCATAAAACTACCATAAATCACCATCGATAAATAGATGAAACCCAAACCACATAAATATGTTTTTCCAAAATTAAGGCCCTAAATGAATTTCCCCGAAGTTGTGACCTATCTAGATCATTTTTTTTTCTTCATATCGGAAACCGAACAATTATCTCATTGCGAACCATCCTATCAAGCGAACAATAGCCACAAAGCACAGCATTTGATACGAAGGAATTAAGAATCTGAGACTCACGTCAGAGCTACCAAACGAAAATGTCTTTCTTTAAAAGCTCGGAATGAACTGATGTGTCAACAAATAAATTTGTGTTTCGAAAATCCTCCTGCTTATGATGAATTTTTTATCTTTCAAGGGCCTATAATTTCAGTCAGTTGACGGCTTATGAAAAATATTAAGGGGATGGGAGGGAAAAGCAAATTTTTACAAGGTCGTGACCAATCTAGATCTTTTTTTCACACCAGAAAACGGTAGTATGCCAATTTTCTAAAAAAAAAAAATTAGTGTGCCATTTTCGAGAAAAATTTACAAATAAATAAAAAATATACGCATTGACGTTATTATTCACTTAATAACATGAGATATTAGTCGCATGAAAAAAAAACGAACTTTTGTTCTTTTGTCATAATTATGAACTTTTGCTCGCTTCCTTCTGTTAGGATTTGGAGGATGTAATCCCTGTTTCTACTTTTCTTTTCAAACAATCTGTAAAACCTTGGGAATTTTCGGTAGAAAATCCATAGATCGTTTCTGAGTTAGGTAGAATTTTCCGTCAAACTGTTTTTTTTATTTCATGCTATATTTTTGGGGGTGTTTCGAGCGATTTGCGAATAAAGCCCACATTCTAAAAGTTTCACAGAGGAGCCAGAAGCCAGAAGTCAGAGGAGCTGTGAGCTACAGGAGCTAGGTATGATTTTGGAAAGAAAAGTCGGATTTTATTGATCAATATTTGTCAAAGCTGACTCAAAGAATGAATTCAAACTATCAAAAAGACCTATAAATTCTTTACGTTTTCATGGATGTTCGGCAGTTTTGGTATCTTCTTTGTCGAGAGATGGGTTGGGATTTCGGTAGATTCCAAAAGATGGTAGAAGTAGAATCACTGGTTACTTCCTCTTTTGCTCGTGATCATTCTTGTTTGTTTCAAGTTTGTCCTCTTAAATAAGTTTTCGGTCATTTTTTTGTTCCAGTGCTGCTCCTTACTTCTCGTCAAAAATTTTGTTCTATTTTGATTTATTTTACCAGGACATTTATCATAATCTTTTTAAAAAGATCAATTAGAGTGTAATCTAGGTTCGGATCTTCGGATAAGCTTTGTTTCAGAAGAGACTGGAGACTTTCTTTTTCTTAGAGCAGACTAAAAAGTCGAAAATCATAAATGTAAAAAATTAAAATTTCAAACTCTTTTTTTAAATGAACTCAAAAGTAGATATTATTTTTTGCCTCAAGAATCTATAAACAAAAGTGAAAACGGGGGGGGGCAAAAAACGAATTGAGTTTCACATCGGTCATTTGTTTCTTTTTTCAGTAAAGCGCAAATTATTTCTTTAATTTTAAAATTTCTTTTTTTATATGTGTTTCGATCTTAACTGACGTCTTCCGGAGAAGATTCTAGGCCGTATGAGGCCAACAATACACAAAGCCAAAAAAGAAACATAACTCTTGTGCTTCCTTTTCAAAAGAGTGCTTTAGTTCTATCAGTTTATTTTGAATCATATTTTGACACACTAATAATATCATTATTTATTTTTGGAGGGAAAAACAGCCCTCATAGAGAAAACTGGCTATTTTTAAAACCATATTAGCAAATGTTAAGGCGGGACAGTGAATTGAATGGATTTGTACCGTCCGATAAGCGTATAGTATGCGTATACCGAAGAGCTTTACTATCAAAAATCTGACTGGTTCTTTCTCCACAGATAGTTTATTTTAGTCGGCTATGCTGGATTTTGTTTCAAGCTTGTATTTTTTACCCCACGTTTTATCCTATACTCTTATGGGGATTGCTTGTCAACAAATTTTTATCCGGCCATTTAGTAAACATTGTTAAATTGCTAGTAGTCGGACAGCAGGAAACAACTAAAGTAATTAAATTGCTAGTAATTGTTGTTAAATTATTAGAAGTCGGAAATCAGCCACGTTACTTTAAAAGCTACTATAAAATCTATTTTCAAACACTTTAGACAAAGGCGACAAAATTGCAATAGAACGATAATTATTCACATCATATTTATCACCTTTTTATGTAACAAAATTACCCGGCCAATTTTCCATCTGCTAGGAAACATACCTGAGTTGATACATGAATTAAAAATATTAATAAGGGGTTCAACAATCGCTCCAGCAATATTTTTTAACAACTTTGTCGATAGCCAGTCATATCCCACTGAATTACCACTTTTTATATTTTTAATAGATTTATGAAATCCAGCAAAACTAACTAGGGTTAGAAATATACTCGTACCTTCAGAGGGAGGGGAATAGTGTTTATGCATCGTGCGAGAAGAAAAATCTATTTTTACAGAAACAATAGAATATCAAACGCCAACAAAATAATCACTAAACATATTAGCAACAGCTTGCGGTCCCTTAACTTCTTCACTATTTATGTCATATAATACCTCGGGTTGCGATAACTGTTAATTTTGTTCAATTTTATCATTCATCAAACTCCAAGTTTTCCTGGGAGGATCAGAATTTTGAAATGAATCTTCATAATAAGTTCTTTCACTTTCTCTAAAAGTCTTACCAACAAGTTTTTGTAGTTTTTAAAACGCATTATATTTATTTCTATGGGATTCTACATCTTGATTTTATATGTCTCTTTCTCAATGGAATTCTATACGGGCAAAATTGATCAAGCTTTTCAGTCAATATATCATAAAACTTGTCTATAGGATAGATTTGGAATCTTTTCATTAATTACTGGACTCCACTTAACGTCACCTAGCCCTTCCCATCTGCCACTGGTAACCTTCAACAAAAGTTCTCGCCGTGTCTGATCGCCCCGACCGAGCCCATTCTTCGCGTGAGGTATAATCAGAGGATGGACGCTGAGAGCCAAAACGACGATGACTTGCTTGCCAAAGCAATCCAAGGCGACGAGGCTGCGTTTGCGGAGGTCTTCGAAACTTATCGACCGCGGCTCAACCGCATGATTTCATTGCGGATGGATCCTCGTGTGCAAGGACGTCTGGATGCATCAGACGTTTTACAAGAGGCTTTCATCGAAGCGTCTCGTGGGCTTCCGTTCTATGCCGCCGAACAGAAAGTTCCTTTCTATCTTTGGTTGAGATTGATCGCCGGACAAAAGTTAGCTCGGGCACATCGTACCCACTTAGGCGCGGCGAAGCGTCAGGCCCAACGAGAAGTTCCGCTCGCACAGCCAGCTCTTCCGGACCTTAGTACGATCAGCCTTGCGTCTCATTTGCTGGGCAACTTGACGTCCGTCAGTGGTCAAATCATGCGTGACGAGGCCAGAGCGCTGGTGCACAAAGTTCTTGACGACATGGAACCGCACGATCGAGAAGTTCTTGCACTACGACACTTTGAAGAGATGACCAACCGCGAGGTAGCGTCGGTCTTGGAGATCACCGAAGCTGCTGCCAAGAGTCGATACCGACGTGCATTGGTTCGGGTGACCGAGGCAATCGAGCAGATTCCGGAATTGCGCGACGGTTTCGATCCCTCTTCAGCGAAGCGGATGCGTGATGAGTGATCATCAAGACAAGCTCGACGAACTGCTGGATGAATTGCTGGAATCCTGTCAGCGCGGAGCGAGACCGGATATCGATTCGATCTGCGACGAGTATCCCGAACACGCACAAGAACTCCGACGGCTCTTGCCCTCGATGATGCTGATGGAGGGAATTCGATCCGAAAAGCCGATCTCGCTGGAGTCCGAGGGGGATGATTCGGGCGTCCCTGAGCACATGGGAGAATACCGCATCATTCGCGAGATCGGGCGTGGCGGAATGGGCGTGGTTTATGAAGCCGAGCAATCCTCGCTCGGACGTCGAGTGGCGATCAAAGTCTTGCCGGGACTGATCGCGAAAAATGAAACTGCCAAGATTCGTTTTGACCGCGAAGCACGCGCTGCGGCGCGCCTGCACCACACCAACATCGTTCCGGTTTTTGATGTGGGGCAAACCGACGAATCGACTTACTACACAATGCAGTTGATTCAGGGAACAAGCTTGGATCTTGTCTTGGAAGAGCTTCGATTCAGGGAAAACAACGATGATCGCGGCACATCATCATCAAAGGATGAACAACCCTGCATGGAGGATTCCAGTGCGAGCGATGCCGGTCGTACATCCAGAATCGTGGCCGGACTCCTTTCGGGGCGTTTTGTTTCCAGAAACTTGCTGTCAACGAGTTCGGTCAAAGCGTTTTCGAAAGAAGTGCGTGATTGGAACCGACGTGCGAACCTGTCTAATCAGCGGGTATCCGGCTGTTTCCCAGTAAACAATTTGATCCGCAAACTCAAGCAAGGCCGGGTCATGGGTTACGTAAACGCACGTCATGCCCGATGCGCGCAAATTGCGCATAATCGCCTGTTCGCGTGGACCATCCACGTGGGCCGTACCTTCATCAAGAAAGAGGAGTTTTGGTTTGCGATACAGCCCCCGCGCCAGCACTACCCGCTGCTGCTGACCCGCGGACAAGGATGCCCCCATATCGCCAATGAGCGAGTCATAACCCATTGGTGACGCTATTAATTCATCATGAATTTCCGCCTGTTTGCAGGCTTCCTGGAGAAGCTGCGGGTCGATACTGGCATCGAAAAATGCAACATTTTCCCTGATCGTGCCACTGAATAGCTGCTCGTTCTGCATCACCGCCGCCATGTTGTGACGAAGCGACTTCTGTCCCAGGACGTTGAGCGGATGGCCATCAATAAATAACTTTCCCGAATCGGTGCTCAGTAAACCCATTAAACATTTGAGCAAGGTTGTCTTGCCCACGCCGCTGGCACCAAAAATTGCGACAAATTGCCCCTTCGTTATCGAAATACTGAAGTCAGAGAAAATCGGCGGTTCACCCTCTGCATAGGCAAACGATAGCTGCCTTGATTCAAGATTTCCCTCTACGGGCAGGAGTAACGAGCTGTCGACGTTTGCATCAGGTTCTTTTGCGGTTTGGGTAATGTCGGACAACCGTTCCAGATGCAGCTGCAACATTTTGAATTGAATGCCTGCATTGATAATTGAAATGACAGCACCGCTGAAATGAGAGCGATACGCCAGGAAAGCGTAGAGCATGCCTATTGTGAGCTGATTGGACAGCACCTCCTGGGCACCCAGGTAAATGATCAGCACATATTCAGAACCGGTGATCAGGTTATTCAGCGCCTCGAATGAAATGCCGAGCCTGCCTAATTTTGTATTGGTGTTGATGCACGTGGCGAACCTGTTCTGCCACGCGACCTGGCGGTCGAGTTCCTTGTTCGCAAGCTTAAGCCCCTGCATGCCACGGACCGTTTCCATAAAGTGACTATCCAGATTTGCACCGGCGACAATGTCCTCATTCTGCGCGGTGCGCAGCGGCCCGAACTGAGCCAGTCGGAACAGCGCATAAAGCCCCAGAGAGACAATTACAACTATGGTAAGAATCGGTGCATACCAGAGCATCAAGGCAATGGTAGTCACTGCCAGCAGGCCATCAATGACAATTGCAACCGCACCGTTGGTGACAAATTCTTGTATGGGTCGGGTTGCACCGAAACGGGAAACCAGGTCGCCAATGTGTCTTTTTTCGAAGTATGAAAGTGGCAAGCGCAGCAGGTGATGAAGAACGCTGTTGCCAACATCGTAGTTGAAGCGATTTGCCAGATATAAGTGGGCGTAACCGCGCACCATTTTGGTCACAACGCAATTTGCTTTTCATAATCGCGAAAGAGCTCTCGAACCTTTAGAGGATCATTGTAAGGCAGAGAAATCGTGTGCTTGACAATGTCATTGGGAACCCCCTGTGATGAGGACTCATGGCTGATTTGGCTCACTGCAGATCCTGCTCGTATCAAAAAGGGATCGGCATGACCATGATAGTTGCCATTAAATTTCACGATATAGGGCCGCCCCGTATGCCCCCTAGCTACACGTGCTGCTGTCATCGTTGCTTCTGTCCCAGAAGAGACAAAGCGGACCTGATCGATGCTAGGGATAAGATTCACGATGAGACGAGCCAACTCCTCCTCAATTCCAGTCGCTATCCCAAATGAGCTCCCCTCTCTCAAGCGAGAGGTCGCCTTACCCACGACTGAGGGTGGAGCATGTCCATGGAGCATCGCTCCCCAGCTCATGCAGTAGTCAATATAGCTCTTTCCTTCGGGATCCCAAATGGTGTCCCCTTGCCCTTTCTCGGCAATGAGAGGGTCCACCCCAAGCCCAATAAAGGCACGTACAGGAGAGTTCACCCCTCCTGCTATGACTTCAAGGGATCTTTCAAATATTTCCTGACTCTTCGTTGTTGCAGCAAGACTCATGCGTTTCCTCCGGTGTTTCGAACCTAACTCAATATTTTGAAAGCATGCCTTTTGTCCCTTTTTTCCCAAATTTTAGCATCATTTCTTACCCTACTTTCTCAAGTATGTGGATCGAAGTGATACTAAAAATTTGAAAAAAAATCATCCAAAAATCATTACTTTACAATAGTGAGATAGGTTCTTGTGCCCATCATTGTCAAAAATTCCTTTTTTTATAAAGGAGATTTTTTTATCTTCTGTTTCTAAAAATTACAAAGAGTCAGCGTTTTGCATAATTATTAAATGTTAAGATTAAATAAAGAGCGTAAAACAATTTCTTTAATTTGTACAAAAATAGACAGTTAGATATACTCGCATGCGAAAGGTGAAGTATGTCTAAAAAAGTTTTACAAATAAAAGAGGATGTCATTCATGGGTAATGCCAATATTTTAACTCTTCCTTCTTCTATCGCTTCGGCTAATGACCGAGCACAAGCTCATGCCCTCGGCAAAATCAACCAACATGTTCATGAAAACAACCGTACCATGCGCGCCCACATCTACCCTCTTATGCACGAGCTTTCAGCTTTGCTCCGTGAAGGAGAAGATGGGACGCATAATTTGGAAGAGGCCCTCTCCCATCTAGACCTCGAAAAACTCGGTGAGCTTTACATGGCCTATAGACCAGAGCTTATGGATGCCATGAGCGATGGCTCAATCAATGATGGTGCCCTTCACGATCTTTTCCCTGAAGACCTGTCTGAAGTTACAGGTTATCAGCTGAAAAAGATCGAATGAAAACTCAAAGTATGGCTTGACAATTGCAAAAACGTCAATAACCAAAAGACACAAGAGCTTTACTTCAATGCCGGTTGTAGTTGAAAGTCATACTCTTGATATCCCTGAATATCTAAATCATTTTAAATGTGAAACCAGATTTAGAAGTCGAAACACACTTTGTGCCTGCTGGTTGTCAAAAGGCTGCATCGGTAATATCTAAGGAATAGCTTAGGGTATTAAGTTGAAACTGTCAAGATGCTGGGGGGATGTTGAAGAGTTATCAAAAGGAAACCTACTCTCTTTCTAGATGTCCCCTCCCCGTATTATTGATCGACATTTTGAAATAGTGATTCTGTTTAAATATCCAAAAGATATAGCAAATATGTTTTTGGGATGCCACACATCTCACAGCCCCAGGACAAGGATCGTAAATTATGCAAATTGCTAATTCTTTGAAATTCTGGATTCATCATTTGGAAAATGGGGGTGGATTGCTTGATTCTTGGTGTCTAATAAAACGTGAAGGATATTAAATTGAAATTTCGGGGAGTGTTCAGGGATGTTTTCAATTAAATCAAAAGATACTGCATGCACTCAATTTATGAAAGAGACGTGTCTGCAGTATCTTAGGAGCCACTAATGCCTGAACCCACTAGAAGTTTCAGGTTATTTTTAAAGGGAATTTTAAAATAGATGGGGTTAATCAGCACCCTTCCATTACCTTTTTAACTGTCATAACCTCAAAGATATATGATGAAATTTTGGAACAGTGATCTTGCTCAAAATCAATAGGTCAAATATCTAAGCCCCTGGGGATGATATAACCCGCCCCCCATAAATTCTAGGTCAAGAAGTCAAAGTTATAAGAGTTGCTCATCTTTTATAGGTCAGGACAGTTATTTGGAAAAGGAGGAACGTTGGATGTCCACTTTGGATGTCCGGTAATTAAAGATATCTATTGTCCAGGTATTTTTGATTAAAGGGTAATTTTTGAAATAAGCCATTTCCTAAAATTAAAATGTAATATATATGCTAAGACTTGAACTTTTAATCTTTGAGAATCCCTTTTAATTTATCTTAAGGCTTGAAACCATTGGTTTGTCGATTTGTAGCGTGTTATACTTCCAGTAAAACATGAGAACAATAGATCTAACAGATATAAAACCAGCCAATGATTTGAAAATTTTTGAAAAACTGTGATTCTAGAGTTTCTAAAGGGGTAACATATATTTTTTTATACATGCTTGGTTTGGCTTAAAAAAATGGACATAACTCTTTCCTTCTCCAATTCCTTTTAAAATAATTGTAGATTTTAGGAATATATAAGTTCTTATGAGAGACAAGTTATGAAACATCTAGTCTATAGCTAGTACTCTTAAATTGTCTACTGTACGGTAAAATTAAGCAATCCCATATCATTCTAAAAATATTATTCTTATATAAAAAGGTCAGAAAAGGTGCGTTAATTGGAATCAGTTGTATAATGCAAAATTTACAAAGAGTCATAAAATTAACTTTCCTCTAAGTCTAATTTGCAGTATCAGGCACTGCCCGGTGATGTTCATGGCGTCCTGGCTGACCAGGAACACACAGGCCCGACCAATATCCTCAACCGTTTGCGCACGACGCAGCGGCGTGCGGTCAAACACCTCCGGGTAATCACCCCGGGCAATGCCATCGAACCAGTCTCGCGCCTGCATGCCCTGATATTCCGGAATCTGTTCCACCGCCCGCTGTGCGTTTGCGTGCCACGCGTCAGTGTAGACAATGCCGGGACAAACGGCATTTACGTTGATGTTCGCCGGGCCCAACATCTCTGCCAACGTCTGTGTGTAGTTCACCAGTGCGGCTTTCATGGCGCCATAGGAAGGATGCACAAAACTGGCCAACATCTTGTCTGACAAGGAAGTGCGCCCGGCTATGGATGAGATGAGAATGATCTTACCGCTGCCGCGCTTGCGCATGTGCGGCACAACCGCTTCGGTCATCATCACCACTGGTTTCAGGTTTTGTGCATACAGTGCGTCCCACAATCCGGCGACCGGACCTAATTCATGATCTTCCGGCGGCGCCATGCTCTTTGGTCCCGCGCCAACGTTATTAATAAGTATATCGATTGCGCCGTACTCACTCAGGGCAAGTTCGCGCAACGCAAGCATATTGTCAGCGTCGGTGATATCACCGGCCAGCGACACTGCCTGTCCGCCTGCTGCCTGAATGGCCGCCACTGTGGATTGGGTGGTTTCCGGCGTATAGGAGTTCACCACCAGCCTGGCCCCTTCGGCAGCCAGGCTGAGCGCAATACCGCGCCCTATGCCACGGCCGGCCGCTGTGACAATCGCCACCTTGTCCTGCAATTTCACTCACTTACCTCCAGGTCGCGTACATCTACGTCCTCAAGCCGCCGCGCGAGACGGCGCATCCAGGCGTCCATCATCGCTTTGCCGCGACCGTCCCCCACTTCCACCGTTTCCACGGACGAAAGGTTAGCCATCACCAGCAGCAAGCCACGCTGATAGTCCAGCCGAAATTGTTCGAAGCTATACAACGGTTGGTTCAAGGTCTGATGGTAAACATGCAGAATACCATCCACCACTTCGCGGCCGGCATTTTCATCCAGCGCACTGGTCAGGAAATAAGCCACATCAAATGCCGCTGGCCCGGCGCGTACCAACTGCCAGTCAATAAAGGCACAGTGCTCGCCGTCGAACACCACATTATCCAGGCGCAGGTCACAATGCAGCAGCGTTTTCGGCGCACCGGCAAAAAGGCCGCGCGTCAGCTGGTGACCACGGGGTTTCATCCAGGCAATTTTTTCCGCCATGCTGGATGGCGCGAAGTTCACAAAGCTGTCTGCATGCTGGGTAAATATGCCATGCCGCAGGCGCGCGTCGATGTCCAGGTCCAATAGCCAGAAATGGTTGTTTACCGCCTCACTGTCCCAGTACGTGCTGTGCAAAGCGGCAACTTCGCGCAAAACCTGTGCGCAACCTGCATGCACGTTAAACACATATTTAACATATAGATAGACTTTACACCTTGATAAATGTATCAAGTATTGCTGGGCTTATCAACTCTTGAAAACTAACAACCTGCTTACAACGTTTCATCCAAAAGCTCTAGATATCACAAATGACATTTACATATTCAAGGCGTGAGAGCCTTTGCTGTTGTCAAAAGATTGAAATGTAGAATAAAAGGAAATTCATTTTAATCTTCATCTTTTGTTCTTTTTTATTAATCAGAGGGCAAGAATTGCTTTCTTGGCCAATTTTATTTAATATATTTTAAAAGAGGTGCTTGAACTTGGTGAATCAAACTCCTAGAAATTTTCAGAAATTAATTTTTAAGCTGATTCTTGAAAGTCTTATTCACTTGCCTCTTCTACTTTTTTAATAATAAAGAGGTTTAGCCAGAAAGCAATTTTCGTCCTAATTAAATTTGAAATATTATGTAGTGGTAGGATCAGACTTTCCCAGATCTTGGTCATCAATAATACCTGTTTGCGGGCTAAGGACCTCTCACTTTTTTCGGAAGGCAACTACGGCCTAGATGTGCTTAAAAATTAAGCCATCGCTGGCGTGGTAGCTAACTTCGTTGCTCACAATCTATATGTGACCCTGGCTTACTGACAACACTGATGCTCGCTGAAACCTTTAAAAATAAAATCACATAATCGATTTTCGCTTAAGAATTTATCTGAAAAATAAGCATTATTCATTCCATTCTATTAATAATGGATTATCCTCTTTTGTCCGTGTCTTTCTTTCTTTTTTGTTTTTATTTTTTTTTCATCAGTGGTCATTATTAGCAATAGATAGTCGTAAATACCAATTACCAGCCCATAATAATAATATTAGTTAAAGTCAATCAAGGAAAAGTTAAGGAGTCTCTTAAAATAGAAGATATTATCAGAAAAATTAGTGTTCTTCAAACTATTCCTTTATTAATCCTTTCTTCTCGTTTTTCCTTCTTAACCTCAATCAATCAATATTTATTAATTCAAATTAAAAATATACAAAGACAATATTATGCCCCAACAGAGAGCAAAGCTCGTAAGGCTGGGGCAGTACAAATGCATAGAAAAAAAACACAACGTCTCGTCATACTAATAATTCCAAAAAGAGAAAAAAAACTAAGACAAAAAAACATACAAGGTAGGAGATAATAGAGGAGGCCACCCCAGCGTGAGAACACCACAGCAAAATACATACTAAAATCTATTATTAATCAATCCCGACATCCAGGCAAAGAACTATTTTTGAAATATGTTTTTTCAAAGAAAATCGACTTGTGAAACTTCGGGACATCTCTACTAAGCCAAGTTTATTTACAATATGAGGAATCTGGTATCTGATTGAGAACTTAGCTCTCTCTGATTTGATTGGCGGAAGGCGATACTTCTTGGAGCGGATGCAGTGGGCAGGAGAAGTGGGAGTCCCAATTATACCAAGTAAGGTTCTGACCACTTTCTAGGGCTATAATGATAGATGATAACTAGGGCTATAACGAAAGAAATCGTTATATGGATAGGACACCTTAAGCGGATAAAGGATGACAGATTGCAAAAAATTCTAGTTGTCGGCCAACCAAAGCTAATTTCTGGTAGTTTCGTTTATACTGTTCTACATTATAACAGCTCGTTATTTTAAATTTAGTTCAATGTATTTACTTATTACTTATGCAATTTACTCTGTAAAGGTTGAATGTGACATCATAATCCATGAAAAAATGCTATAGATTCTTTAGAATCCCAAGCAAATAAGCAATTATTTTTCCGCTTTCACTCTCCCCTGATTTTTTTTTTTATCGTTTCCTGGCTTTCCCGAAAAAACAAGAATGACTATTCTGAAATATCCCCCGAAATCTAAAATTTCCGCTTGTTTTAAGTCTTTTATGCTTATATCGTCATTAAAATAAAGAAATTACAAATTTTTTTTGCTTTTTTGGCAAAATTAGGCCGGTTATAAATCCGGTATAATGTGTAGCAAATAAAACATAGTTAAGAATGCCTTCTAAAATGTCTCTCACGCCTTATTGAATATTATTAAAGCACTTTGTCTTTTGTGCTACCTCGCCAAAAATCATCTCATCCTCCATTCTATATCTCTCCAGTCCAAGAAAAAGAAAAAACGAGCTAAAACGAAAGAAATCGAAAGTCTTATTATGAAAGGTATTAATTTATATTATTTTTTTTCGATTAAAACGAATCCTTTTAACCAAAGTACAAAATAAAATTGACAAAATTATAAATCAATAAAAATTTTCTTCTGACGGACAGAGTCAAATTTGAGTACCTTCGGATTAAATGCACGGTTCAGTTCACTGTACCATCACAAGATAATAGGTAATTAGTTTTTACCTCATGCTTTATCAGGGAATTTAATCAAAACCATTTCAACCAAAATTTTTTATGTTTCGATGCACATTACTAAAAATACTAAAATCCTATTACAGGAAAACTAACTGTTTTCCTATATACAAATTCATTCTTCCACTAACTAATGAAAAGACTAAAAAAAAAAAAAACAACAACAAAAAACGGGAGATTTTTACAGAATATATGACACGTTCAGAAACTCCGAGATATGAAATAAATTTCAATAATTCAGTAATTTCAATATTTCCAAAAATATAACATATTCAAAATTATGATGTACTTTTTATTGAAGAGTTACAGTAGCCTATCCGACCTTAATTGTTACCAGTTTAGTCAAATATGACCAATTTAGTGCAAATAATGACATTCAGTTGCTTGCTTTTTTCTTCCTTTTCAGGTTTCATGACTTTCGTTCTTCATTTTCCGGTTTCCACGAGACTTTGGAGAGTCCAATTTCCTTCTAAAGAGAATTGTGGAGTTCTCCAAAGAAAAAAAAAAACAGGGATAGAGAAAGCACTGCCTATGATTTAACATAATTTGGATAAATTTTAAAATCGGAGTAGGTGATTCATTGTTTTCATACATATGATAATTAACTGTACGACACGCTCTGATAGGTGCACCAGATGACAGAGGGTAGATAATCCTTTTATTTCTGTCATAAGGTCAAATAACTTTCACTGTATCGAAACATTAAGTTTTTCTGTAGTATTTACAGCTCTTTTTTTGTGATACGAACTTTTTGTGGGGAATTGTTTATCTTAGTCCCAACTTCATCTCTACTTGCACCTCCTTGCACGTCATAGTGTAAGCATAGGCGTCAGTAAGAGCTCAACTGTCTTCTATTACCAAGGAATAAAGAGATTCCAAACATAGAAACTAATATAAAAGATCTTTGTTCCATGAGATGTGAAGATTTTCCTGATCTTCCCTATTATTTGTTATATGTCTATTCTCAATCCAATTCTCCTCTTTATTTGCGTTTTCTAATTGTTTCAGTCTATGCTACCTCCCAAGAAAGGGTTGGTTCCTTTAGAATACTCTTATAATCTTTGCCATCCACTAGTGGTCATATTGTTTTATTTTTCCCCCATACGCCATACTGGTTACCATTCTTCTTCACTGTTTTTAGCTGTCCACATCACTGTCTTGTCGAATCCTCCCACCTTTTTTCCTTGTGTGAATCCTCTTGCAATCTTTTACTCTCCTATTCTTACCAAGAACTCCTCATTTTTGCTTTTTCTTCACTTTTTTCTTTTTACCCTTACCAACTTGAAAAAAAAACGCTTGGCTTTACTTGAAATTGTGTTGCAGGCAAACACGCTACATTACCTTAACAAATCATCACAACAACAAGTCTCCTGTTGCTGATACAAAATCCAAGTCCTTTTAGATTTCTTTTTATATCCTTTCCCCACTCATCTGTGGGAGCAACATTTTTTGTTTCCCCCATCTTTATTGGTTTCCATACTTTTCTGATGTTCTTAGCTACTTTTATTCCTGTTTTGTCGAATCCTCCGAGTTAAATCTTTCTTAATTTAAAAATTAAATTAAATTAATTAAATAATTTATGAATATAAGTTCATACATTTAATTAACTTAATTTGAATTAATTCGTTGGTTTAAATTCGTTTATTTTAAATGTATTAAATAGTTTATATTAATTTAATAATTATGTTAATAGTTTAAAATCTTAAATAAGAATTCCCACCCTTATTTGGATCCTTCTGTCAGGTTTCACTTTCCTAGATAAAACTTGAACACATATTTTTTGGGAGGCATTACCCACATTCCACCACCTGGGGAATATATCGGAACACCACCTACGTCACACCGTTTTGCCAAGCGTGGCACGCTGTCGCCACACTTGGCACTCACCACCTGGTGCCTGTAATTTTTGAAAGTTGGCACCCTTCATTTTTTCACTTAGTTTATTCTTAACTTTTTATAATGGTCGTGGCAGTAGAGTCAAATATTATAGCTCAAAAATTATTTATATGCATTTTCGTTATGTTTTTATGAGCCGGACAAGAAATTTTGATACGGCCTTGTGTCCTAGTTAATTTTTGTATAAAGTCAAGTACCGATTTGGCCTCCATGGGAGAGGAGGAACGGGTTTCCTGAATTCTTATCATCACATTTACTAGCACTGAACGTCAGATTGCAACCAAAGTTGATGGGAAGTAAAAACTAGCCTCACAGCTGTGCCTTTTTACGTTCTGAAGCTGATCCAGTCTCTGTTACGTGGGAGTAGGGTCTTTATAATTTCTCTTTTAATCAATGAAACTTCTAGGAACGCCTGTAGAGCTCAGTCAAACCCCGACAACATTCACAGTTAGTATTCTGGGCGCCTATACTCGATCCTACCTGTGCAATGGAGGGACCTGCATCCATCACATCTCAGTTAAGTGAGCTAGAGACTCCCAGCCGAGGTTTTAGCTGTATCTATAGAGGAGTTCGATTCTGACTACATAGCTTGTAGGGAATGTGCACCTTGAAGTTAGTGGCTGCCATATGAGCTTTCAGGTCTAGTTTATTTTTGGCTAAGATGCATGCTCATGTCCATAAGCCGGCCGTTTTCCGCACCGTTCTTAGCCGCAGGAATTCGCTCAGAAAGGCTTCATGCACGTAAAACCTACCCCATTGGGTCGTATTCCCATGTCTTGCTCCGTATCTGTCCTCCAAGGACCATAGCTTCTACAACACTTAATGGGGCCTTGGCTCTAGTTTACTGCTGTACTCTTGCTCAAGTTTTTTATTGCTTAACATGGTAAGAAAAACAAAATGATTTCCCTCGCTAAAGACTGAGATTAACTAGGCAACAAACAATATCGATAAGGATAGTGGAGAATACGCCCATGCATACCTTGCATTGAAGTTAGTGTCTTTGCTGCCGGGTTAACCTGCATAACTGGCAAACACACAAGACTGTGGAGTCTTTGAGCCCATATTGCTGAGAAAATCTTAAGATTTTGTATATTTTCCCCACAGTTTCTCATATTTACCTTACAATCCGATTTTTTTGCGTTTTTTTCAGTTCGACTTCCTCCCTCGAAATAAATCTCTACTTAAGTTACTTGTTAAACTGCTTGTGAAAATTCTATCATTCTATTTAAATAAATATTATTTGTAGATCCAGAAATAGATAAAGAAATAGATCTTCTCACCTCAGTGAGGTGAGAAGATCTTTTATCAGTCTATTTCTACCTCAAGTTTTTTCTTTTTCTTTCAATTTCGCACTTTTTTTATTGTAATTGTCACTATGCTTCTGTTATGTTGTAATAATTCTGTTATTTTACAACACCTTCAGTCAGGTAGAAAAAACGGCTTACTCTATAGTAAAAGAATTATAACAACGAAAGTTATGGCAATAGAAATGCCTTATGTTATGGTGATAATTTTCTTGTTAGTGGAGCGAGACCTGACGTCAATCGAGCATCGAAGCGCCACCCCAACAGCTAGTATATATATATATATACACATATAAATATGACAATCTTGCTAAAGAAACGTGTTGTTCTAAAACCAAACTGATTTAGTTCAATCTTATGTTTAGTATTATCATACAAAATTGTAATGGAAGTTTTTGATAATCTTGAGCCTTTGAAATTGGTATATTCTCAACGTCTTTTGGTAACTTGGTTTTGAGAGTCGGAAAAATTAAAGCTCGTTATAACAGGGAGATAAGATATCGGTGCTACATTCCTATTTACAATCAGTGGTTAAAGGTGATCTCAATCGCTGATAATACGATAATGGTTTTAAGCTGTCCATTTACGCTTTCTTCTTCTTTTTTGAAATTCAACATCAATATTTTTAAGAAAACTAATTTTACTATCTGCCAATTTTCATACATTATTTTTATGTCGGAGACCAAAAGACAAAAAATTCATCAGCACTTGTCACATATTAACTTGAATGGAGTATTTTCTGAAAAAACTAGAGCGGTGTCAATTAAACGATATATTTGTATTAACTATTTTTTTTTTATCAGAGCTATTTCTGATGCTTTATGATCTAGTAAATTTGAAGATTCAAATCTTTTATTTTTAGGAAATTCCGGGGGTAGTGAAAATCAGGCTCCAGGTATGCAATCCAAATTTGCCAGGGAATATAATACAATATGACTACCTTGAGAGTGCATATGTTTTCGTGCCTCCTGACCCTACAATAGTCTTTTACAATCATGATCCAATGCTTATCAGGAAAGCGATCCTGGCTTATACTGCAAATAGTTTGAAGAATTCTCCTCAGAAATCAGTAACAAAAAGGCATAAGGAAACAGCGTACCTGGAAGGCGAAGAAGGTATCTTTTTTTTATAAAATTGTATATGAGGTATTTAGTGTAAAACTGAATATAAAAAAGATCAAATTTCCTTTAGATTTGAAAACACTTCAAAACTCCTTAAAATAGTGTGTAACCTAACTGAGGCTATTCAATGAATTCCGAACCATAGGAAAAACTAGAGTGTAATAAAAACAAATTCATTCGACTTTCCTCAGGCGGAATTTCTTTTAAGAAATGAAAGAAAGATGTTTTTTTTTTCTTTTTTTTTTAGATACTGTTTACTTACTTGTGAGACATATTGCTATTTTTCTTCTTTTTTGGAGAATTGGATGAGGGATGGTGCCCCTCCCCTCTTTAAGTTCTAATAATTCTTCAGCTTAAATACTAAGTGTGGTTTTAAAATCGTTTTTTTTCGATTTGAGCTCCCTCTCCTCTTCTAAATGAATCAATAGATATAAGAAACAAGATCATATTTAAAGCTAATTTATTAGTGGAAGAATAAACGTAGACCCAAGCCTGCGATTTCACGGTGCTAACTATGGTTTTATTAACTTTGTATACAGGTTTTATATTCAATATTTCAAAGGGTATATTCACTCGAATCCACTCAAACAGTTCGTCACGCTGCCAACTACGCAGCGCTTCGAAGCTGGCGAGTGTGTGATGAAGCACGCGCACCACATCATCGCGGCTCAAAGTTTTGTGTTGCAGGTCCTCAGGCGACAGTGTTTTCCGCGCACCAATAAGATAGTCAACCAACGGCGCCAGGTCGCTCAGCCGCTCAACACGTTCCTGTACCACCGGCACCAGTTGTTGCAGGCGCTGTTCCGCCGTCAGCCAGTCAACAACCGTATCGGCAAATACTTCGGGCGACAACGCACGCAGATATTGTCCGTTCATCCAGGCAAGTTTGGTCTGGTCAAAGATCGGCCCACGCACCGAGATGCGTTGCACGTCAAACACGTCCACCATCTCCTGCCGGGTAAAAATCTCGCGTTCATCAGGCATCGACCAACCCATCAACGCCAGATAGTTCAGCAGTGCTTCGGGTAGATACCCCTCATCCCGATAGTAGGTGACACTGGTCGGATTTTTCCGTTTTGACAGCTTGCTCTGGTCCGGGTTACGCAGCAGGGGCAGATGTACGAGCACCGGCATGGTCCAGCCGAAGTACTCGTGCAACAGCTTGTGCTTCGGCACCGAGTTCAACCACTCTTCGCCACGCAGAATATGGGTGATTTCCATCAGATGGTCATCAACAACCACGGCCAGATGATACGTCGGCATACCGTCTGCTTTGACCAGCACCTGCATGTCCACCTGCGCGTAGGGAATTGTGATCTCGCCGCGCAATTCATCAGTGAAAGTACATTCACCCTCAGCAGGCACCTTCATGCGGATAACATGCGGTGTGTTCGCTGTCAGCTGTGCTGCCACCGCTTGCTGACTCAATTGCAGGCAATGGCCGTCGTAACGCGTGGTTTGTTTGTTTGCCTGCTGTTCGGCACGCACCTCATCCAGGCGCTCTTTGCTGCAGAAACAATGAAAAGCGTGGCCTTGTTCGAGCAGCTGCTCCACATGCGTGGCATATATTTCGCGGCGTTCACTCTGCCGGTACGGCGCCATGGGCCCGCCGACATCTGCGCCTTCATCCCAGTCCAGGCCAAGCCAGCGCAATGCGGCAAAAATTGCCTGCTCTGATTCGTCCGTGCTGCGGACCAGATCCGTGTCTTCGATACGCACCAGAAATTCGCCACCGTGGTGGCGGGCGAACGCCCAATTGAACAGCGCCATATAGGCCGTGCCCACGTGCGGGTCACCCGTCGGCGATGGTGCGATGCGGGTGCGGACTTTCAAAGCCAATGTCTGGACCTAAAATCCCATCTGTGTAACGTCTTGCGGTATCAGTGGATAGGATATGCCGGCAATTTTCTGCACCACCCTGACTACCTGGCAGGCGTAGCCAAATTCATTGTCATACCACACATAAAGTACCGCCCGGTTGTCATTCACAATGGTTGCTTCACCGTCGACAATACAGGCATGGCGGTTACCTACCAGGTCCATCGGTGTTTTTCTGCAAGACTTCTGCGACTAACCTGCATAAAGAAAACGAAATAAGTAAAATAAAATATAAGATAACTGTTCATTTGCTATGAAAGCTGTTTATAGTTTGTACGACGGTTACTCTTTTTAGGATAATTCCCTACGTCGGCTTAATCGTCGGATATAATTAGAAGAGCGTGTTTAAGCT
The DNA here is from genome assembly GCA_010016025.2 of Alatinidae sp. Z8VKAUB7J3. Taxonomy (NCBI): domain Eukaryota; kingdom Metazoa; phylum Cnidaria; class Cubozoa; order Carybdeida; family Alatinidae; species Alatinidae sp. Z8VKAUB7J3. The sequence goes on along the minus strand of JAAAKM020073195.1, from coordinate 65,504,044 downwards.
CACCTACAGCTATGAATTTTCAAGCATCAATTCTTCAGATAAACGTGAAAAGTCCTTTGCCGTATCATTATCAGGCTTGTTCATAATTTAGGTCTCTGTCAAAACATAAACCAAAAAACAAAATCACTGAGCATCTAGAAAGCGTCCTGAGCATCCATCCAAAAGGAGTCATTTCCTGCAAAAACAAGCTAAGGATTTCGGCGATGCAGACTAAAACAAGCCATATTGACTCAGTGTAAAGACAAGCTGAGAACTGACTCAAAGCGAATAAGTCGTGATTAGTGCAAAAAGACACTGAATCCTGGTTTGAGGCAAAAAGAACTAAATTCTGACTTGGTACAAAAACGAGCTAAAGCTGCAGACCGATTCAGTACTAACATAAGCTAAGTCCTGACTCGTTGCAGAAACGAGCCATCTCCTAGTTCGGTGCAAAAACATGATCAAAGCATAAAGTACTTGGATCAAATTACTGACTCGGTGCAAAAGCGAAGTGAATCCAAGCAATGGACTGACTCAGTGTAAAATTGGGCTAAGAAATAAGAGAGGAACAGCCATCCCTTAAAATCCATAGAGATCATCCACACTTTTCTGAACACAAAATATATTCTGAATAGTTTTTCTTTCTTTATTGTAGTTTCAAAAAACTAAGGCTCCCTTTTAAATCCATTCACAGCAGTGAGTCGCAAATCTAAAAAATGTATAGTAAATTAAAGAAATTGCTCGAAAATTACCAACTGGCATTTCATTTAGGCACCAATTTTCTACACTTTTGAACGAAATTATCGGAAAGTAAAATGGCAACGAAAAATGTCCTTCTAAAATAGTAAATTAATCTGATAGTCATAAATGTAAATATTTAAGATTTTTTCTATCATGTAATCTTGACTATTATTGTGATTTCTGTATATGTTTTGGTTGAAGTTTTAACAAATAAACACCGCATTATTCAAGGTAAATATCGTTTCCAATAAAGCGTATATGATACTCAAGGGTTTGAGAAGATGGGGAGTGGGGAGGATAGTACTCTTGTTTGCGATAGCTGTTATTTGTAAACACTGATTAGTAAACCTTTTTAAATAATAAAATTAAGTTAGGGCAAGAAGCAGAGATCAGCACCGCCGGTTTGGACTTCAAGATCTTATTCCAAACCCTTAATATTTATTTATGCTTGTTAGCCTTTATTTAGCCTGGTTACTCTTTATTATTTTGCTGCTAAGATTATTACAAATAAAAACTAACTGCTCAAGATATGAACCATTTTCAGTAGAGGTTTCAAGCTCAACAGAAACCACATATAGAATCTATTACGTACTAGCTGGGTCCCGGCAGCTTTGCCGCCGGGACCCAGCATGGCACATGGCAGGCTTCTATGTATGGATTCTCACTGTCTCTTGTGTTCTAACCGCAGACAGTGCTGGGTCAGTGCAGTACCGAACAATTTTTGTTCGGTTTAATTTTTAATGTTGCTCCTTACTTTCAGTTGAAAAACTTGTTTTTGTATTTAACCACATCTAGAATGCAAGTATTTTTTCCCTAGAGTGGTTTCTCAAAAAAAAAAAGGAATACTTTGCTGAACGCTTTTGAGCCGAACATATAGCCTATTGCAAAGGTGGATTAATTAGTCTAATTAGTCTAATTGATCAGTAGGAATAGTTTGAACAAAATCGTGGGAAAATAATGATAAAGAAAATGTCTCACATTGCACTAGGCTTTTACTGTAATGATTGAATCAAAGACTTAAAGTCAGCCATTTATCTCGCTCTCAATAACTCATAATAATTCTTTTCCTTTTTTCCACGTTCTGCACCTGTGTATAGATAATTTTTCCGAGAAAGGAGACATTCGCATGGTTTTGCCCATATTTGTAAGGAAAACTATATATATATATCCGCAATTGTTATTAAATGATGCATTATTGACAAGCATATGTCTGAATGATTTTATGTTGCTAATTTATTTTGACTGATTGCATTTTAGGTTAGTTATAAGTGTCAAAACTTTTCTTTTCTGTACACTTTTAATCTTTTCAATTTCCAGGTAATTTTGTCGGCGCGAATATTCAAGGAGACATTTTAAGAAAGCTCAACCAGTAAAATGTATAAAGGATGCCTATGACTACTCTACCCAGCTTCCAAGTAAGTAAATCTTCAGGCTCTTAAATTGTGTATTTGCTCACGTTCGCTTTTTTTACAGTTCTTTTTTCCGTTTGTTTGAAAAACAGTTAGCACACAAATGAAGGCATGTTTTCAGATCGTTTCTCTATACGATGTTGTTTAGAAATCAAAGAACGGAGCTTGTAATATATGCCTTCCTAAATTGCTTTATTTGCTCCCTAAATGTTTTTTTTTCTAAAATGATGTGGGTCGTCTTGACTGTCTTTTCTGTTAAACTGTTGACAATAATTTACCACATAATTATCTATTTCTCAAAGTATTCGGCAAAAGGCTGAAAATGTCTGGCTGGAAAACTTAATCCTACCATTTTGTAATCCATAAAAACTGTCTTTTTTTATCTCATTTAAAAAATAATTTCCAAGAGTTAGAATTTTGAAAAAGTGGAATGAAAATTACTTAAACTACTAATTGTACAACCAACTATTAATTATTTAGCTTTGACCATCGTTTTCTTTTTTTGTAAGATAGACCCATCCTCCCCATAGATTTACGTTCTTTTAGGTATTTTTATCGTAATTTTTTTTTTTTATAACAATTTGCCCCCGATGAATTGCCAATTATCCGGGCACGCCAGTTGGCGACAGGGCGATCTCACTGCGGGCGCAAGCCAATTGGCGCACAGCCTTCGCGCGTGCGCGCATGACGCCGCTGGCGCGATTGCGGGAAGACTGGAATACCAATACATCTGCCGGTTTCGCGATGCTGCGGGCGCGGTACAACAACGATTTTGCGGCCTTTGCGCGCGACTATTTCGCCGAATAGAGGTGCCGCTCTCGCCGCCCGTCTCGAAAATCGGGGCGGCTGCGGAAATTTCGCAAACGTGGCGAATGAGAAGAGGCTGTTGAAGGACCGTCCGCGCGCCGGGGGCATCAAGAGTGCGGTCTCCGGCAAAACGCCGGGCGGATGGCAGCATTTTGCGTCTGGACGGGTGGTTTGTCACAGTGGCACCGGCATGTGGCAGGCCTGGTCGTGGGCGGTGGGTGAACCCTCGCCAGAGGCTCGGAACCACCCACCCTACGGGTGCGATCCGTATTAACCCGGCTGCAACTATATCCGCGGCAGGGTTGGGGCCATGTCTCGGTATTTGCGGTTTCGGCGGCCTGGTGGCAGCTATTTCTTCACGGTAAATCTGGCGCGGCCCGGTGCGGCGCATTTGGTGACGGAGGTCGATTTGTTGCGTGAGGCGATGCGCGCGACGAAGCGCACACATCCCTTTGAGATCGATGCGATGGTGGTGTTGCCGGACCACCTTCATGCGGTTTGGACATTGCCCGAGGGGGATGCGGATTTCTCCACACGATGGCGGCTCATCAAGGGGCGGTTTGCGCATCATGTTGGGGGAGGGTTCGGGCGCAGTGGCAGCAAGAAACGCGCAGGTGAGCGTGGGTTATGGCAGCGGCGGTTTTGGGAACATTGCATTCGTGATGAGGCGGATTACCGGGCGCATGTGGCGTATTGTTGGATCAATCCGGTAAAACATGGATATGTCGAGCGCCCGGTTGATTGGCCGCATTCAACCATTCATCGCGATATCAAGCGCGGTTTGGTCGGGCCGGAATATGTAGGGTGGGTGGTTCCCGATGGCGAAGCCGGAGGGGTTCACCCACCGATGGGAGAGAGGGACGAGAGGGTTGGCGGGTGCGCGGTCACGTTTGATGGATGAATTCGTGAGAGCGGTGGGTGAACCCTCGCCGTTGGCTCGGAACCACCCACCCTACGGCTTGCTGGGTGGGTTTTGACGTTGGTGGGCAAGTTTTGCCCACCCTACGCTTGCTGCAATGTGTGAGAGGCCTCGCCGTCACGCCCCCACGGGGCGGCGATTTTGTTGGGTTTAGCGCTTAGGTCATTCTACGCGCCAGGGTTGCTGCCATTTAAGTGCGCCGTTCCTTGGTCGGATCGCCACCCCGCGTGACGGCGATGCACGGCTTGGATGTTGCAAATCTGTGGGCATTGGTTGACCAAGCGACGCGTCTGCAATGGTATGCTTGATACAGCGAGATTTCCCCTTTAATCAGCGTTTTATTGTTAGCCACATGAATAGCCAATTTGTTGACTTGTTTTTACAATCACCTGAAAATTAATGAGATACTTTACCAGGATTGAATTCTTCTACCCACAGTCCTGTTTCTTTATGAACTGCGTACCTTCAGGGGGGAAACATTATCACACATATGCCCGAAGGAATAAAAAAAAATGTCAAGTTTTGTCGGATATAGAAGAAATGAAGTATGATTTATTGCGAAAATAAAACATATTAAAGCTTCACTGTCCAGTCTCCATCAACTGATAATCACTTTCTAGGATACAGACATTTTTTGATATTATTGGATGGTCCCAATTGACAAGATTCCAAATTCAAAAATATCTTGAATTGGTAGTAGACTGATTTAATTTTTTTTTGCAAAAAAAAAACATGGAGTTCTGATCAAGGCACAGAAGTGCCTCTGCTCCTTGGCCAAGTTGTATGATTTTTACTTTTACATTTCTATTTCATATGTAATTCCACTTGTACCAGCCTAGAAGCCTACAAGGTTTTTCTTTCGTATATAGCTTGCATAGTACTCAAAAAGAGTTGCTCACTCTACTACCATTCTGGTAGAAGCAGGAAAAGCTTGCTTTGAAAATGCTGATCTCAATCCAAATCTTCCCATAACCTTCAAGTCTTGCTGACCAACCCCTAAAGAAGTACACTTTGATAACTAATTTGTGCAGTTCTTGCCAATTTTCTTGTGCTAACATTTCTCAAAAGCATTGTTCACCAAATAGATCTTCTGGATACCAATTATACCATTTGTCAATTTATATTTTTCACTCTCAATCACTCCAAAAGGTTTGTGTTGACATTTGGGTCATCAAAATGTAATGCTAATAATTCAGAGATTGACAAACTACTCTTATCAACTGTTCTGAATATTTCCAAACTTAAGTCTTCTGGTGTGGTGTAACTAATAAAGACCATCTTCAAATGTCTTACTACAACTCATCTCATCTTCTATATTTCAAGCCAAGAGACTGTAAGTTGTTTTATAGGGTTAATGAACAATGTGGTTTGAATGGTGTACTTTGTGTTTTTATCTGGCACAATTTCTAGAAGTTTTAGAAGTACAGTGCTATTTAATAACTGTGAAAAGACAGAGCACAGGGGTGACAAACAAAAATGATCAGTTAGTCTCAGGCTACTTTACTATAGCACATAGCTAAAATAGAAAATAACTATTAGAAATAAGAAGGTATTTTTCCTTTCCTTTAGGGTGTGCCCAAATCATGCTCTTGCAAAAATGGATGTGCAGAACATTGCCCTTGTTCTTTTGATGGAAAGTGTGATCTACTTTGCTCATGTGGTGACAACTGCTCAATAAATTCAGATGAAGAATAAAGAAAGGTGAGTTTCTCATGCATGTCTTGCCTGCTATTTTTCTTATATTGAAATGGAAATCATGACTTATCTGAAATTTAATATCGATATCGTCACCGGCCAACAAGTCTCTGAACAGCGCCCGCAGAATAAGCAGACTACCGATCAAAACCGCCACGGTGTCTGATCGGTGCATGGCGATTTTCAGAAGGAACGGCGAGGCAATGAACTCCGCCACGAAGAGACCGGCAGCGCAGATCAAAAGAATAACGACAATGCCGGCACACAATTGTTGCACGACGGGACGAGAGGTCGGCGGTTGGGCAGAAACCGCCCACGCTGTAAGCGAAAGCGTCGCCAGCAGTGGCATCAGGTGCCGTTCATGGAGGTCCCAATAGACACCCAGATAGGACGGAAACCAGTGGTAGTTTTGTGCCCTGACCAGCGCGATGAAAGTTTCCGGTTCTACTGCACCGCCTGTAACGGTGCCCTGGCCGGCAATCCAAAATAGCCAACTTCCGCATCCGACCATGGCAATTGCGCCGGCGAGCATGACGGAAAAAAGGGGCGGCCATATGCCGCGGAAAAGATTGAACAATACCGCCCCGGCGATAAACGCACCGGCGAACAAAGCGCCGATGGGATGGATCAGAAATGTAGCGACAAGAAAAATACTTGCTGTCACAAACCGGTTGCGTACCGTCTCGGTAATACAGACCAAGACGCCGGCCCACGCGAAGGCATATGTCCAGCCATAGTATGGAAACTGGAAGCGCGCCAAATCCGGCGTCGTAAGTGAGCTGGTGGTGAACAACAGGGCAGCGATTGCGGCGAGGGCCCAGGGTTCATTGGGAAACAATCGTCGCACTGCCCAGACAGTGGCCGCGGCGAACACGGCAACTTCTACGGCGATAACCGCTGCCCACACAGAAATTACGTCGAAGCCTGCCGCGTGAGCGGCCGGATATATATGGTACAAGCCAGACTTCAGCAGCTCGAGAGCGCCGCTGGGGAAGTCATTGGCGAAAAGTTCGGGGCTATTGACGGCAACGGCGACCTGTTCCGGCGAAAGCCCGTTCAGCGCCGCTTCCTCGTTGAGGTGGCGTGTTCGGAAATACACGATCAGGGCCCAAACGCCACCGGTCAGCCCAAGGGCCGACCATCGGCCTTGGACCAGTTCCGCGAGTTTCATAGTTTTCCCCGGAAAGATGGCGCGCGAGCGAGGCGATTTTCGTCGTTAGCGACCCAATGCCACGACAAGTCTGCCTTGACAAGGCAACCGGCCTGACCTTGACAACGAGAGGCACACCGGTCATTCCCGAAACCCCTGCTTGGCCAGAATCTGCAATGCACCATGACCCTTAAATCTGGCGTCGAGTTCAGCCTGATAATTCCAGCGTTCAACGAGGCGGCGATCATCACGCGCAACGTCGGCGAGGTGCAGGCACATATGCGCGACCATCTGCCCGATACGTCATACGAGATCATCGTCGTCGATGACGGGTCGACAGATGGCATGGCAGAGCAGGTGGCCGAATACGCCAAGGCGAACAAAAAAGTCCAACTAACAGAACTTCTTTGCTGATTTTCAAAACTTCAAATTCGTCTGAGCCCTGCTCCATACTGGTGTCGATCCTGTGGAGAGTTAGTACGCATGAGAATAAATCAATAGTCTAGAAAACGAGTTTGATGTTTCCACAGGCCTCACTGACAACTGCTACAACGTATTAGATTCCAGTACGGTCCTAGAGGGGTTTTAATTATCTTATTGATAGTTACAAGTGGGAGACCAACTTCAACTCATGTAAATAAAAGACTTGGAAAAAGGCCATTTTCAAACCTATGCACCCCTAAACCTTGGTTGTTCGGATTATTCGTTTATAAGTAGTAATGACACTAAATGCAACTAAATACTTGAAACCTAGTTAAACAACTCAAAATTACCAAATTTGTCGAACGAGGGATTTTTCTATTACTAAGCACTTCTTCGGTGATTCCATATTTTTGCTTAATGCCGACTGGCGACAAAATTCAATAGACAATTCCATTTTTTCTCATTGCTTCTTTCGAAATACGGCGGGGCTTCAATTATTTGTCCTTCTATTTCGACCATATTTCAACGTACTGAACTTCGTGAAGTGCCAGATGAAGAAGCAATACAGTACAGAAATACTTTTCCTGTTCCTACAATTTGTAAGTTCCATATTGATTGTATTCAAATATATTTGGTGTACACTTCAATAACTTTAATTCCATCTTATATTCAATCGTGACGCAAAATTTGGGCAAAGCTTTCTCGGCAAATTATTCTGTATTCACGGCGCTCGTAACCAAGGAAACCTACTGTTTTGAGTAAACATGTAACGATATGTGCAAAGGATTATTTAAGATGTGTCTACAAGGGATGGTAGAAGGAATGGGAAAACGGGGACGGTCGTGCAAACGCTGGCGTGACAACGTTGGTCACAGTTAGCTTTAGGCCAACTTAATATTGTAGCGAAGGACCGGAATCGATGTAAAATACATTCAAATGCTAGTGCGCAATCTGGTTCAACTGGAGACAGCGTCAAATGATGATGTACAGTGAAATGACTAGCTACTTTCCGTGTTCCTCATGAAAAACATTATCCTTGACACAGTAAGGCAATGAAACGTACGATGAAAACTGGAATATTTGTAGTGGTGTCCGTATATGATGTTGTTACGATATGATGTCCGTATATGATGCTGATACGCCATATAATGGAATACACGAAGTGAAATGAATGATATGAGATGAATGATATGATATGATATAACATGGCATTTATATTATATTACACTACATTAAATTACACTATATTATATCATATCATATTATAATATGTTGGATTATATTATATTGTATTATATTGTATTATATTGTATTATATTATATTATACTATACTATTATTATATATTATACTATATTACAACACATTCTATTCTATTCTATTCTATTCTATTCTATTCTATTTTATTCTATTATACTATGGGGACGATAACCTGTAGTGATATCTAAGCAACTACTCAAGCAACTCCAGGCCTGATTTTGGAAAATTGCTAAGCAACTCCAAGCTGACCCTGAAAATGGAGTTGCTGACAAAAAAAACGTGTATAGCGATATGAAGATTGTATTCTAACATGACGTTTTATGACAGTATCAGGAGCCTCAAAAGCAAAATATGTAACAGGTAGCCACTAACAAGAAATGTAGGCTGACGGAATGACGTATAACAAGGGCCAGTGGCTATATTACCTTGATGCAATACAATTAAGCTTCCTAGATAAATTTGAAGGCTATCAGTTTTTACTGTTTTGATTGTAATAATTCAAAAGCCAAATACCAAAACTTCAAAGTATCCGCTGAGTCATCAGAAATTGAAAATTATTGCTATCAATTGCTATTAAACAACTACAACGTGCAATCTACTGTTGATAACGAGTTGCGATTTAATTACTATGCCTAAAATAAAATACGGGGAGTGTAGAATAAAAGCGGAAGCAACATTTATTTATACACCTGCGTCTATTTGACACAAGAAAAACGTACGGCAAACGATTATTAGCTTTTTTAGAATAAATAGTTTTATTACGTCATTAACAAAGATAGTATTTCACTAAGAGGCAGACTTACTAACTTAGCATACCTTGCAATACTGCAGTACCCCTTGTCTCCAGTTTACTTCCATTGTCATGTCTAATGTCCCCAGGGACTCCCTGTACCCCTCATTTGAGAATTTCTGCTTCTTAAGAGTTAATTATAATAGAAAATACAATTGTTCTTGACCGCATGTGCAACTCATTGGAATGAGTAACATGTAATATTGATATGTGTCTGCTGAGTACATATATACCTTTGACACTGATGAAGGCTCAAAGCCGAAACACAGGTTAGACACAAAAATAACAGTGTATAAAATTCCACCGTTTCGTTGTATGTCGCAAAGTGAATATCTATTTACAAGAATTATATAGCTACTTCATGTCACGTAGGGGAAGGGCAAAGAGAAAAAGGAGATAAAAAATTTTGGATTGCCAAACATTTTATGGGGTTTTTTATATATATAGTTCAAGAATATGCAAATAGATGTGTGTACCTTTTCATAAATTTAGCAAGAGGGGTTTTCAGACTGGAAAAGATTGCTAAAGAAAGACATCAGCTGGAACAGTAACCATTCCCTGCCTTCAACAAAGAGACTATGCAAGACTATGAAGTTTTAATAATACAATAATACATCTTTTGAGTTTTTATTTAATCAAGTATTTGATCCAAGTAACTGACTTTTAATATTTTACAGTTTTTTTTTTTACAAGTTTTTTTCAACGGATAATACATAGTTTCCCGAAAATTTTAACGCCGTGTTGACTAGTTACGTTTTTGCATTAACTCCTTGTATGTGTACAAGCCCAATAAAAATGAGTTTAAGCACCTTTGGTAAGAACAGGTTTTTTTGATTTGAAACCAGCAGCAATAAAAGTAAAAAAAAGTTTATTTTATTTGTTGGTTTGTTAAAAGAAGAGATGGTGCTGTTTTCATACTTTGCTACTACAGTCGTATTCTGAAACTTCATTCCTCTCTCTGTGAGAACCCTCTCTGAACAGATGGGCAACACGTCATTAATAAAAACGACAATTACACTTTTATGAATAAACAGTCTGTTTTCCAGTAAGTTAATTGTGGAGAGTTTGGAAGTGGATGTGAATTAATCATGTCGGTGGTGGGTATATAAACCACTTGTTGTTGCCTATTAATTAATCTGTGAGTTCCTATTAATATGCGGTTCTTTATGTAATATATACTTACCTCTTTTGTTTTCAGGTCAGTTAATGGAAAAGCGAGTACGAGACTTAAACGCCCACCGAAGTTTACTCGACCGTCTAGTTGACGGGATGACTGAAGAAATTGAATCTCAGAAAGCAACGGCTACTCTGCAGGTATTTTATTTTATATTAGGGTTGTCCTGTTTGTTACCAGGGGTGTAAGTAGTTGAGGGGCCCATTTTTTTCTGGTTTATTCTATAATTTCATGTTTTTTGTTGTTGTTGTTGTTTTTTTTACAGAATTTACCTGTTAAGTCTTGTGAAAGTATGCATTTAACTCCACCATAATACCCCCTCCCCTTGATTCCTTCCTCCTGTCTACGGGTCTACTCAGTAGTAATACCATCGGTGGAGTAAAATTCAAGGAAATGTTTGGAAAATAATTTTTTTAAGCATATACTTTTGAAGAATTGCTTCGTCGACAATCGAAAATGTGTAAATATCTCTGATAACTGATGAAACTGGTTCACAGAAAACACCATCTAATTTACAGGTATTTTTTTTCTGGCTAGATCCCTCTCTCTCTTCTACCAGGTATTTATGCAGCAGAGGGGGTTTTGTGTCTTTTCGGAATGAATGACATTTTTTCTATGGAATGTGCCTATGCTAATTTTGGATTTATTTCTTTGCCACTCCTGAAAAAGATTCCTGCATTCAAGCATATTCACTGCTAATAATTTTAGCAGAGTAAAGCTTAAAGAAAAGTCTAGTGAACAATTTCTTTCTAAATACATGTTTTTGAAGAATTGGCTGATTGACAATCGTAAAGTTAAATACTCCTTTGTAAGCTAAGAGTAGAAGTACCTGGAATAGAATATATTCTTGGCCCTAAAATAGTACATGTACGTTAAACAAAAATACTTAAGGACTTTAAAACTTTTTTTGCATGCTGACGAATGATCCGCGTTGCGCAGGCACCGATCTCCTGATTTGATGCTTTCGGCCGGGAATGCAGTGCGTTTTAGGGGCAAATCATCCCTCACTTCCTGTGTTTCTACTCCAGATTTTTCCAGGTACTCATTTAGAGCTGAACCGACTCTGGCTGGACTTACAGAGTCACACCATTGACCCCCGTTCTGAACCAAAAAACGGATCTATACGCCAATGCTTATCTTATGAAGTCTATCAAAATTAATTATCTACTCTCTTGTAACACGGTATGAAAAATGAAATGAAATAAAACAGCGATTAAACTGTGCTTCTGGAATTTTATTTGACGTATGCGAATGTGCAAAATCTCTCAAATCTTACGTAACTTGCTGCCAGTTTACCTTTGAATCTAGTTTTATGTATAAACTCTATTACTGTACTTACTACTACCCTATCTTAAAATGTTTGTATCTATTTAAAAACGTAGTAAATATGAACTTACTCAGTTTGGAATTTAAAGACATATTATCATTGTACGATTACTAGCTACTTTTGTACATATTTTTCAGTGTGCTTTCTGTTTAAAAGGACTTTTATAGATAGCAACTTTTGTAACTTTTCTAACTAGTTTACATCTTAAACATTGCAATATTACCATCACTACCACTGATAACAAAAAATACGCGGCTATTGTTGTTTAAAATTGTTGATTGGTCAGAGGACTACAACAAAACCATTCTTCAAGAAATTATCTGCTGATAAATTATTCCATAGTGATTTGGTAGACTTTTAACCTTGGCCCGATAACTCATTTAGAAAATATACGAAATGGAAGCAAAATCTGTCACAATTTCATTGTCTCCTGAGCTAAGTTCTCTTGCTATTCCCACAACTTTACCCCAGATTTCTTTCTGGAATGTTGTGTATTGACAAGGTGCAAGAACTACATCGGACAAACTCTAAGCTATTTCCTAGTTTAAAATTTTGGATTCAAAGACATTTTCTATTTTTATGTGTTGTTCACTCTGATCATGATGCCTTGAGCCTTGGTTTCTCTACCAAGGTTTCAATCCATGAAGCCCAGATTACCAACTCTTTCTGTGGGCTGCTACCTAACGTATATTTGCGTATGTTTTTCATATTGGAAGCATGAAAGTGATATTAAGAGGCGATGCCACCAAGTCAACTGCGAGGGGGAGGGGGGGGGCTAAGATATAGTCAAAGATTTCGATTAGTTTATTCTAATCGATAATTACAATCAGACAAGACTTGCTTCATTTGACACTGACTTAAAAAAGAAGCCTCTGTTTCTCTTTCTTTCTTGTCTCAGTTTGTTCTTTGCTCTCTTCACTAGAATGACTTAAAACCCCCTCCCCCAGTGTCACCACCACCGTTCTAATACGATATTTTCATGTAAATGGAAGGCGTCAATTTCTAGAAAACATTACACATGGAGATACTGAATGGAGCCTGACATGAGTTGCATGACCTGTTTGGGGTAAATCTCCGAATTAATTTTCCTTGTACAAGTAAGCATGACATCCAAAATTGTTAATCCCCTTTTCCAGACCTTTACTTTATGTCGACACTAGTTTTACTTTCTCACCGGATGACATGCGCTGGATGCTGCGTGTTCATAAAGCGCCTTACTGCTCTAAAAAAACCTTTTAAATATCTCATTTCCCAGTATAACTAATCTTTCCAAGTAATTCCAATCATTTATGTCTTTTAATCTTTACCATCTAGCACTATTCCACTTCTTACTAACTTGCATAGCTATATCAAGTTTCAGAAATTCATCCACCATCGTTACATGCAAGGGTTTTAATGAACATCATAAAGTACCTTTAAATCAACAAATGTCTGATGGTATCGGACCAATTTGTGATAGCGACATATGTCACATCGGGGTTGCCATAAGACCTTCGAATCTGATCTTTTGTAAAGCAATTATCATCGGTCACGGGTTCGATCCCCGGTGGTGACATACTTTTTTATTTCTCTAGTCCTCTATTCCAAAGCAATTATATAATTACAGTTTATCTAAAGAGCGTTTCTTTGAAGTCACTAATAATTATCATTGATTAAAGCATTTTCGAATTTTTCCGCCCTGGCTGCCGATTACATAGAGATACTTTTTTGGTGTCGTCCCTTTCTGGCTACTGGTAATCTCCTATTAAATCTCGTACGGAGTCTGTGCGGACCATAAAGGAAAAAGACTGGGCCAAGTTCTTTGCCTCTATGGTACGGACCTCCATCCGAGATCGTCATCTCAACAGAGCAATTAAAGCACTTCTTTGCGTTTGAAAAGAAACACTGATGTTAGGATTAGTACTTCCTGGCCTTTTAAAGTAGTGACCGCTTATAACACGACGTGTGTCAAATTAATCTTTTGAACCAAAGTGAAAAGCGCTGTTCTTTGAAAGGAGCTGAAACAAGATAGTAGCAGGGGCGGCACAAAGAAATAGAAAGTGGAGAGCTAATAGATCACCAAGGGTTAATCATTCCAACTTTAAAGAAGATTTCACTTTTTTGGGACAATTTAAGAGTTAACGTGCGACTCTCCTTCATCGTATCTTTATTGTGTCACTGATTCCTTTGCTCTCTTTGCCAAAGGAGAACGAAATTCGGCAAAAAATGTGAAGTAGCTGCAGCCCCCCCCCTTCCCCCCAATACCCCATGTGGCACCGCAACTTGTGAGACTCATAGAGACATTTCAAACAGCATTACCTTTAAGGAAATCATAATGTACGCAACTCCCTCAAACAGAGCGGAATTATACGAATACGAAATCTAAGACGTGAAATAAGGGAGATGTCAAAGTAATGTTTGGGACTTCATAGAGGCTCAAGTGGAGTAAAAAACACTGTCCTCTGAAACGGGTTAGAGCGCAGAGGTAGAAACATGACGGTGTTGTATACTTCTCAAGATATTAAAAATTCCTTCTATCATTTTGTATAATTTTACAGAGCAAAAGGAAGCTAGGGGTAACCATCGTCCCTGATGATAGGATGAGATAAATCAAGAAAATTATTACTTAAAATGTCTGCTCATACGCCTTTACTAGAAGAAGACGATGTTCGACCGCAGTCGAAGGCAACATGAATTCTCTTCTTTCTTTAGCTTCTCCCTTTAGATAACTTCCTAAAGCATTCCTAAAACACCGTTATCCATTTATTTTTTATACAATGCGGAGATGGTAGTCAGTTGTATAACAAAAGCAGTCTGAGTGGCCATACCTTGCTTTACAAGCAGACAAAAAGAAAGTCCACAGCAGTATTTGTGGAAATGCAGAGAAAAACAGAGGTAATCAATTAAGAAGCCGGTTGGCTTTGTTTTGTGTACCTCGAAGTTTAATTGAAACTGATTTCGATAATAAAATCGTGTGAATGCATTTTCCAACTACCACCGGATGCCGATAACTTTTGTTTGATGGAATTGTGCCCTTGTTCCTTTGAAGTTAGTTTTTAAGGCATCCTTTCAAAAGGTGCTTAGCGTCGTATGGGATTAGCTGACACGTACTATTTCCTTAAAACTTGGCGCTAATACGGAGAACTTTCCTATATTTGTCGATGTTTTCTATTAACATAACAACGAAGACTCGCATAAATCGCCTCATACGTGAGGTTTCTACGAAGTCTAGGTCGGGAATTAGCAGAAGCGAACGAGGTTAATATACGATTTTTGACTTATTTGAAAGTATTTTTTATAAATAGCACACACGTACTGGTTCATCGTTGCAGCAAAAATTTGATCCACTAGTTACGTACCGAGAGTAAAACTTTCCAGGTTCGCTTGTAGTGTATTTATTTTGGAAAGAGTTTTGTGATGCAGCGAAGGTTGCTTTGAAGTATTATGAGCTGAGGTAATGTACAAATTAGGTTGACAAGACTCATGCAGGGTCGTGGTTTCAAGAGTGTAGGGTGGAGAGAGTTGGGTGAAGCGGAGATAAAGCTACATTTGGGATTATGCAGTCTGTGAGAGAAACAAATTAATATACGCTATCATAATTAATTCTCTTAAGTACCTCATTGCCCTCCTCCTCCCGCCCTTAGTGCACTCTACCCCCCTGCTTACTAAAATTGTGCTGTTTAGCTTCATAGCTCAGGCCAGCTCGTTATCTCAGGGAGCATCCGATCAAGTAAAATACAAAATTGCATGTGAAGGAACAACTTCCTGACTTTTTGGCAATTATAATGGACAACAAATATTATGTCCGTTGCAGTTATGGGTAGAAAGACCTCGTTTATTATGCAACGCTCATTTTTAAGTCTTTTTAACCACCACACCCCACTTATTACAACTGTTAGGCTACTAGATGCCTAAGAGTAAGATTAAACGAGCGTTGTAAAATCGGTTCTTAGGCGGGCATTTCAACGTAATTGTAACGATTCGGCTTAATACGTAGCCCTAGTACCATGCCAAACTAGCCCGTCGGTTGTGTCTGATTGCATTCAGGTAAATTTACAAGATAACAACTCGCGCTATTATTTAAAGCAAGCGGTCAAGTAACCTTACAGGTGGTGCACCAATTTTGAATGTAGTTTAAGTCTGCATCCTTTGTTTATGGGTTATTATAAACCACCCCAGCTGCCCTTTATTAATTAGTTAGCCTGTTTGGTGGTTTTTCTGTTTATTTAGGGTAGTTTCAATATCGGGCCCACTGCTCATTATGGGTCTTTGATTGAGAGATTGCGATTCTCCTAAGAAACAACTTTGCTTCCCTTATGAAAGTTGCTGATGTCTCTAAAATGTGTAGAAACTTTAAAGCATTCAAGTCTTCTGCCCCATTCATACAATCAAACGCACACTTTCGCTTAGCGATACAAGTAGGCTTATAAGCCGGAGCGGGGTGTTAAGATATGGGGTTAGGCTCCACTTTCAGTCCTCCCTTTGGCAATACCACTAGGCTTAAGGGCCTGAGTTAGGTATTGCAATATGGGTTAGCATCTACTTTCAGTCCCCTTGCCCCTTGCTTGCGATACCAGTAGGCTTAAGAGAAACCAGAAGACCAAAAATCACGTCGTAGTAAATGACAATCACGAAAGCGCCACCTTCTCTGTCACTCATGTCATTGAAAAGCGCGTAAGTTGTACCTAATTTCTTTCTGTAGACAGCAGACTGGCTTCTTTATAATAAACGCGTCTTCTAAAGCGGCAAGATAAAACGGAGATCGAGCTTTTGTTTATACATTAAACTTATTCTCTTGAGTTGTGAGCACATGAGTTTTCAAGCAAATACTGTCCTCTTTTGATTTGGCTTTGTTTATACGATACGGTAAAAATTTCGAAACTTTACTGCTTTTTCTGATGAAGGCAGGCACATGTTGCGCGATTCCGTCATGTGACCTTTGTTGAATTCGCTGATTATATTATATATTCTGCACTTTCACGCGAGCCATTTGCACTTCTCCAGAGCTTTCTGTAATTTGCCGATAAAGTTCCAATTTTCAAATAAGCGCCTTGTTTAGTAAAAATTCTGTTTACAACTGCCAAGCCCACACAAAACTTTCTGTTTTTTTGAAAAAGCGCTCTGAATAAGTGAATTCAGAATAATTAAATTTCCACTGGCTTTTCTTTAATCTACGGAAGGTAACAAAATCCAAAACGCAACTAAACCGGAAACACTTATTAGGCCATACCGACCTTGGTTACGTGGTGGCAACGGCTTACTGAATGCACTGTTTTGTAGCTGCCGCTGCAAAAGTGTCTATACTATTGAAAGTATTACGCAAGATGTGTTAAACATTTCTGATAAATTAAATTGATTGACAGGTATACTTGATGGAGATAACGAGTAAGTTAGTGATAACAGCCTTAAATGGTGAATACATTTATAGAAACCACACAGGCATTTCGACGCACTCTTATCAATTTGGTAAGTGCAAAATGATTGTAAGTTGACCTAAGCATTCATTAGCATTACTGGAACAGGGGAACAGGGAGAGCAGGGAGCGAGGCCCCCCAAAGATTTGCCCACTCTTTTTTTCCCCTTGACCACTTTTCAGCTTTATCAAAATTGCAATTGATTGCGACGTACACAAGCCCCATTGCAAGGTGCAGCCCGGCCAGCCCCTCGACGGTCCACATCTGGGCTTCGTGCACGGCCCCGATGACCTCGCCCTGAAGGAAGACGGCTCACCCGCCCGCATCGACAAGGCCTTCACCTGGGAAAACCCGATGAGCGCCCATGGCCTCATGCATATGGTCATCTCGAACGCCTATGCTGGGGACCCTTACAAGATCGACACGCTGTTCATGTATATGGCGAATATGTCGTGGAATTCCTCGATGAACACGCGCGGTGTCATCGACATGCTCACCGAGCATGACGCAGACGGCAATTACACCATCCCGCATATCATCTATTCCGACGCCTATTCGTCCGAGATGGTGGCTTACGCCGATCTGATCCTGCCCGACACCACCTATCTGGAGCGTCACGACTGCATCTCGCTTCTGGACCGTCCGATCTGCGAGGCCGAGGCCGCCGCCGATGCCATCCGCTGGCCGGTCGTGGAACCGGATCGCGATGTGAAGGGCTTCCAATCCGCGCTCTGCGATCTCGGCGCGAAGCTCGGCCTGCCAGGTTTCGTCACCGAGGATGGCGGCCAGAAATACAAAGACTACGCCGATTACATCATCAAACACGAACGCCGCCCCGGCGTCGGCCCGCTCATGGGCTTTCGCGGTGACGGCACCGAGATGGGTCGCGGCGCGCCCAACATGTACCAGATCGACCGCTATATCGAAAACGGCGGCTTCGCGATGGCGCATATCCCGCAAGAGGCTCAGTTCTACAAACCGTGGAACAAGGCCTATCAGGACTGGGCGGTGAAAATCGGCATCTATGATGCGCCGGCGCCTTACGTCTTCAACCTCTGGTCCGAGCCGATGCGCCGCTTCCAGCTTGCCGCAGAGGGCCACGGCACCCGCCAGCCGCCCGAGCATCTGCGCGACCGCATCAAGGAGAAGATGGACCCGCTGCCGATCTGGTACTCGCCCAACGAGGAAGAGAACAAGGCGCTGGAATATCCCATCACCGCGCTCACCCAGCGCCCGATGGCGATGTATCACTCATGGGGCACGCAAAACGCATGGCTGCGCCAGATCCACGGGGTGAACCCGCTCTATGTCAGCCAGAAGATCTGGGACAAGAACAACTTTCAGGAGGGCGACTGGGCGCGCGTCACCTCGCCTCATGGCGAGATTGTCGTGCCCGTGGCCCTGCAGGCCGCGCTCAACGAAAACACCGTCTGGACCTGGAACGCCATCGGCAAGCGCAAGGGCGCATGGGCGCTCGATGAAAAGGCGCCCGAGGCCACCAAGGGCTTCCTGCTCAACCACCTGATCCATGAGCTTCTGCCGCCCAAGGGCGATGGCTTGCGATGGTCCAACTCCGACCCGATCACCGGTCAGGCCGCATGGTTCGACCTCAAGGTGAAAGTCGAAAGGGCCGAGGCCCCTGCGGAAAGCCAACCCGCCCTGCCCCCGATCTAATTGACGCTTGATATGTAGGCCGAGAGTTAGCATTTGTACCCGATTTGACTACACTGTGTATACAGAGAGTTTTAAGTTAGAAAATAAAGCCCTTGTACACTTGCCATACCACATCCCTCAGCAGATATGATGGTCATATTTGTAAGTAGAAATTATTCACGAGACAATCACATTTCATTTTAATCCAATTATAAAACTCATGTACATTAAACACAGGCTTATTGAGGATGATGAAGGCATTTGTAAGGAAACATAAAGTACACTAGTCACCAAACTGTGGGGACCACAAAAATTCTGCAAAGTAATCCATCATCCTGTCTCTTAATTCTATGGCCTGCTTGTGCACTTAATTGTATATATGCATCCATTTGGACTCGACTCGAGTCATTGTTGCAGGCTGTTCTTATTTTGTAACAAATATTAAACCTGGGTTTCTTGTTTGAGTGCTGGAAGCCAGGCTCATGGCCACAGGGGGCTGTTGGGGATTAATGCCCACAAATCCATGTCAAACCACAAACTCACTTGTTGAGATTCAAATAAGTATAGCTTTCTTAAAAATATGCTATGTTAAGACCCACCAAAGTTCAGAATACCCCTAACTTTCTAACCCTAGCTATAGGCCCACTAAAACCCTTGCAGTTGCAAGATATTTATGCTCCCCATTTCCACTCCTTATATGAGTAGCTGGTGGTATGTGTTTGTGGATAAATGGATATATTGTACCTGCAGCTGTGTGTAATGTCATCATTTGAGAACTTACTACTAAGTAAGGTAAAACATCATTTGAGAATATGCTACTAAGTAAGGTAAAACATTATTTGAGAACATGCTACTAAGTAAGGTAAAACATCATTTGAGAACATGCTACTAAGTAAGGTAAAACATCATTTGAGAACATGCTACTAAGTAAGGTAAAACATCATTTGAG
>JAAAKM020073195.1:65473026-65484276 GCA_010016025.2 Alatinidae sp. Z8VKAUB7J3 | reverse complement strand
AACATGCTACTAAGTAAGGTAAAACGACTTTGTGATTTTACTACTAAGTTAGGGATCATGTAAGCCCATCAACATATTATTGTATCTGCATGAAGAAAGTATTTGGCAAAAGGACGCCAGTTATGAACTTAAACGATTAAGTCTTACCTCTTAAAATCATTGGTTTCCAGAAAGGTGTAAGAAGAAAATACCCAATCCAGTTGTCTGTCGAACTTGTGAAGATTGGCAGCAATCTTCTTCCATTACTTTTATGTTTGCAAAATGGAATCGTCTTGAAACATAAATAATGGTTATACGTGTCATATCAATATTAGTCATTTTAAGATGTTATTTGAGGCTCAATCCAAGTGTGATAATCAAAAGATTTGAAACACGATTTGGTTATATGATAATAAAGTGAGTTTATTCACGGTTTTCTTTGGAAGGCAACAGTTGTTGGATGTGACGGTCAGAAAGAGGGAAGGGAAAGGACTGAAAGTGAGTATGGAGGAGTCCAAAGTACTTGTGGTTTCTAAGGTCATGTACCACGAATAAGAATAGAGGTAAGAGGACCGGGAATAGAACAAGTAGAAGAAATTCCATATCTGGGAAGTTTGATTACAGAAGATGCCAAAAGTGAGAAAAAAAGTAGAATAAGAATTGGAGCTGTAAAGAAAGCATTCGCGAGGATGAAGACATTTCTCACTAGTAGTTGGACGAAAGAATAAGGAAGCGAGCAGCAAAAACATTTGCATGGCCAACATTACTTAACGGATGTGAGACATGGACGGTGAACAAGGAGATTTAGGAAAAATTAGAAGCAGCGGAAATGTGGCTGTGGAAGAGAGTTCTTCAAATACTATGGACAGCGTGATATTCATTCATATGTGAATGTACTGAGGCAGACGCGAACACAAAATGAAATGGCGGCAATAATGATAAGACTTCAGATTAGACGTGGTGAGGAGAAATGGGGACCGTGATGCTGACTTGAATGATGGAAGGAAGAAAAGCAAGGGGAAGGCAGACAGAGAAATATATGGGTGGCGAGAGCGGCTGATAGGCATCATCAGCCTGTTCAGTTATTGCAAATGACAAGAGATTGGATCAAGTGTCGTTCCATGGTTGCCGAAGTCAAGATGGGTGTGGCACGACGGTAAGCTATGGTAAGCTGCAATATATGCCACTCTATGATAGGTGTTGCTGGTTTATTGAAGTCGGTTTTAGCTTTCATCATTTTGTAACGCCGCGACGTTATGGTAATAGTGTTGTAAACGAAGCTTTAATTTTTCAGCATTGGTAGTTATGTTTCGCACTGTTTCTATCAAGATTAAGGAGTTCTGGGTTCTGTTTACCTGATTAAACTACATCGATGTTGATCAGCATTGGTGGGATCATCATGTACAAGTAGCTTAATCTGTTAGCTGTATGGAATTATTAATTGATGTGCAACTTGTTCTTGCTAAAACCATAAAATTAGGGTTCTGATTCTTTGTGATGACTCTTTGAAACATAGGCTACAGGATTGTGGTATGCAATTCATTCACAGGGATCTTCAATGCCTTCCAAAGTGCCAGATTTTGGAAGCCACCTGTCTGAGGTCTTGTGTAAATGTGGGAAAATGAAAGAAGGCATTTATGTAGGCCTCGCAGAGTAAAACTCTTCTTAATTTATTTGCTCCTCAGTAGTAATCAACTACCGTATTTCCTCTAATTATAGATCCCCTCTAATTATAGACCCCTCCAATTATAGACCCTCTTTTCGCATCATGTCAAGTAATTATAGACCCCCTCTAATTATAGACCCCTTCTAATTAAAGATCCCCTTTTTGGTGCCTTCAATTAATTACAGACCCCTTCTATATCTATATGGAAGCGGTAGATATGGATTTTGTCTTCTTGGCTTATTGTCTGATATTTGGTCGGTGCCTAAACCCAAAGCTAAAACGGCATCGGTTACGTGGTGGCAACGAATTAGTCAGGACACTATTTTCTACCAAATGCTCAAAATATTTCTACAGTTTCGGAGTTGATAAGCATGAAACGATTCCCTTGACCAAATATACTTATACATCAATTGGATCTATTAAAATATTCAACACATTTTGAGTGATAGTTGTAATAGCGTAGACATTTTGAAGCGGCCTTAAGAATACACTGTATTATGCATGTTGTTGCCACCACGTAACCAAGGACGTTATGGCCCCACAAGCGTTTCCGGTTTAATAGCGTATACCAACTTCAATAACAAGATAACATCTTAAACAAAATGTTCCTCTAAAGTGCAGTATCCCAATACCGCATTGATCGGCTACGACAAGAGTTTCATGCAGGTGACGATTTCCCTGCACGAGTATATATTTGTAAAGGATCGTAGTTTGCAGCGTATACTACCTGTAAGGGGTTATCATTTGTTAAACTTGTAAGCACAAAGTTTGCGATTGTATAAAATATTAGTTTCTAGCACATGTATTTTACCATTTAAAGCGAAATTGTCTTGTCTTTTCTATAGCACTCTATTTCTTTATTGAAAGCACTTTGGTTAGTCTTCGCTTGCAGCAGGTTTGTCCATCGAAAAAGATGTAAAAGATTTTTGCAAACAAAGTAAATCAGTGGTACAACCCGTGCCTGTGACTGGCTCAATGTTTTTCATGGAAGAATGGCGCAAACCTTTATTTTCATTTCGTTTGATATGAGTGTGGCGGTTTATTCTGAAGTTATGGTCAATGAATGAGAAAACACAGTTGTTTAATAAAATAAACCTCGAAGGTAGATGCCAGTGCGCCGCGTAGAAAGTACGGACCATGCAGCCCTTTTAACAACAAACTAGTTTACGCTGAAAACGTTTTCAGGGTGTCTGGCAAATCTGGAAGACGGATTTTCCAAACATTTCCCTGACAAATATCTCTTTTCTCCTGATATATTTTATTAATTGTCATCCACTAGAACAAAAATTAATGACTTACGAGGCAAACTATCAAGCCAAGCAAAGAAGAAACATTACATCAGCAATTTTGAAACAAAATTTTGGTACTTCTTTGACCTTTTAACTTTTCCTAGATTATGGCACAAGGATGAAAAATTATGATTTAAGCATGTTGCACCATTCTTGTATGTCAGTGAAAAGGGTCAGATTTTCCTGACATTTCCCTAACATTGCCAAATAGTAGCAAATTTCACTGACATTTCCCTGACATATTTATGAGGGTATGGATTTCCCTGATATCTCCCTTATTTCCCTGGCATGCCAGACACCCTGTCTTTACAAATCATACGGCTAATGAAATAATCTGATAATTAGATCCATTTCCACGTTAAAAAGCACTTGCGTCTTGCTTTGTGCTGTGCAAAAGTTTCAAGCGATAGTATGTGTGAAATGGAAACTCTATAATCCTACCCGATGATATTTTCGAAGCAGAGTAACGCCACATCTGGACATTGATGGTTAGAATATTCCTCTATCTGAGAGGAGGTTCCCTTGGACTATCGTAACTCATCAGCAACATCATGATAGTAATGCCATGTTCAAACTGATTTGGAATTTTGACAGGCAGCCATTGTAAATCCGGAAAAAAAGGTGTGACATTGCCATTGTTCTGTGCCATGCTTACAGTCTTACGATATGCTCACTTTTTAAGTAATTGATGAGAACGGTAGACTATATTTAGTACGCAGGAAAAAACAGTTCTTTAAATCAAATGCAGTTCTATCAGGATTTGTTGTACTTTGTATCGATAAGATTTCCCTTCATCCAATTTTGATAGATGGAAGAACGGTTACTTGCAATAGCTCTGATTTCGGTCTAAACGGGCAAAAACAGGATTCGTAATAGAGGATTCTATAATCGTATCAAGAATGACACAAATTATTAAAGGTGCAGGGAAATAGATGTTGTTTAAAGCATGGAGCTCTAATTAGACCTCGTTTACGTTAAGCATCGTGTTTGAAACCCAGAAATCTGACACGTGACTTAAACTTATCCCTTGTATGATAAGCTTCTACAGACTTTAATGGAAGCAGTTTTGGTGCTGTCTACCTATTCATGGACCTACATACCATGGTTGCGACTGTTCCATATCCGCAAATGGTGCTATACGTAACAGAAAATGATCGGTCATAGCATCTAGCCGTGTGGAACTCCAAACATTAGGTTGCGTCAAAAACTCGCCCTAGACACTAAACTTTTTTGTGTGAGAAGAGTACAATTTATATGAATAAAGTACTTCAGGTGATCCAAAATCTATTTGACCAAGGGGTAAACCACGTACTATAGGAAACATACAAGATTTTAGTTAAAACAGTAGGATTCCCTAGGGATATCCGTCAAAACAATAGAATAACTAACAAAAACTGTACGAGATTTCTTGAGAGTGGTTTACCCCTCGTATTTGGCCCGTAATGTGTACATAATGAGGAACTATGATCTAGAATATTACTTCACATCCAGTAAGTCGTTTAGACTCGTAACACAGGCAGACAGCCATATAAAGCAAAGAGTGCATAGTTTTGACTTTAACAAAAGTAGTGTCCATTCCTGTGGTCCCCCGTCTCAGATAGGTGTTACCCTTAAAGAGACGTATATCGCACATGAGACCCTTCAGTAGCCGGATGGTTATTTTATCTAAGGGCAGTAATTCTTCTACTATCCTTATACAAATCTTCGTTACTAAACAAATCGTCTTCATGATTAAACAAAATCTTACCCACTGTTCCTTTATAGTCTCTCTTTCAAAACAAGCTACAATCTTGGACAAAACTAATGTAAGTTTTTCTCCAAAACGTCAAAAAATTGCACAAATGGCTCAGAACACAAGCATGGGTAACAGTATACAATCAGATCACATTAAACGGAAACACGCGCTTAAGAGTTTACGTATGAATCAACTAGGAAAAGTTTTACGAACACGCCCCGTTAAAAAAGCGCCTCTGGGTGCGATTTTGTGTAACTCAAAGTAGAAAAAAATTTTAAGCACCTCCAGAATCGAGGTATTTATCCAGTAAGGAACGTGATAAAGTGACTGTTATGAAATGTTGTATAAAAAGCCTCGTTATCGTTTATGTAACCTCGTATTGACGTAAAACCCTTAATACCGAGGCACACCTTCATAAAAGTCGAGTCGAGGTTAGCCCTTACGAAGGAAGGAAAGTTTGCCTGAAGTTAGCTAACCGTAGCTTCTGAAACACCTGATGCAGATCCCTTCTTTTGCACTAGGTTACAGTTAAACATCCGGTAAAAGATTGTAGTAAACATATATCAGTAAACAAACACATAATAATAATAAACAGATAATATTAATAAATAAACGCACAATAATAATAATATACAAGAGCTTTCCGAATTACATTGGGTCTTCATCTCCCTTAGAGAATATAAGTAGATCTATGTAAGTACATATATATATATATATATATATATATATATATATATATATAATACTATCAAGAGCTCACTAAATCATTTTTATTAAAATTATATAGACAATCAATAAATAAACACTAGCATGATGATGTTTCGAAGTAATTCTTTATCAAAAGCTGTTCGATTTTGCTACATGGCCCATCTTAAATACTGATTACATTGATAACAAACAAAATTATAATTACAATGACTTTTACAACCAAAATCTTAAGGGAAACAATGTTGTTAGTCACCTTTTTCTATAAAACACACACTTAAAACTCGGACAAAGCCAACAAATAAATAGAAAGATATTACACAAACGTATTATGAAATGCGGTAACCAAACGTTAAAACACTCAGTATTCGTTTAGTTGTGACTCGAGTTCTGTGGTGTATTTATTTCAGTGTAGTGTATGTCAGAAACAGTATGTAGGTAGTACCAGGACAGCATTTAGACTCAGGTTTAACAATTACAAGTCGGCTAGTCGTAGGTTTAGACAAGGTCAGGGTGTACCATAGAGTTTTTTCGTAAATTTTTTAGAGGAGGGCCACACAGGGTTTGAAAGGGACATTCAGGTTAGAATCATAGATAAAATGGTGGAAAACAGACACAGGGAGAGTTTTTGGCAGTATAGACCAGGCAGTTTCATTCTACAGGGGTTAAATACTAGAGAGGTATCTAGTATCTGACACTGATGAAGGCTATTGAGCATTTGTTGGGATTATTAAGAAGATTATTATAAAGAAAGCAAGCTATTGTGGTAATGCTCCACTCTGTGACAAATATATAATAATTGCTCTGTGTCTGCTGAGTACTTATATATATATATTCATTCATTCATTCATGTATTCAGCAGACACATAGCATTTTAAAAGTTAAAAACACTTTAAAACTAGAAGATATTACGCTATATCACAGTACAAGACCGTGGCGCTGTACAAAATTTGTTTGAATTGAGGTGAGCCCACTCATAATTTGAGGGTATTTAGCGTTAATTATACCCCTACATTCTCCTGGGGCGTCACCACCCTTGCATGAAGTGTAACAATTCAAACTGTATTTATCACCAGAGAAGAGTAGTGATTGAACAAAATGTAAATGCAATACAGAGCAAAGTTAATGAAAACCAGGAAACGGAATTCTCTTTGTAATAGATGTAGGTACTGACATTCTATTAGCAATAAGGGTGTGGTATAAGCATCTCTGGCAAATTTCCCCCCAAATTGTAAGCAATACGAAGTTGGCTGTCTCTTCCTACTGATGCATATTTTTCAGTGCTGTAAACAGCACATTTTTCACTTTATTGGAAACAACAGCACTGGCATATAGGAAGTGCAGAACTGCCGTTACCTTTTTACAAAGATCCCTGAAAAGTATATAGACAAACAAAGTATCGCCTGGAAGGTTTAGCAGTTCACCGTACAATTCAGAAAGTACTGAGTCTGACAGCGTTTCTATTATTTATATTTATATATAACACGTGTGAAATTCGTATGCCATCATCTCATTATTTCAGCTAATTACTTATAGAGATAATATAAGAAACATGTATAAAGTACAAGAGCTAGTACAAGACCTCATAAGAGTGAATGAGGATATGTAATTAGCAATGGGTAAAACGAAGCCGCGCGCAGGCCTTCGATGATCACCACGTCAATGGTTCGTGCGAAACAGATATATGAATGCACCATGTATCACAGCATACAGAATATCTGTGCTGTGTACTTCATATAGAAACCGCTACATCACTACAGTAAAGTATTTATGATCTTTATATTACCTGCGGTGCAGGTCAGACTTATGACGACAAACTCTAACTCTAGGATGAGAGACTCAAACCGGGAAAGAAAGAGACTCACGCTGATGTATTTGTAAGTGATGTTCATCGACTTCTAGACATCTGAATCTGAGAACAACTGGAAGTGCGAGTCGATCCTAATTACTACGCCCAGGTTTCGAAGCTGAAGCAACGTTGCAAGGGAGAACTTGAATAAAAATGGGTACGCCGGATGTTAACTAATCGTAAGAATCGCTAACAAGGACTACATAGATGATAGCATCACTACACTGTCATAAGACTTAAGTGTAGAATTTGTTTGTAATAAATATACAACTTTGCTAATGCATGATAACTTTCCGTTTCCCACATTTACAGTATTTATAAGAGAGTTGCTATTATGGCTAAAGCAAAAATAGCCAAGCCTTTTTCTTCTACGATATGGAAATGAAAGTCCCGTATGATGAGCATTGAGTAATTGGAAGGCACTTTTAGTGTTCACAATAATGGCATGGTCAGCCCAATAGATCTCCTTGCGATGAAATGGACGTCATCAATCCAAAGCCCATTAAGTTAGAAAGTATCATCGAGAAGAGAGGATTTGAAATGTTAGTTTTGAATAGAAGTTCTATTCAAAACTAACATTTCAAATCCTCTCTTCTCGATGATACACCACCTAATTGCCAAGAAGAAACATAGTGTACCTACAAACTTTAACAAAACTGAAAAAAAAATAGGCTTAGTTAAATTGCTATCGAAATGTACAATCCAGAAATAAATAGCCGATCTTCAAAAGGACTTAAAGAAAATTTTATTACCGAAATGTGACTTCAACTATCGTACACCTTCAAAGCCAATTTGTTGTACATACTCAAGGATCACGCATTTTGACGACGGTGATAAAAATCAACACATTTTCGTACCAGTCTACCTTCCTCGTTGGAAAAATTGATCCTATGATTTTTTTGACAATTAACACTGACTCCTTCCCCGCCTTCGTGCCGAATTCGCTGAAAAGGACCCCATAAAACATTTCGTTTTTGTTCGCATCAAGAAAATGTTTGCGGTAGTTGCCGCCAAGCTAATTGGGAGTTTGCCTGTTCTAGAAGACGATGCTTGGATAATTGAGGCATAATTAGCTACAAAAAGTCTCGTACATCTTTCAGAAGTATCCAAAAAAGTCAAAAAGGTTAAAAAGTCCGGATAAAAAAAAGAAGAAAAATTCAAAAGTCGCAAATAGTAAAAAAAATTAGAAAAAAGGGGAAAATAAATTAAAAGTCGTGAAGGGATCTGCCGCTAGCAGAAAATCGTTTTAAACAGGACGCGAGTAATAGCAGCAACAAACACAAACGATATACTTTGGAATATTTCCAGCTTTGAAAACATTACAGCAAGGTGACATTCTTAATTTAGTTTACAAACACTATTAACTTCTAATTAAAATTCCATTCGGTCTTTTCACAAACAATAGCATTCAAGAACGACACGAAAAACAATATTTACAGTTAAACAAAACAACGATGCGGCGTCTCTTTAAATGAACTTCAACCTAGTTTAAAAGGCCTGATAGGGAATTGATATCCCTATGGGCATTACAATATGGAAGCATGGACGCGTGGGGATCGTAGACGACCGCGGGGGCATGTTTAATCGATTCTAATGGTTTTAACAGGTTACCAAGGTCTATCAAATGCCGTACGATATGGTTTGGGCATCGGAAAACTGGTCGTTTGATACAAAATCCATGTGGTATAGCTCTAAATCATTTCACTGGAATAAATAATTTGAATATTTTACAGTGAGTTGTTAAGTATCTCACATGGTCCACCATTACGATCCATTCCTCAAATCGCCCATTTTCCACATGACATAACCTAATTTAGTGTCATTTTGACAAACAAGCTCTCATGGCGGTGGATCGATTGCCGAGAAGAATTCAGAGTCTGGTCAATGAATTCAGCCTAAATACTGATACTCATCCATTCACGATAGCAACTTCTTCTGGTGCGCCATATTTGGTTACGCATTCAATACCGGGAGAACAATAGAATTATCCTTCCAGACTTTTTATATATAGTTCACTGCTGGAGCCTGAGCTTGCGTTTGTTTTTAAGTAATGTATTTATGTGACATACTGATTTAGATCAAAGAAACATAAGAAAAAACATGCAAGAAAAAGGCATGGCTGCTGTTTTCTTGACTTTGTTTGGGTTTTTTCTGTTTATCAAGTATCTTGTTTCAAATTCTGCTTTGTCTTTGCTTTCTTCACATCTTTATGCTTTCTTCGCATCAAAATTATAGCCTTTATAACTGCTATCTAATATAGGAACAACCTCTGCAGAAATTAATAAATTCATTAAGAACACCAGGCTCGAAATCTCTCTCTAATGACAACAGAGCTATGTCTTAGTTGCAATTCTTCTTCTCTTTTGCAACACTGTTGGACGTCCAAATCCCTTTTCCTTATCTCGCATAGTCACAAGGCCTGATCATTCGGTGCTTTCTTCTCCTCAGCACATAGATGTTGACCTGTTCTTGCGTGTCTCCCTATACAAGAGTTGATATACATGACGTTCTACATAGTCTACAAAGCCTAAAAAATTGTTTCCAAACCACGTTTTCAGTATGCTACGTGTTTGGGGGATGAAAATGTACCACCGAAAATGCAGTTGCCTAGCTTTAGGTTTCTATTTTGTGCTTGCTATAAAGTATCTTATTTCAAATTCTATTTTATTTTTGCTTTTGTTCACATGTCTGTTATAAAATATAACCCTGAAAATGCTCTCTTAAATAAAAACGAATTAAGAACATTTCAGCCTGAAAGAATCTGACATAATTAAGAACAACAGGCTTCAACACCATTTTTTCTTGATATTTATAAACAAACAAGTGTAATTTGAGTATTCGGAGCTCGTGCAGATTGGAATGAACTTTCAAATTAGCCTTTCTGCAAAGTGGGAGTATGACCCCAACACCCCTGGGTAACACCATAGCTGATTACTCACTCTTGCTTTATACTTGAACGGCACAAATTTTGCCTTTTTCATACATTTCCGTCCGCCTCAACCCTCTCTAATGTCATGTTTCCGTGCTCAGCTTGAAACAAACTCGCGCTAAATATTTCAACTTTCCATGTTCAGTTTCAGTTTTTACTTTAGTCTCCATTTTGACTTAATTCAATATTTCACTCTTTCTCTTTTAGAATCCATACTTGTGCATGATCATGGCTAACGTTACGTCAAATATTTTTGGTAACAGCGGCGACGCAGCTGTGGACGCACTTTGGACACTCTTATGTGCGTTCATAATCTTTACAATGCAGTCTGGCTTTGCATTGCTTGAATCAGGTATTTGAAAGAGATATTTCAGGATCTTAAGCGGGTCACATACCTGGGGAAGACCCAGGGCACACTTGAAAAGCGGCTCCTCTTTCAAACCCTCCTATCGCATACACTGATAGAAAAATTATTTAAAACTAGCCTTATTGCCCCCCCTCCCCCCTCTTTCCCTGCGGCTGCTGTGGCACTGCAGCCTG
Source organism: Alatinidae sp. Z8VKAUB7J3 (assembly GCA_010016025.2). Lineage (NCBI taxonomy): Eukaryota > Metazoa > Cnidaria > Cubozoa > Carybdeida > Alatinidae > Alatinidae sp. Z8VKAUB7J3. Next base: position 65,473,584 of record JAAAKM020073195.1, on the reverse strand, counting down.
GAATTCCTGAGCTCATGACGTTTCCCCACCTATTATGCCCATGTCCCTGGCATAATCAGTATAACTTCATTTGGGCTCAGGGGTTGGGAGAATTAGACCTTCCATCTCAATTATTTTACCCGAGATTTGTATGAGAACTGTAGAGAACTGTTGTTGAGAATCCCGAATTATCGCTCCCAAGTAAATCCAGGCGCAACAGACATATAAGCAAAGATGATACAAAATATCCCATTGAAACCAATCTCTTGTAAAACCCAACGTAGCTACATAATTTCCAAACGTTGCAACCCAACCCGTGTCTCTGTATATTTGTATGCCTCAGAGATTCATATATCTACATTTTATAAGATATTAACAAAACAATAATTAAATGAGTTCAAACGATATCCGAACCAATTGAACCTTCGATTCTACGTCAGCCTTCCTTACTGCAGTAGAGAATTTACGCCAATTAGCAAAGTAACAATGCACAACACTGTAAGAGAACTGTAGGAGAACTGAAGGAGAACTGTAGGAGAACTGTAGGAGAACTGTAGGAGAACTGTAGGAGAACTGTAG
>JAAAKM020073195.1:65379525-65466969 GCA_010016025.2 Alatinidae sp. Z8VKAUB7J3 | reverse complement strand
GTGGGGGGGAAGGGGGGGGGAGAATTGGGGAAGGGGGGGGGGGGAGGGGAGGAGGAGGGGGGGGAGGGGGGTGGGGGGGGCGGGGGCGGGGGGGGGGGGGGGGGGGGTCTATTAGCAACGTCAGTCCAATACCTACAATTAATCTTTCCATCAAGGAAACAAAAAACCCAGGAATCGAGGAGTCCAGGAATCTGGAAATACAGGAATACATGGATCCAAGAATCTACAATCCAGAAATTCAGGAATCTTGGAATTCCAAAATCCAGGAAACCAGGAATCTAGCAATCTCTTAGTACAGGAATACAGGAATATAAGAATACAAATATTTAGGAAGTGTTGGCTTGCACAACACAAGAGGGTTGTGTATTGATAGAATGGTGAATTGATTGTGCAAGTTAGAATTTGGCAAAGGTATGCCAGTATTTTAAATACTAGATGAAAGAATCATGTTTTACCCCCTTATACTATTTGACTCTTAAAACCTTACTTTCTTTCAGGAGAATACATGTCCGACAACAGCCAGGAGGAAGTCACTCAAAAAGAGAAGGTACTACATGAACCCAGAAGGGTGCAAACTGATTTTGTATTTTCCATCTATCTGCTTTAAAAACTTTGCTCGTGTTCTGTTGTGGTAGTGAATGCCGTTATTCACAAAATACTTAAAAGTGTCCGGGCATAATGTCACCGTACATTGACAGCAGCTACCTTCAAGAGCAATAAAGCTGAGGTGAGTGATGTTTGGGCTTTGTCAAAACATCCGATCTTGCTCTGCATATACAACTCGGTTCTTTTATATGATACGAGAAATAACGCAGTGGGTTACTCCTTCTGGTACATTCCTTCAAGTTACATTAGAATGTCGTTTACCAGCAATTGTTTACGCTTTTATGGAATTTAAAGGTGAAGGTTACTAAAAATGTTATATCCGCAGCAGATCAAATATGGCTAGCTCCTCTGTATGAGCTGTCTATGAAGGATGCAGTCCTATATTGTCTATAAAATACAATTAAATCGAGGTATGGAAAACTCAATCCTTTCGTAAAGGATGTGGAACAAAAACATATACTCTCCATGACCCACAAGTGTGGCCGTTGTGGCAAAAGTTATCACCTTAGTATGGCAAATGGCGGCCTCCATACTACCCCAAAGAAAATCGATGAAAAACAACGTGTTGGTCACAAGATTAGGACACAAGGTTAGGTCACAAGGTTAGGTCACATTATTAGGTCACATCGCTAGGTCACATGGTTAGGTCACAAAGCTAGGTCACATCGCTAGGTCACAAGTTTAGGTCACAAGTTTAGGTCGCTAAAAGACTACAGACGTTTGTCTTCCATCATATGTATGTGTACATTAGCACACACCAGTATAAGACAATCAATAAGAACACATACCTGCGTTATGGGGCATGTCTTCCTAATAATACCAGCAGGCTATCCCAGTGCAGGGTAAGGCGTTTTACTTCACTTCTTTAGTTGAGATCCCTTAAATCCCTAGTAATATTCCCGAACGTGTGTATAATGGCTGGTGACCTACATTGCCGGGTTCTTTTTACCAGTATATTGGCTGAGCTCTCTCTCTATATATATATGACTAAGTAGGAAATTTAGAATAATAGCTACGCCAACATTCTCTTCTAACGGTGCAGCTACTTAATGGATGTACATTGCTATTGGTTGAAAAGTAAGTACCAACGTGACTGTTACTTACCTTTAAGGCAATATAGCTGAAGAAACCAGTTTCGGCCAAAACGGAAACAATGATCATCTAGAAAATTAAAGAAAATTTTCAGATTTGTACACATGTCCACTATACCTGATAAACTATATTTGTACATCACTTTCGCAGAAACAAGATCTGCGATGATCGATTTGACACGATACAGAATAAGAGCGAGATTCACTGTCTATGGGAGACATTTTTCAATGGTTTTTACGCCTTATACTCCCCTTTAACAGGGGCTACGGCAGTGCCCATATATATGGGACTTTTGCAGAAGCATAGAGCACTTTAAGACCGGATGCCCTTCCTGTCGTCACCAATGGCATCCACCGGTGGACATCGACATCCAGCTCTACCCAATTGGAAACCAGCCTCTCTGCGCAGTGTGACTTGACCAAGGAAGAATAGAAAATATGTCACCACTGGGGATCGAATCTTTTCAAACTAACATTACTAAAAATATCCGATCCCCGGTGGTGACATGCTTTTCTACTTTTCTAGTGTTCTTTTCAAAACTAACATTTCAAATCGTCTCTTCTCGATGATATTCTCTAAATTTAATGGGCTTTGGAGTGATGACGGGCCGCATGGCAGTTCTTCCTTGGTCAAGTCCCATGGCGCATAGCGTCAGGTCTCCAATTGCGTTGAGCTGGATGTCGATGTCCACCGGTGCATGATTGGGAGCTAATGTGGTGACTAGAGAAATAAAGTATGTTAACATCGGAGGTCACCGAGATCAGTTAGTGGAGCGCACGCCGCGAAAGTGCGGGTCACGGGTTCGTTGCCCTTCGGTGACATATTTTCTATTGCTCTAGTGTTCTTTTCAAAAATAAAAAAAATCGTGTACTAAAATTGTGCCAGGTTTTACTAATTTCCAGGCGTGGAATTAACCCTAGATAGCGTTAGAGTATTTTGCCTTCTAATGCTATTCCGTAAGTTACAATATCTGGAGACGGAACGATATAATGAGATGCATTCTAGAACTTGATTAGGGGTTATTGTTTTTTTTTTGCGGAAGCCAGGAAACTAAAGGAGTTTTGCTAGGAAGGGAAAATCTCATGGTTTCCCGGCCACTGCTTTATTGTAGATGAAAAAGCAAAATTGTACGTTAATCCCGAGAGAAATGTGCAGAACTCAAAGCCATAAACTCTTGTCACGTATCATTTACAGCAGCGTTTCTCAACCTGGGAAGGTAAATTACCCCCCTTGTGCAACCAAAGTTCCTAAGTACCCCCCCCCCCCTGGTCCTTAGGGATTTTACATTTTTTCTCTTCACCGATATTAAAGGAGTAGACTGTGAAATAAACAGTCCTAACTTGCTTACTAGAATTTAATTTGAAAATATGTGAGCATTTAAAGGTGAGCATAAACGGAGACAATATTTGTTAATTGCTTTGTTTAATTTTTGGATCTTTTATGTAAGAAAAAGAACAGACAATGGTATTAGCTGTTTTGCCCCCCTAGTACCCCTTGCCTCAATTTTACCTCTTTAAAATCTCAAATACCCCCGAAATGGCTCGCCGCACCCCCGTTTATGAACACTTATTTACAGGCACTATCCATTTATACCGTCGGCTCGATGGGGGAAGGGAGGTTCTATTTTTATTGAACAACAGAATCTATTTTTCTTGACAATAAGGAGAGGGGATGGTCTTAAAGTCGAATTTTTTCACCATGTCTTCAATGTATGGTCCCGAGGCCATACGTAACGTGTTTACTGGGCCTAGGAAGTATTTCTGAAACATCAACTGACCCATTTTACAAAGCATAGCTAAGGGTAAATATTAACACAACTATAAATTAAATAGACCAAGAAGGTAACATTGATAAAGGTGTAGTTTTCCAAAAGGAGTAAATATCTCAATACAGTTGTGCATAATTGGGATATCAGTAAAAATAAAGGTTTATTTGTTGGTTGGTTGATTGATCAATTGAACTCTGAATGGTTTGAAAAGATAATATGAACCAGGCAGTGCAAATTCCTGATTTATCCTTTCAGAAAAGCACACTTGGCCATATTGTTTAGTTTGACCCATTTTTATGTATTTTGATGACTTGTACTACAAGAAGTGTCAGATAAATTCATTTAACTAAAAACTGATCTTGCATTTTCATTGAAGCTCTGGATATAAGAGTTGTGATGTTTGATGACTGCTATATCTATTTCTTATTAAGATCACCACTCTCTAGAGTATCTGTTAGGAAGTCTATTGCTACGGCATCAAAAAACTCAGCCATTAGATGTGCAGGACAGCGTACCATGTGCATGCCAGTCCCAAACCCGGGTAAACGATTAGGGTTGCGGCGGGAACGGCATTCAGCATAAAAACTGCCACTCCATACAACTATTAATTTTGCAGATAAGTATTTTTAACGAGCTAGGCCGTCCTCGCTATGGACGCGTGAACATCACCGCATACTTGTGAGAAATGGACGACGGCTATCATATCATGAGTGGATGTGCCTATGGAAAATAAATGAAAGAAGATGAGGAGGGAGAATGAAGATGAAGGAAGCACGACGAGGATACACACATTGAATATTGGAAGCATGACTGAAAGGGCAAATAAACCTGTAGAGTCTATGGAGAGAAAAACATTTAGCATAGTGAGTGTGTAAGACAACAAATGGAATGTCTCTAAAGCCAGAGAATTCGAAAGTGATTTAAAATCTTTTATAATAAAGTGAGATGCAGAATAGCGGAGTCGATATCATCCTGACTGACGAACTAAAGAAAGGTGTGCTAGAAGTAAGGAGAAGATCGTGCAGAGTACTGTGTATGAAACTAGTACTAAACGGGGAAATTGCCAATATCATGTGTACCTATGCATCACAGACAAGGTCTCAAGAAGAAGACGAAGTAAAGTTCTAGGAGGAAATGAATGGGAAAGTGTGGAAATTGCCTGATCACGAAAAACTATGAATTGGAGGAGACGTTAATGGCTACAGTGTGCCTATCCAACACACGCAAGGTGTGAAGAAGAAGACAAAGTGAGGTTCCTGAAGGAAATGATTGGGAAAGTGTAGAAATCCCCTGCTGCTGAAAGACTGTAGATTGGAGGAGACTTTAACGGCTAATGTGGTAACAAAAACACAGAGAAAGAGGGCACTATTGGAAAGTATGGAGTGGAAAACATCAATATAGCTTGGGAAGATCTTTGTGAGATATGTTTCATAGTCTCAGCGTGATCAATAAATACTTTAGTAAGAAATAGAGGTATAAGATAACATAGAAGTATAGCAGAATAAAACAGATTGTTGTAATGTGCCCTACCTTCCCCGTATCACCTTATACTTGCCCCTGTTATTGCTACAATACTACCTCAAGCATTTTCAACAACTCCTGTTATGATGTTTCATGATGATAAGAAGTAGATGTTAGATGGTCTTCTGCAATAGAGGGGAACTGATAATTGTAATCTTAAGAAAACAGTTTAATCACATGGGAGAGGTTGTCTAAAAGAATGACATATTTCAACCCCCCAAAATATTAGGGTTAAAGTGTATAACAGAAATTTCTTATAACGTTTCTAAAGCGGCAGTATTCATCTCTTTCACGTTCCATAGCCAAGCGGCCGTAGGTGCAATTTGTTAGAATCTTTTAAACTCTTTCATTTTTACCGACCAGCAGCTAGTTAATGGGTTTCTGGATTGACTTAATGTATACTTTCCAATATTTGGCAGCCAGCTCATACGGGGTCGTCCTTTTTCTCTCTTTCCAGGTGCTCGATCATGCAATATAAGTTTACATAATTTCGACACACTTACTGCCTTAACTATCGTTGCCCTAAGAGCGCATGTTACTCACAGTATTGCAGTTACTTGACTTTGAAAAATAATAGATCAAAGTTTGATAAAATCCTAAGTTAATTGTAATATGTATAGCAAAGTTCATGCTACACCTACATAATTTTGTACCAATGAGTACAAGTCACCACACCAGGGAGAGCAAAAAGAGGAAAAAACCTCAATCGCGACTCTTTTGTATTCGTACTGTTTATGTTTTCGACGCTAGGTCATAGCTAAACTGCACAAATGAAAATGTATGTCTGTACCAACCATACAGCAATTTCTTGCCGATCCAGATAAATGGCGTCTACTCATAATCGCCAGCTGACTTGGAACATTTGTTCTTGGGAAATAATGAGCAGCAGGTACAGCCTCTAAAACTTTGCCCATTTGTCAAAGGAATGATTAGCACTAATAGCCTGTCGTCATCTCATGCATACCCTACATAACATTGAACATAGCCAGCTTTGAAGGCAAATACTCTACTTGGAGGAGTAATTACTCACAAAAAAACATTGTCGCCGTTCTTGATCAAGTGCAGTCTTGCGTAATTGCGGATTTTAGTGGTAGAATTACTTGATTGAGGAATTACATAGGAAGAACTCACTAAAGGTAAATACATGTTTCATTAATTAAACCTATGCAAGTCTTATTCGGGTCAAAATGTCCATAACATCTAATATTTTAAGTCTGTAATATGAAGAGATGCTTAAACGTTCAGCGATAATCCAATAGTTCAAGTTTAGAAGAGTGATTGTAGTAAAATTTCTGTCTCCTTCTTCAGGCAATGTCAGTTGGGTCACACAAGTCATTTTAGGTAGCATCGGTTCGGTTCGGTGTACGGGCTAGGCGTAAGCCTAAGCGTCAAAGTTGACTAATGTCTTCTTTGCGTACGTCACCATTCTCGAAGTGGAGAGGGTGAAGGAGGAAATGACTTACCCCCCCTGATTTTGCAAAGTCGTATAACGCGTTTATTTCAACCTTATACAGCACTTTGAGAAGGACAAGTAAGATTTGGCTGTGTGCTCGGAATTTTTTCCCCAGGACAGGAGTGCTTTTTAAGACGCTGGGATAGCTCATTAAAATTGGAAGGTAAGTTTTGCCTGGGACAAAAGTAATGAGCAACCTTGAAACCTTGGTAATTTTTTAGAATCATGTCACCGATCTATATAAATGGTAAGAAGGAGTGAATTATAGGGCAAAACGCTTCCGATAAAAGCCCCGACGCTGGAATACACGAAGCTGGAATACACTGTATCATTAGTTCCTAGTTCCAATGACATTGTTGACACTGCCTGGGAAAATTTTACGTTGAATGCAAGAGGTATTTTGTTGGAAATACAATCTATATCTTCTGTGTTTGAGCTATGTAAATAGCTATCAGTCAATTGCACTGAAACCTCTTAATACTTCAACAATTAGTAGAGTTGTTGTCAAAAGTGGCAATGACAATTTGCACCCTGTGCCTTATATTCCGTGCCACAGACTAAACATTGTTATAGAACCTAGTTGCAACTCATCTCTCTCGATAGTCTAGCTTTTCATCATCCTTGACGGCATGTACATTTTCTTCCTTCATCTAGAAAGCATTTTGCCATCCTTAAAAAAAAAAAAACTCTTCAATTGAAAACATACTTAATTTCCAAGACTTATCACAGATTCGGTGAACGACAAGGGCTGAAACCATACAAGCAGTATCTATATTCGTTTGAAGCAATATTTGTTCTTTATACAGATAAAGATCACCGATGCGACGAAGAAAGTAGTAGCTAGCGGCCTTCTGAAAAGGACAGTAAACTTTGGATTTATTGCTTGCCTTAACTTTGACGAAAAAAAAAAAAATTATCCATAAGATCAGGATACAAACTGAAAAACTTGAAGAGGAGAATATGAAAATCATCGACACAAAGGAGATGCTTGAAGCATCTTGTTCATCGTATCGTAAAATCATCGTAAACACTGAGGGATGCCGAGGCTGCGACTTCACACTGCTTTTTCTGAATCTCCTGATGTTCCAGCACACCCTTTACTAATTTTGCTACATTTCCTACTTCTAGTCTCATCCCCTTCTCTCAATTCCAGACTCCTAATAACCCGCAACTTTTTAAAGTTGATCTCACCTGGGAAGCCCATAAGCTTTTCCTTCTATCCTGCAACACCACCAGATAAGTTGTATTTACTAACCTAATGTTCGGAGTCACTTTTTCCCAGGATCCTATCATTCTCCCCTCAATGAAAACAATCCTAGATCACCCTTTAACACCAAAGTATTAAATTTCCCATTCTTTCTACTATTGATATCTATTTATTGAATAGTGAAAAAGTCTTTTCTAAAATGACGTCTTGCATATGACTCATAAGATTGCCAGCGTATCTTACTGTACAATTTGTTCGGTTCTTTTACAAAGAGAAAGAGAAGGTGAATGCAAAAATTCTGAAGGTATGTTACTCATAACGTTACTTTAAATGTTCCCCTTGAATATGTGATTACTTGCATTTCTCACAAACAAAGGTAAACGGATTTTATTCCGTATATTCGGTTTGTGATTGCTGCTGTGCGTAGTTCAGCTACATTTTAAAGGTTAGTCATCGTTTGTTTGAAACCGGTCAATGGAACATTTTTCGCATCTGTGATTTTGCAGTCTGTAGGTAGAAGTGACTGAAAGACTCATTGTGGGATGTGAAACAAACGAGAAGTTGTTATTGCGAAGTTTTTGAATTTGGATAAATACTTGCGATCCCATTGCAAGCGTAGAGGTCATTACATATTGTAATAGGTTCATGCTTAAGGCATATCTGGTGTGCTGTGTATAACAATGTCTGTATTAGATGCAAATTTTTGGATTGAGCCAATGGCAGTCTTTGGTCCTTATAGACATTCTAGTCTACTGTATCTCGAAAGTGCATTAGAGATGCTACCTTGGTCTGGCGTAATTGTTAAGCTTAGAGACCTCCAAAGTATGGGACACTTCTTGTTTCCAGGTCTCTAAAACCCCGGGCGCAAAAATTAGATGCAAGTGCGTATGGTCCTACGTAGATATTGAGGTATCGTACGTGAAAATCATAGTAACAAGTACGGTATCATGTGGTTAAAGGGAAAGGTACAACCCACCATAGAAAAACCAGTAGTAACACCCGCCTTGCTAAGAAAAATATGCGTTTACCGCTCCGCCTTTTTTGATAGCGCACAAGAACTGGCAGACTGTCATAAATGCGTAAGCAGCCCGACACAGCATAAAATATTTCTGGAAGAAATTTGTCAAAATTTGAGCACAAATGAAGTTTATAGTTTCTGAGATTTAAAATTTCCATACTCGATGGTTATCATCATGCACACAATTTTTTTAGACCACGTACGACGTCGCACCTTCTTTAAAAGCCTTTTTTGAGCACAGTTACTGTCAGATGATAAAACCAGGTTATTTATTAATCCACACTATTTTCCGTATTCTCCACGGTGTGGCTTGCGGCCTACCATTTTGCCTGGCTTCGGTTAAGAGTAAGAACTAGTCGGTGATTTCCCGATTTGTTCGGAATCGGGGCCCGCACAATATAAATGATAGAACTGCGATCTCTCGTTTGCAAAATATGTGGCATAAGAGCTGAAGGGGTTGCGTTTAGTGCCAACTAAACCACAAGTTGCACAATGTCAATGCGGAAGTTATGAACTTTTCTCATTCGCATATTTCTTAAATTTTGAAAGATTCACATATGGCCTTGAATTGCTACTCCGTCTAAAGCAGGGGCGTATATTCCGGGTGTGCTAGGTGTGCGCCGCACACCCTACGAAAGTCAAGCATATTCCAAAATGTATATATTTTTGTAATTATACATAATCATTGTTTTCTTTTACCTGTCTCACTTGTTACACGAAGTGCTATTGGTTCTTGTAATTCCGTTTTTCCTGTCTTCGTAATCCAAGCAACCTAATGATCAAAGTGGAAGAAGCTGGTGCCACACAGAAAGAACCATCAGTAGTATTACGTCTAGCTCAAAGTATCAGTCCAATGAAAATATAGCCTTCAATTGATAGCTTAAGTTCTGACTCAGCTTAGCAAGACCCATGAAATATTTAGTATTCCAGGCCTAAAACTTGTTACACAGTGGTTTGATAGATTACATACGACGTATCAGAATTTTGAAGCGGAATCCCAAACGTTTATACTCATCCCTTAACTTTCCCTCTATTGTTGTTCTGTGTTTTATTACCTTCCGCAGTTAACCTTGCACATTTTATTGCATTTTTCTTCTTCAAGAAAAAGACATGACTAATAAAGAGTGTATACCACGTGTTATTAGGTTACTTGAGTTCTAAATAGCTTGTTTTATATTTTATAATTATTACATCCTGACAGCAAGGTATTGAGATCATTGAAAGCTTTGTTACATCATGTAGTCCGTTGTTACTGCATCACTTAGCATTAATATGCCGCATGCGCGCATGCCTTGTTGGAGTTTGCATTCCATTGCAATTCCCACCCAGTACACCACATATTTCTTCTTTTTTCTTATTATAGAATTTGTCGCTATAATTCCAATGAAGTACGCATTAAGCGTTGTAGAATCGTTCTACATTCTTGACTCATGTTTCTCAAATGCTGATGACTCTTTTTTGCTTTGTTAATGATGGGTCTTCTTCTACATCTTCCGTCATTAAACCACTATGTGATAAATGTTTTAGCATATCAGTAAGTGCTACAACTTGTAAATTCAGCAGAGCTCCTCTCATTACAATTAAACGGTGCGATATACTGAAGCTTTTGCCGAGTTTTTAGTTTTCAGTCAGTTTATAGAAATAATAAAAATCTGGAATGGTTTTTCATTTTGTCTCACTTAGGTTCTTGAAGAATTTATTGCAATGCAAAAGTAAACAAATCTTATCAATATATAATTCATTTTATTCAACTTTTTGTCAGAATCTGGTTCCAAGTAATAGTCTGACATAAAGGAGGAAAACGCTAGGAAAAAAGTGCGTTTTAAAAAAATCAGATGAGTTCAATAAAATGTATACAGCATGGCTTTCTTTTGCCAGAAGAAAAATCTAGTTATTAAAACTCTATATCGTCCGTCCCGATCTCATACCTTCGAGGTTTTCTGAGGAGTTACATTTAAGTAATCGGCCTTACAACATGCATCGTTGCATTCAACCACACCAATGAAATTTACAGGCAAAGGGAAACCTTAGATGAAAGCACTTAGCAGTACTCTAGCGCATCCCAGGTAGTCTTTCGTGATCGTGATGACGACAACTCAGATGAAAACCTAGATCATCCTATGCAGTGAGTGTCTGACTTGGTATTTTTGTAATAGGTGAAATTACCAAATAAATGTTGAAGTTTAAAAAAAATATATTATTTTATCTTGGAAACGTTATTACTGTAACTGTAATTTTTTTACGGAAGAATAAATGCCAAAGAGGAATATTATTATTGAAGGCAACTTACAAAACACAGAACTGAACTTGTTTTCTGGGTCAAATATGTCTTTAAACTCTTGCATCTGACTGCAATTAAACAATAAACTATTCTAAATCAATTTTAACATTTTATTATTTACTACTCTTATAAAACATAGTGTTTGAATGTCAACTCAATTTTGGCATGGGCTGAAGTTATTGGCAGAATGATCGTTTCCTTATAAACCTTAAAGTACGAAATCGACAAATAATACCTAATTTTAAGAATAGCAATATGGTTTCCTAATACAGTTACACCTATGCTAATATCACTACGTTAAGTAACTATAAAATTCTATAAATATTATCAAGTATAGCTATGGATTTAAAGAACAATTATGAAACATCTATAACGTCCTAGTTCCTAAATTTGAAATATCCTTTGATTTGATAAACGTACTAATTTTTCCATCAGTTTAGCGTTATCGCTTTTTAAGTTTTCCTTTTGTAATATCAGTTTCTTTTCTTCTGTTTGTAGAAAAGGAATAAACTCTCTAGCCTTTTTCAGTACCATAACTTTAGGTGCTCGGTCATTGCATTCCAAATCAGGAATACTTTGCCTGAGCGATTCAAATTTTCTCTTCAGTTCGTCGCGTCTTTTTCTTTCCAAATCGTTATGCGAAACTCGACCGGTTCCTCGACTATTTATCATTTGCTTTTGAAACATCCGTCTCTGTAGAACTTTTATATTACCAGAAACGGAGCCTGGACTTTCCGGGCTACTGTCAGAAGATTCCTTTGAAAGATTTGACTCTTTTCCTGATGATGATGACGACAGGTCTTGCTCTTGTTTGTCGACCAAGTTGACGACATCGATTTCTTCATCTACATCGAGGAAAAAATAGGACATTTAATCTTTTTGAAGTACCACTAAATATAGAAATAGGGCATTTAATCTAGTATCACTAAATATAAAAATGGAAAATTGGATCTCTCTGCAGTATTCCTATATAAAGAGAAAAAATTGGAACTTTCTGTAATATCACTATATAAGGAAGTAGAAAATTGGAACTTCTGTAATATTACTATAAAAGGAAGTAGAAAATTGGAACTTTCTGTAATATCACTATATAAGGAAGTAGAAAATTGGAACTTTCTGTAATATTACTATATAAGGAAGTAGAAAATTGGAACTTTCTGTAATATTACTATATAAGGAAGTAGAAAATTGGAGCTTTCTGTAATATTACTATATAAGGAAGTAGAAAATTGGAACTTTCTGTAATATCACTATATAAGGAAGTAGAAAATTGGAACTTTCTGTAATATTACTGAAAGGGCGTATCTCATCGATTGCTTAAGGTATGATTCTCAAACTTGGGCAGGTTGTCTATGTCAACAAGACGAAGGCAATGAGCCCAAAAAAGTATCAAATTTCGGATATTTATTAAAATCGTGACGTCATACTTTATTACTCTATGGCTTAATGATGGTGGTCGCAAACCAATCTCTCACTATCAACGCGCTCTTACATTTTCATATATTATCACTCCCACAGAAGTACTCTTTGGTCTCTAATAAACGGGGGGTATTAATGTTTGAAATATTTGCACCCCCTCCCCCAGCTTATTAGACCACCAGTTATCAATTTTGGGACATCAGCTTTGATGATGTAAAAAGAAACATTGCAACAGATTTATTTGATGATAGTTTTTAACTGATGTAAAGATTTCCGAGACTAAATTGTGCCCTATGTTGATGTCTTCTCTGCCTTTTACTATCAGATACCGTTTCCAAGAACTTGATTCCAAGCCCAAGTTTATTAATTTTTGGAACTATTTCCACCCCTCTGTTTAATCACTCCCCCTTTATTAGAGACCAAAACGTAATAGTTGGTAGTTAATTATATGTCAAATTTCATTGGATAATTAACACATTGCCTCCCTGATAGTTCATTCCCCCTCTACTGATGGGTGTGGCTGGTTACAGGCCTGATACAAATATAGAGTTCATATCTCATATCAACGGTGAGAAAGGGCTGTTTGAATTGTCAAATACCTTCAGGAAACATTCTTAAATTTTCTCAGTTGATGAAACGACCAACTGGCTTCAAATAATAGGGCTTTGATGAAGATGATTCTAAGTTTGAAAGGGCGGATCGCAACGATTGCCCTAGGTCAGCGATCCTCAACGGGACTCCAGGCACCCCCTTAGAGGGTAGTTGAGATTTCAAAGAGGGTAAAATTGAGGCAGGGGGTACCAGGGGGTCCAAAAGCTAATAGCATGTTTCATTGATATCTTATGTCAAAATCCCAAAAGCACAGAAAGGGGTAGATAAATATATCCTACTTTACACCCTTGTTTCACATGTTTTGTTTTACACCTGGTAAGTAAGCTACGACTCTTTTATTGACAGGTTATTTCACGGTGTACTCAGTTGAAATCAATGACTTGAAAGCATGCCAAATTTCTTTGGACCCAGGGGGTACTTAAAATTATGGTAACTCGAGAGAGGGGCAATTTACTGTCTGAGGAAGACAAACCCTGCTCTAGATATCAGTATATCATTTCAGGTTATCTATATCAACAAGAATGCAACAGGAGCAAAAATATTTTCAAAACCGTGACGTCATACTTACGTACTACTCTATTCTAAGTGTGCCTACAAAATTTACACAATAGACCCTTTTCAAAAGTTATTCATAAATTTCAAGCGAGGCTAACTCGGCAAATTTTTCATCGAGCAATGGCGAAGCTGTGGCAGTGTAACCTTCTAAGCTCATAACTCTTGGGATGATCCTCAAGAAAATGACGTAACCTCTCTCTGTTTTCTTTTGCTCGTTGTCGTTCTTCTTCCCTTTCTTCATTCGCCTTTTGTTGTTTGTACGAATTGAATGCTTGTTTCTTCTCGTTTAACTTTTTCAAGGCCCTGAGAAATGAAGAAAAATGTTCAATTTACACAATACTATGAACACCAGAGCAACGGTAAGTGTACCTCAAAGTGAGTGCACCAGGTGAAAATTTGATGAGACAGAAAAGTATTAAGTTAAAATAATGTAATGATCAGAACGCGCATAAATAAATATTCAAATATTAGTGTGCGGACACCTATTCAGACGGACTGACTGACAGACGAACTGACTGACAGACAGACGGACTGACTGACAGACAGACGGACTGACTGACAGACAGACGGACTGACTGGCTGACAGACAGACAGACGGACAGACAGACGGACTGACAGACAGACGGACTGACAGACAGACTACTTCACAGCCAGACCACCAACCTGGCGAAAAGGCACACAAGGTGAAAAATTGACAAGAATACAGAAATGCGTCGTGTTCAAATAAAGTATGCAAACCAACGCGCATAAATGAATATTCAAAAATTCGTATGCGTACACCTATTCGAACAGATAGGCAAAGACCAAGGTGAGTTTAGCAGATAAACATAGCCAAACAGAAAAACAAGACACAGGTGTACAGGTCAGGAAACAAACAGGCAAAATGGCAAACGGAGGAATTAACACATAGTTAGGCAGACAGTTCAAGAACAGCAAAAAGTAAAAGACCCACCACTTTCATTACTTACATGTATCTTGGGTCATTAACAATCATTTTCATAGCTTGCTCCCACGAAGAACTGCTTGGAACATTCTAAATGTTATAAAGGAAGGGTAAGATATGTCGTTCGTCATCAATATTCTCCGTAACAACATTTTATATAGTATCAATACAGATACTCCTTTCAATGGTATTAACATTATATATACTACTATTTAAAATGCTTCAAATTGCACTAAATCCTGTGAAAATTGTAACAAAGTTTACATTTAACCATACCTTCCCTCTCCCCGGCCCAATTTCTACCCTTAAAACTGTACTACTTCCATGAAACAAAAAAAGGGGTACCTAAATCGCCTAACAAAGATTTTATCTGCTTTTCTAAATGTTGGATTAGGGGAAGTTAAATAATAGTTGAGAAGATTGTTAACAACCATAGCGCGAATATCAACGGAAAGAGAATACACGCTTTTTTTATAAGCAACTCCATTTTCGGGGTCAGGCCTGTAGTTGCTTAAGTAGTTGCTTAGGTATCACTACAGGTGATCGTCGATTTTGAAGGAGACGAAGATGGGAGAGATGCCGAGCTTATTGTAAATGGTGAAATACCAAATGATGGTTGGATCTTTGATCTCTTTGCTTGACACATTATCAACAGTGTGATATTTGTTATTTATCAAACTGCCAAGCTAATAATCTGTGTGAAACACATTGAACGAAGAATATCCCAATGTTTTACTTTGTTTACAAATTGCTAGTTGCGGACGTGTCCTGCAGAAACACCAGGCTTTGCTCTTAAGGAAATATGGGAAATAAATTTGCCCTGTTTGTTACTTCATTCGAGTTTATTATTGTATAGCACTCTTGTCAAGCAGTTGACATAATTCTAAGGTAACCAGGCACACTTACCTGACGTGTTAGTGCACTTTTTTTCTACCCTTGACTGTTTTAAGAATAAAACAATCGGTTGTTAGCTACTGCAGATTTTCAACGTAAATACATCTTTCTAACCTCTCTATCAATTAACAAGACAATTTCAAATGCGCCATCCTTTGCAATATGGAGTTTGGCGACAAACAGATTACGTTGAACATGGGTAAGCAAGACTAGAAAATGCTTACGTTGTCAAGGTTTTCGTTCAGTCCCTTATGACAAATAAGATCGGGAAGCAAGAAAAGAGTCGCCAATGCTTAGACTGCAATGACATGATTTTGAGGTCATACTAGAAACAAATTTTACCCAACTCTCAGATAGCCTGTTTGGAAAGTTGAAACCCAAGTAATAGAACCTCAGACGATGAAGATATGTAAGGCATCATTTAGGGGTTTCTTTGGATTTCGGACGTTATTTCTCTGGGTTTTTTTCTTGCCTTCCGAAGCATTCACAGGTGAATACCATGAAGAGAACGCTTACGAGCCCAACATTGAAGATGAAGATTTTAATGTAAGTTGTCAGTCGTTTATAACAAAAATACATCGTTTGTGTTTGTGAGAGGTAATGCTATTGACAGAAAGAGTGCTACTCATCTTTTCACCAAATTTCTCTCAAGCTTAAGTTATCCCTGTTGGATAAATGCGTGTCCAACTTATCTCAAAGTAAGATTTTCGAAAGTTGTCCGCCATGCGAATGCCCTTGTCTCACCTCTACTAGCTGTAGAACAGTTGTCCTTTGTTAAGCAGCATGTGTGCACACAATTGTTACGCATGCCCTATCGTGCGTTGCAGAACCAAACAAACTTCTTTGTTAGGGCCTGTGATTCAGACAGTGCAACGTCGTCCAGACTTCACAGTATTGGGTGAGCGCAGGCTCACTAAACAAAGGAGGAATGTCATCCTTTCATGTGCAGATCCTTCCAACTGGGATCAACAAATAGACGTTATAAACAAAAACACGTTCAAGCATCGTCACTGTAAAAGCCCTGACGACGTTTTGCTCACTGACTCGCAGACCTTAACAAAGAAGTTTCTTTGGGTCTGTATCGGAGGCTGCACAGCTCCCAACCCCCGTTGTTCGCCCTCATTATCAAGTGTCTCTTTGTCTTGTTTCTAATGCCAATTGCCGCTATCTAATTTTTGCCATGTACGCATCTTTACCATTTTATTATGTTTGGAGGGTGCGGTGGTGACCAAGGCTAATTATAAATAGCAAGAATTTTTCGTGAAACCCTATTTTCCATTTGAAAGCAAAGCTTTAAATATCTAAAAATCTTCACAGAAGCCAAACTCTTTATCTCGTTTGTGAAACACGATGCATGTCATTATTCTTGATCTACTCTTGTTGTACAGGCAGCGATGTCGCCATGACTAACTGCACTCATACCCTGGAAACTGCATACAATGCCTGAAGCAATCCATATGTCTTGAAAGCATTGTTTGAAGACGATTTAAAAGTGTAACATCTAAGCTAAGACTACAAAAGTACATACACACTGTATATACACCAACAAAACAGTAACAAATACTAATACCGTGATACCATCATGCTCATAGTCGACGTAACACTATAAAGTTAGTTTTACCCACTGAGCAAGGTATTCTATTAACTATTTAAAGCCTGTCGAACTAAGCCAGATGGCATTTTGCCTTCTGCCAATTTTTAGAATATACCCAAGTAAGAAAATCCTTCTACTTAGCTAACTATTTACACTATGAGGCTGAAATAATGTTCAAAATCGAGATATCTTTGTTACAAACCAAGTTTTTCTTTTCCCCATTTTATAATTTGTTCCGTGGTCGGTAGCTTGTCTACAGTTGCACCAACGTCACAGCCCAGTGCTTGAAACTGCGCAAGTGTCCAAGCATTTCTCCCGCAATTGATGATTGCCTTACCATCTGGGGTGTAATATCGATTGTTTGCAAAGAACGGTATCGTAAGGTTTAGAGTCGATGGGCCACAATCTCCCAACTGATGCAAGTTGTCTCTACCAAGAATGCAGGTGTTGCTGGCATAAACATCTCCGTATCCAGACAGTTCTGAAATGAGAAGTAATAACTAGTTCTAGGGTTCTGAGGTTCTTTAACACCAATACAATCTTCTACACACGTGTTTCAGACACTACAAATACCTAGGCATTCTGCAATTGAAAATGATCTTGCGTTGCCTTCTTGACAGTCACAGTATCTTGATTGACAATTGCAAAAGCCGAACACAATAACCAAATATGTTAATACTATACTTAACGCAAAATAGTATAGGGGAGAGAGGGAGAAGGACAAAGGCAGAAAAACGAAACTGATGAAAGAAGAAAATAACGAGGATAGCTGCAACAACCAACGAATGAATGCATAAGCAACTCAGTGAAAGAATAAGAGGGAAGCAGAAAGGTTGGAAGAAAGGGTAAAGAGAGAAGGAGCACGAACAAAAGAAGAAAGAAAAGGGGTTACTAAAAGAAGAAAGAACGTCATAAAGAAAGATATAAAGCAAGAGAGAGAAAGGAAGGTAGGGGTACTGCAAGAGGGAGGAAGAAAAGTACCGATAAACGAACGTAAGAGGCATTCCTATTTCTGTATCATTTCTGCCGAATTCAGCGAAAGACGTACTACACTTTCCTGAAGCCATATGAGTATACATACCTCCACCTAAGTGTTGTCTAGAACTGAAGGTGATTGGTAGGGTGGAAGACAGGTAGGGAGCAGAAGTACATAGGTTAGAATAGTTAGGAAGGTTAAGGTAGTATTAGGGTAGAATGCAGAAGTAGATAGAGCATGTAGTTAGAT
This sequence comes from Alatinidae sp. Z8VKAUB7J3, assembly GCA_010016025.2. NCBI lineage: Eukaryota > Metazoa > Cnidaria > Cubozoa > Carybdeida > Alatinidae > Alatinidae sp. Z8VKAUB7J3. The sequence continues at coordinate 65,448,781 of JAAAKM020073195.1, read as the reverse complement.
AAGGTGGCAGTTATGTAGAGTAGCTAGATAGGAGGCAGGGTAGGTAGAGTAGCTAAGAAGATAGGGGGTAGGATATGTAGGAGGTAGAGTAGTTCGGTAGATAGGGGTAGGTCAGCTAGGTAGATTAGGGATAGAGTAGGTAGATAGGAGGTAGAGTAGATAGGGGTAGGGTAGGTAGAGTAGCTAAGTAGACAGGGGGTAGGATAGGTAGAGTAGTTAGGTAGATAGGGGGTAGGTTAGCTAGGTAGATTAGGGATAGAGTAGGTAGATAGGAGGTAGAGTAGCTAAGTAGATAGGGGTAGGATAGGTAGGAGGTAGAGTAGCTAAGTAGACAGGGGATAGAGTAGGTAGATAGGAGGTAGGTTAGCTAGGTAGATTGGGGATAGAGTAGGTAGATAGGAGGTAGAGTAGCTAAGTATATAGGGGGTAGGATAGGTAGGAGGTAGAGTAGATAGGGGATAGAGTAGGTAGATAGAAGGTAGGGTAGGTAGAGTAGCTAAGTAGACAGGGGGTAGAGTAGTTAGGTAGATAGGGGGTAGAGTAGTTAGGTAGATAGGGGTAGGTTAGCTAGGTAGATAGGAGGTAGAGTAGCTAAGTATATAGGGAGTAGGATATGTAGGAGATAGAGTAGATAGGTGTAGGTTAGGTAGATAGGAGGTAGGATAGGTAGAGTAGCTAAGTAGATAGGGGGTAGGATAGGTAGGAGGTAGAGTAGTTAGGTAGATAGGGGGTAGGTTAGCTAGGTAGATAGAGGGTAGGTTAGCTAGGTAGATAGGGGGTAAGATAGCTAGGTAGGTAAATAGGGGCATGTTAGGTAGGACGTAGGGTAGCTAGGTAGATAAGAGGTAGAGTAGCTAGGTAGATAAGGGTTAGAGTAGCTAGATAGATAGGGGTAGTTTAGATAGGAGTTAGGTAGGTAGGTGGGTGTAGAGAGGAGGTAGAGTAGTTAGGTAGATAGGGGATATAGTAGATATGAGGTAGGGTAGGAAGAGTAGTTAAGTAGAAAGAGGATAGGTAGGTAGATAGGAGGTAGGGTAGCCAGGTAGGTAGAATAGCTATGTAGATAGGAGTAGTTTAGATAGGAGTTAGGGTAGGTAGGTGGGTGTAGAGAGGAGGTAGAGTAGTTAGGTAGATAGGGGATATAGTAGATATGAGGTAGGGTAGGTAGAGTAGTTAAGTAGAAAGGGGATAGGTAGGTAGGTAGGAGGTAGGGCAGCCAGGTAGGTAGAGTAGTTATGTAGATAGGGGTAGGTTAGATAAGAGGTAGAGTAGCTAGGTAGATAAGGGTTAGAGTAGCTAGATAGATAGGGGTAGTTTAGATAGGAGTTAGGTATACTAAACCCTAACAACTCAACAATACTACTTTACGTGGGATTTGGATGGTGTCATCCATGATCCTGTGATAGATAAAAGTATTGTTTTAGTTTACAAGAGCATCAACAAGCCATCAGATGTTGTGAAACTAGTTATCAGGGAAAGAGTATAAGAAACTCAGTTTTCGAAGATGCTCAAGAAAAGCTACTAACAGACAAGAAAAATTTCCTAGAACGGTGGGAAGAATCCCTAAGTATATTGTACAACCAATTGTACTATTAACCATGACAGTACCGTATTGCTCATTCTAATGAAGAACGTGCAACAAAAGATGATACCGAAGAACCAGACATAATATGTAGCGAACAGAAAGAGCTGTGAAGAAGCCCGGGAATGGAAAAGCAGCCTGCTTCGACAATTTCCCAGCATAACTAATTAAGAATGGAGAATTTGGTGTTAAAAGTGCTTACCTCTAGGGTATAGTGGTTAGGTTACTCCTTTATCGGAGAACTCCATTTTCCATGTTTTATTGTCTATTGAATTATTACACAACTAAGTCAAAGTGCTTACAAAAGATAACTGCTCCTTTCCTAGTCTAGAAGCCTACAAAAAGGGCAATAGCCAAAACTGCATGAGTAGATGACTAACCCGGATGTTGGCGTTAACTATATGTCAATTATATCAGACCTCGTTTTGGAATGAGATATTAGTCATTGGCGTATAAACGAATATTTCTGACAGATGATGTTAATTAGGCACTACACAGGATCTGAAATGCAGTGCGACGAAGTGGCGAATGGTCTCTATGCTAGATCGATGATAAGTCAATAGCCCAATGAAAGGAAATTTAAGGAAATGTAACAACTACTCTCGTGTCCGGAATAAACGGGGTGGCTGGAATAAAAAGGGTGGCTGGAAAGTTTGCTCAAAATAAATAAACGAGGTGGATAGAGTTAACGCGGTGGGTGGAAATTCTGCTTGAAATAAATAAACGAGGTGTGTGGAAAAATTTATCTCGAAATTTTTATAAAGTATGTGGAACTCCATGTAACAGTACTGTTTCTAAGGGCATTTGTTTTAAAGGCTTGTGTATAAACGAATCAAACATAGGTAAAAGGTATAAAACTGCATCCAAGTAACATACAAGAAGTCTTTAAAGTCTGTAATTAAATGAAAGTTTTTTATTTCTTCATGATTTTATGTTCCGGAAGAGAAAAAAAGCGTCCGAAAAAAAGGCGTGGGTGAAAAAAGTTTCAAAAATAAATAAACGGGGTGGCTGAAATAAGCATGTCTTGGGTGGAAATTTTCTTGTAAATTAATAAATGGGAGGTTTATTCCGGACACGAGAGTAAACACTTGAGTGCTCACATAAAGATAGGAGGAACCAAGAAACCAGGCCCTGGTCTTAAAGTGCCCTCAATGCCAATGAAAAGTCCCATATATGTGGGCCTCTGTCACAGGAGGTGCAAGGCACCTATTTTAACTAGAACATAGGGGACCAGTAGGTCACGTGTCCTCACTGCAACGGCCTGCAGTGACATAACTAAATCCATTCTCTTGAATTGAGCATGTCTAATTGTTAGTTGAAATATACATTTTCATGAAAAATTAAATAATAGTAATTGAAAACACCGATCCAGCCTGTCAATGAAAAAACGTCAATGGACCAATCACATTGTAGGACGAAAGAACTTTCGCACAAAATTTATTTGGTCCGTCAAGCAGAAAGAATTTTTGAGGGAATCACGGTCAAATCCTTGTAATTTATACCTCTCCGACGTGGATGGTAGCTACTCCGTTTTACGAGGCTTCTGCTAGAAACTTTTGGAATTCGGTAGTAAAATTCATAGAAACAATGCAGTAGAAAACTGATACGAAGCCGCAAAGTGTTGGTGCAAATTTTACATTATCACGGACCAGAGTTAACGGTGTATTCATTAATCAAAAATCAAATGGATTTCTCAAAATTTTCATACCTCGAACAAAACAATTATAAACTATTCAAAGGATATCTTGTGTTGATTTTCATTTTAAAGGAAAAGGAAAAATAGTTGGGTTGAGCCGAAAGAAGAGTTTGATCAGCACAATTTCTTGAGGGCAAGTTATCACTTTCGATTCAAGATTCTGATTTTGATAGGCCCTGTAGAGGTACTGCTTGCGACTAAACTTTTATTAGTATTGATCCTGGTATTACCATGTTTAGGTTGCATAGTATTTTAAAGATGAGCAATTTTTCGAGAGGCGGTTCACGAGAGAACAACGCTGTAAAACTTTTAGCGTGCTTGTCGTTCGTGCCTTCAACCTAAAAGGAAATTTTGAAAAACCTTGTTCAGGATAGAGTAAACGATTTTGCTACAAAATACCTTCAAAGGACAAATTCTGTTTGCATTTTTATCGTCTATGTGCTCCACGTAAGAGCATGCATATTACTTAAAACGGTAAGTGAAAACAAACCAGTAGGCTGTCATCGACGTCTCGTTACACACTCTTAACTGCAGCGAGCAAATTTCACTGTTACCGTAAACTAGTGTTTACGAAACACGAAGAAGTACTTACACAACAATTTTTCTGTTCTTGGCAAGACCAAAATTTTTTTTGTTAAAAATGTTGATCTGTCCAAACCTTGGATATCGAATACTGTTAGAAAATGGCTAGCCATTATACTTCTATACCGCCGCTTAATGCCTCTTTCCTTCGCAGCAAGGCTTATTTCTGAAATCAACAAAGATTTACCACAAATCGTGTTAACAAATGCAAAAAATTATAGCTTTCCGTGTGACGCCAGAAACATTCGATTTCATACCCTCTCGAATTTTCTACAAACGTTATGAACGTCCTCTACAAGTGGCGATATTATGTCCTTGTATACTACAATGAACGCCTTCGTTCAACACTGGAGAGCCACAAACATTGTATATCGGAATGCCACCTTTATTTTATGTTGGCTGTGTTTCTTGTACAAGGATTGAAAGAACAACAATTCGTACTTCTAAGTTAAGGTTCTCCCCTACGCTTGATAGTATGAAATAACTGAGTACCTACCTATCCAATGAAATTGATAACGCAGAGATAACAAGTCCTGTAATTCAGTGGCCAGTATGTTCCAATTCCAGCCAAATTGTATCACATTTTTCCAACCATTTTACTCCATAAATACTTGTTATCGAATTACATTCAATGAAATCCAAAGACAAGACTTTATAGACTTTATAGCAGGCACGCAGCCAAGAGGGGGGGGGGGCTGTGCCCGCCCAATAGGAAAAACTTGCCCACGTTTGCCCTCTCAAGAAAATTTCTTACGGACGTTTAATAGGTGGATTACTTGCGTATTTCAATTCACTTATGCAATGAGATAAGAAAGACGGGAAGCCTACGTCTCTCAATTGCAATTTTGAGCCTTCTAAGGACTGTAAAAATTCAAAATTTTCTCACCCAATAAAGCCAAGGTGGGCTGGCTTGGAAGGAAGGAGGGGAGGGAAGAGATTTTGTTTTGAACTTGCCTCCTCCCCCCTCAAAATTTGACTGGCTGCGTGGCTGCTTTATATTTTCGTACAGTATTTTATTCGAGTTCCTTTTCTGGAAACCTAGAACTCGAAGTCCTGTTTCTTGGCAGCCATTATACAAAACTCTTTTTCAAAATGAGACTATCCATTACATCATCGTGTCGATATTTTGTTTTTACTTTTCTTGACAGGGGGAAAAACCAAGTGACAGAATTTCAAGGGTCATCCATCATGCTCAATCGTTGAACCTGTGCAGAATGTTCGAGATGCCGTAGATAGCGACGGAACATGGCGCTGTTCCGATCTATCCGCAGTTTTGTGCGTCAACTTACCAAAGTTGAAGCAAGAACAGGTACGTACCGATACAATTTGCCGTCCATCTAACATACTTTTTTTCCAGTGCAGTGTCTTATCTACTTTGAGACCGAGGAACGGCATCATGAATCAGCAATCCCGTTTTAATGAGTAGGCTAAAGTTTATCATCCTAATTACCCACAGCCACGTGCGAGATAGCGATATTCAGTCTCGTGCAGAACGTGGCTGACACGATTGATCGCTAGTAGCTCCTGCCAACTGCAAGAATAGTAGGTATATACGATCTGGGGTATGAAACGTTCCAACTATTTTGCGCTTGGCCCAAAATTTCGAATTTTCTGACGCCATCATCCGACGTCAAAAGTAAGAAGTTCCAAATGGCGACGAATTGCACTCGCTCCATAAGCACGTTTAGAAATCCTGTAAGTCACAAATTGTAAGCGTAAATGCCAAAGATAAATTTGAATCATACTCTTTGAATTTTACATGAAACAGCAGCCCACCATTATTTACTCGAGGCCCCCATAAATAGAGCTAGCCGCTAGGTCTTGACTAAATCAATAAAGATCCCCGGTGGTGACATACTTTTCTATTTCTCTAGTGTTCTATTCATAACTGACATTTCAAATCCTCTCTTCTCGAGGATAAGTTTCTTTTAATAAGGAATATGTTCAATTTCAAGTAAGTCCAACACTTTGATGTGCTCTGATCTTTGCATCACACACGTTTCTTGGAAATACATCTTTGCTCAAACAAATGCAACTGTAACGTGAGGTAATAAGTTTCCCAGTGGTTGTTTGATATCCTTAACTTTAATAGCAAGATAGTGATGACTGGTTTGCTTTTGTGTGATGTTTGTAACAGTCCTCACCGTTTTCTGTTCGGGGTGGGGTCAAGGGTGCAGTTCTCAAGCGAATTTTCCCTTTAACTTAAAACGTTAAATTCTTAAAATTTGAAACTTTCTAAAATTTACTTTTATTATATTTGTCGCTGGGTATTAAAATTACGATAAAAATATTGTTATGCAATTAATTAACATTTTGCGTTAAAATAAACTTGAGTGCCATCAAAATCAGACAAAAATCGTTCTTCAAACGGTTATTTTCCGAGTCAAATTGCCTCTTTTAATAAAAAGATTTTTAAACATAAAATCAAATAAAATCTCTTTTACATTGTTTATAAAATACTTAACGCATTTATTGACATGCAAGACAAAATATAGAATTTCACATAAATTTTACTGCGGTTTTACTCAAATGACATGCTTACCACAGGCAGCTGAGAGCTGACCTTGGCACATAAAAGTTTGTACTTAAAAGCTATGGGAAGCAGAAGCAAAATATTTTCACCGTTTCAGCACTTAGTAATAGTACCTAAAGTGTCAAAAACTGTATTGACTTAGGGCTATTTAAAGCTGCAAAGGGGGTCCTATGAGCTTAGCACCCCTTCCTAAAAACGCACTATAGAGTTCAAAGTTTCAAACAGTTTAAAATATTTTACAATCTTAGGCTAAGGCCATACGTTTATGTATCTGCACGTACGTTATTTTGGTCAGAAATTGTTGAGTTAAGGTCTGAGTCAGAGCATACGTGAAGCATTCAAGATACTATGTAACATATAAACATTTCAAGAACGTTATTTCCGGTAAACGAAATGTAGAGCATATTTTAAGGTCGACCTTATACTGGACAAAAACCAAATCATTAAACTTCATTGGTAATGTTTAGCTTAGCCTATTTCTAATAACAATCGGTCGTTGATCTGAAGAAGTCTGTTACAAAGCGAAACCTTGGTAATACGTTTTTCCATAATTGGTGCTTTGCCTAGCATAGTGTGTTGGTGAACTATTCCCTTTTATATTTAGATGCTCGAGCGTAACCGATGTCTTTTGCATGCTTCTTGTCACGCAATAGATTGCTATAGGCACGTTGTAAAAGAAAATGCATTTTTGAATGGTTGGTCATATTCAGGTTTTGGTGGGTATTTTGAGCCAGATAACCTATCAATTTTAGTGTTCAACAGATAATTTTGCACATATTTCTTCAATACCACAGCTATCTCTTCATACGGTGCTCCTCACGGCAGTTGCTGCGAAATTGGTGCCCAACACGGTTCAACACGATCCCATTTGCGCATGCGCATTACCATCATAGGCACAAATTTTGCAAGGCACAAATTTTGCGCTACACCGGATTTGTCTCATATCTGCGAGTTACAAACTTTACAATGCTGTAGTTTGCGTGACACCAGAAAAACTCTGATAAGGGAAGCGCTGTTCACTCGATATTTAAAAGGAAGCATGCTGAAAGCGGGAAATAAGAAACAATAGGAGTTATGTCCGAAGCATAATGGTATTCAGGATTTTAAGAAACGTTGTCAGAATAATGACATGTTACTTGTTGCCATAAGTAAGTCAGGGTTATTTTCAGTGTATTGGGAACAAAGGAAAGCTTGTAAAGTCGTTATGGTCATTGAGCATTGATTGTGAAACACCGTAACGATATAACAAAAGATACTCCTTTTCATATCCTTAAAATTATCGAGACCTAGTTGATACTGATCAGTCAACTTGCCATGGAACAATTGGGAAACTCTGTCTGAAAGGCCACTTGAAAATGTTTTCGAGAGATAGTGTCTTGGCTTAATAGAATTTTTGAAGCAGATGGTAAGCAATAGCGAAGTAAGTAACAACTGTCCTTCGAACTATAGTTATATAGCGTAGAATTGTGAACAGCTTTTTGTTCTGTGGGAGATAAGAATCCTTACTCACAACTCTTTGCTACATATTCTGTGCAAAGTAGAAGAATATACTATTCTTTAATGACTTCTTATATCATCGATTTATTTCAAGTTTCAACTGCAACTCGATCAATGTTATGAACGTAAGGAAATGCATGAGTACACAGCAGTAAAATCAACGATTACAGGCATTCTGATAGCTGGCTTCTATTTCAAGGAGCTGGGCTTCAGTGTGGTTAACGGTAGATGCGTTTTGTAACAGTATTTTTGGAAGTCATGTCCTTGGAGAAGCAATCAGTTGTGACTGAAGTCAATGACTAAATAATGACCTCCAAACGAGCCAGGAAAATTTTAAGAGCAGTTTAATAGGTTCTGTAATCAATTTATAAAAGGGTAGACCTTCCATCCAGAGCTACGGACCTGGTGGCAGTATCAAAAAGTTGAAAGTATTAAAATGTTTATACTGTGTTCTGAGCAGTACAGGCTTTTCCAGCCCTGACTATAAATCACTCACCATTGCCTTTCACATTTGATTGGTTAGGGTTTGAAAGGAATCTTGTTAATTCAAGAATAGCATAATAACAGTTTTTTATACCTTCTAAGGGCACAAGCCGTAAATAATTTAAAACTTTGGGAACTTCAAAACACTGACCGATTCCTTAGATGACATCGCTGTAAGTTTCCGTTAGCTCTAATTCCGCTACGATTCAAAACTTAAAATTTTCCAAGCGATATTCACATCCACCGGAGAGCACACTCCGTTAAAACCTGGGCATGTGAGCCCATCTTGAGGTGACCGAACCTCGATAAAAAGTCCCTGTACTCTTTACGAGTAGTTGTAGTTCCTGTGGCGATCATCGATAAACTGGTGTTTCGGCACGGAGAATAATGTAGCTTCGCAGAAGATCATCTCGTGTGACAACGGGAAGATGCACTGCTCCAGTAAGCGGAGAACGGTAAAGCATATTCAGGTGTGGCGAACCGTATATGTATTCAGCCATTAGGGGGGAAAAAAGGGCTCTAACGAAGTTGTGCAATCTTTTTAATTTTTGCGACCACAGCCATAAGAAGATAAGAAACACGAAGTGTACTTTTCCACAAGTTGTTTGCAGGGACACAGTTTGAGAATCCAACCATTTACCTACAGCAATGCTGGATAGAAACTGTAATGCGGAGAAATGTTGCAATGGCCATAACCTTGATTATGGTGACAACGCTGAAATATTGAATGGCGCATAGAAGTAACGAAGTAACGAAGTAACGAAAGTGATGTAGCCATTCGAGGGTTTAAATGAAAGCACTTACAGAACTCATACCTTATAATAACCAATCACCGTCTACTCTCTTCTCTGATGTGCTCCTCTGCTGGCTCTTATAAGTGGTCGAGTAGATTAAGAATGATCTACACATTCATTTTGCAGCAAACCTTTGGTTCTGTTTGCGCTGTCACAGATAAAAGTAATAACGTGATTGGGGAGGAATTCAGTTATTATTGTTATTAGAAAAGTTGGTTTATGGTACAAGAGTAAGATCAGTGTTTTTCAACGGGGTTCACGACCCCAGCCCCCCACCCCCCAGGTGGTATTTGAGATTTTAATGGGGATAAAATTGAATTAGGAGGTACTAAGGGGGCGCAAGGAATACCATGGGGGTAAGTGAGATTTACCAGTGAAATCCTTTTTAGTTGATAGATTTCCTGCCAAACGTATGGGTTTCTCAAAGCTACTACAATTGTGGACAAAAATAATGTAAACATTTACTAAATCTCGGTGAAAATGATCTGAGTCATGGAAGACACTTAGTAAAGGAAAGCGGCTCCCATTTGTGGCATTACACGCTATCTGCCCCTTACCTCGTATCAACAGGGAGGTGTGACATGCACGTCACCGAAATGAAGATTTTCAAAACCCATCGTCAATTAGAATGGTGGTGAGGCCAGTTTACATTAATTTATGTCCAAGATTGTAGCATGTCTCCCTGAAGTGTCAAGACGCTGGAACCACACAAAACAATAATTAAAAGTTGTCTTTTGGGCTGCTTGTATGGTTTTTATACACCTGGTAACTACCTTAGGACGCTTTGTCGGCAGTTTATTGCACGTTGACTTGCTAAATATCGATTGAAAGGTCAAGGTCAGAAAGGCATTTCATACTTAGGACCAACAATATGGAACAATTTACCGGTAAGCTTAAAAGCTTACCTTATTTTTTAAAAATAGTTTACTTTCCAAAGTGTAGATTGTTGATTGATTGCTCACACTGTACTAGAAGGATTACATTTAGACTAATCGTGCTAAACTGAATGATCTCCAGGGCGTCTGTGTCGCATAGTGAACAATAGTCCAATCTGTATTTTGCAAAGATGTACAGTTACTGTACGACTCATTGTAGTTTTAGAGCCTGTTAGCTTGGAAGTTGAATTTGATATTTGGGTCTCTTCTATGATATTTTAAGTTTTTCCTAACCACCAAAAGTAGCGAACCCGCGACTGCTTACCTGCTAGTTCTAGGATTGGGGGCAGCTACATAATAGCATATCACAGAGGCATTTTGAAATTGCCTGGCTATTGAGGATAAGGAAATTATGAATAACTAGAGTGTGTTTATCTTAAAACTTTCTTTAGCTGAATGCAAGCTTGCAAATAGTGTTTACTGTAACGGGTCAATTCTTAGAATAAGGTAAGTCGGGAAATCCCCTACACTTTCAAACGATTAGAATATCTTCTGTTCAAAAAGTGATGACTCATGTCAACAATATGTAACTATTCAACAGATCTCAGTACAGTAAACGAACTTACAGTGGAAATATGAGATTATTTATCTTCTTATCATTGTAACTGGTTCAATTAGGGTCACTGCCGAGCCAAGCGTGTTAGATTAAATCAAAGAATTCCCTTCTTTGTTTTTCAAAATGGTTTACTTCACTTTGTTTATTACTGAGAATGTTGATACGCGAGATTTGCAACGCTTGGGGCAGTTAAAAGTTCTACATCTCTTGCGTCAAGTTTGAAAAGACTTGTCTTTGCTCATTTCCCTCGAATAATGTCGCCGTGAAAGATGAGAAACATATGCAAGCGAGTGCTAGCTTTAAACTTTTAGGGAGTAATAGTGTAAAGTAGTGTAGATTTGGTTTATTTATAAAATCGTAACCCTGATCAAGGTCATGGGGTGGAGATGTTTGCTCGTCAAACATAGCAGTAAACGGTTGTAAAGATAAAACGTTTCAAGCAAGCATTTCATTTCATTTCATATAACGTGAGCACTTGCTTTGCTTCTACTGTCCGCTAGAGATCAAAGAGGTACATCGTCAAGAGTCACAAGTTACATTGATAGTCTTGTAGACAATCATACACTTCTGCTGGTCCACGTTATCAGCAAAGGAAAATGCTTAGTTGTCAATTAAGTATTTTCTTTAACCCTCTCCTGAAAAGGACGGGGAATGGAGGGCCTTTTCTCCCTCTGTTGCCATCCAAGTTAAATACGTAGCGAGCAAAAGTCATGATGCTGAAACTCGGGTTTTTTTCAAATATTTTTTACTTATTTGAGCTATGACATCATTTGTTAACTCGTAATTTGCATCTTTCAATTTCTTGAATTGACCATTTTAAGTAGATAAAATATAATTGATATTTATTATTTTGGATTCCGATGGAACACCCTTTTTCTTTTGCCAGCGTCAAAATAATCATGTTTATTGCACACATTTTACATAATGAATGGATATGCTCTAGAACATTTCCTTTTTTGTGTCTTAGACCAAGCGACACTTTCATAAGACCCCATGAAGATTTTAATAGTTTTCAATTAATTAATGTTTACTGCCAGCAATAGTTTGTAATTTCAAGCTTTGTTGTCTGATAACAGTCGTTGACACAAGCCTTACAATAGGAGACGTAAGTATAGATAACTCCAGGAATCAAAAGCAATAGTTCATTTAGAAGATGACCTTATTTGTTATAAGACAATACAACTTAATGTTTTAGTTTAAATCATAATTTTTATACCAGTTAGATGCATTTATTTAAGACACAGACCTTGGTGATTTTGCTTTGTTTAATGATCATCAATTTAGACGTTCTGTGAAAGCATGACCAAATGTCTCGTCTTTACTGCCTCCTAGACGGCTTTACAATCACTAGTGCCCTTACTACACTTTTATAAGTATTATATCAAACTGTAACATGTTTGAAAGTCCAAAGAGATTTAAATTTAGCTCGAAACAATAGGCATGAGATGCTTAAGGGCGTCAGTAGAGTTGCCTTCTTTCAATCCAATGCCTATTTATCTAAATGTTTAAGAGACATTAATCTCAGTAAACTATTTATCCCATTGGAATATTCTGAAGCTTTTGATATAGTTAAATCAAAGTAAATATGACTCGCAATTATAACATCTCAAGAGAAATTAACATGGCTTTCTAAAATAGCATCACAAACCGATGCCTTGCAATTTAAACTACTCGTAAAAAAGTCATTATATTTATACTCTAAACGGTAATCTTAATTTTTTTAGATTTCTGTGTTGTATTTTCTAGTATGTTATCCAGCAACACCTTGGGATGAGCAATGATAAATTAATTACATGTATGCTGAACGAGAATTTTGTTTATACATAGATGTCCTAATTTACAATCAATCCTGTCCTTCAGCAGCAGGATCAGCTGTAGAGCAGAAGGTTTGCGGGTAGAAAACCCAGAATTTGATAAAGGCCTCCTGACGCTTCCGAACTATTGATCAACATTTTCTGAAAATCAAGGCCTTCCCCTATTAGTTAAAGCAAGATTCTTTCTGCATTATGCCGTTTACGGTTTGTTTATATTTTACATATTTTGAAATGGCTAAGTATGGGCCACATATATTTGAATTTTATGGTCAATTTTGATGCTAAGTTACTGTTTACACCAGTTACTCAATACGTAACTTATTTTAAGCAAATGTCTTTAGCAACATGCGGAAATCTTTAAGAGCTGTTTTAGGCAAAATCAAATTTCCAATAGATCTAAGACCTCAGTATATAATTGTTACACGAAGCTGATAGTGAAATAGGTAGATATTGGTTTGTATCCGTAAGGCAGAGCGTATGGGTACCATGAGCAATGTCATGTTTCAGCAGCGACCCCATACTAAATGGGAAAAGCTTCTAGAAGAAGAAGAAGGAGAAAAAAGGAGGAGAAGAAGAAGAAGGGTATGAAACTGAGAGAATGAAGGAAAGAGGGAAAGAGAGGAAGAGGACGCTCAAAATGACGATGGATGGATACTATCAGAGCAAACATACGATCCATTGATGCAAGGGAAGAAGATGCAGCAAACAGAAAGACTTGGAAGAGATACGTATCTTCCGCAGCGACCCCATACTAAATGGGAAAAGCTTCAAGAAGAAGGAGAAGGAGAAAAAAGGAGGAGAAGAAGAAGAAGGGTATGAAACGGAGAGAATGAAGGAAAGAGGGAAAGAGAGGAAGAGAACGCCCAAAACGACGATGGATGGATACTATTAGAGCAGACATGCGATCCATTAATGCAAGGGAAGAAGATGCAGCAAACAGAGAGACTTGGAAGAGATACGTATCTTCCGCAGCGACCCCATTCTAAATAAGAAAAGCTTCAAGAAGAAGAAGAAGGAGAAGAAGAAGAAGAAGAAGAAGAAGAAGAAGAAGAAGAGGAAGAAGAAAAAGAAAAAGAAGAAGAAGAAGGAGGTAGTAGGTAGACCTTTGCAATGTCACGAGCTGATCATTATGTTAACTGATACCAGTTCAAAGTCTTTAATCGGGTACGTTGTCCTCTTTTTTAGTTGGATTTCATTCTGGACAAATGACGTCATTGCCATTGTTGCTGACGCACCTGAGCATTATCATGCAGAGTAAAAAGAGCAAAAATTATGAAATTCTTCTACTTAGTGAAGAGGTAATTTATGATATTGTACTATTCTGTATTTAATTGCATACTATGTTATAGCTAACCGCTTAATTGGAATGGTTAATATTTATTGTCTTGTACTGGATTGTATTGTGTTGTATAGCAATATATGATATTCAGCATTGTTTTTCATTTAGGGCATTATGTTTTATTATTCAGTGTACTTGTGTGGGTGTGGGGTAGCTGATGATCGTCTTAACGTGAAGCTCAGAGTAGCATCAAACTCCAGACTTAAAATCTTGGCTCTTAATCATATATTCCTGATACTCAATCTGATGAAGATAACATCGAAACGTTATATGGCACGGTCGTTTGTTTTTACATGAAAATCGTGACAGTCAATCGTCCCCTACTTGAAATGTAAGGTTACTCGAGTAGTCTGCCTTATTTGTTACAATTATATGTTGACCCACACACACACACTGTACTTGCTCGCACATGTTCTTATTATGAAGAAGTTTCTGCTTGGTTTTACACACATAAACACACACACACAAATACACACACACACGCACTTACACACTCCTGTTTACTTAAAGACACTGACACTCACACACATTCACACAGAGAGACAACACACGCATGCACCCACAGATATTCTGGGACAAGAGGCCCTAGCTTGGTGTGAGTGGCACCGGGTTTGATCCCCGCAAATACCTTAGAGAAGCTGCATTGAAATTTAGCAGTTAGGAAGCTAAATCTAGAGGGTAGAGGTTTGACGTTGTCTGACAATTAAATGTTTCCTAATACTGGCTCTTTAGTGTACGTTTCTGGGAGTGTGCTGGCTCCCTGTTGTTTGCTGTTTTCGTGCCACATGTTGTCCTGTAAGTATTGCAGACAAGGAGCACTAGGGAGTGCTATGTTGTAATTATTAGCTAAACACTAAGTTAATAAAGCCTTAGCGTAATGAAAGGTATTGGTATTTCATGAATCAGTCATTTCTACCATAAGGTTAAAGAGGGAACGTGGACAATTACAAAGGCGATGATGAGTGTACCCAACTTCAAAATCCTGCGCGACTTCAGTGGATGACTGTGTGGTGCTTGTAGAACTGAGGTAGGTTGCAACCCAGTTGTTTATGAGAGTTAAAGCATTAGTTATATTGGAGATACAGTGAAGTACATGGCAGATTTGGTCAAGTAAAAGACTAAGAGTGTAAATGTTTATTATGTCCTCGCCCTATTAACCTTATGTCTGCTTTCTCCGTGCTAGTTACTACAGATGTAACAAATGTGGTAGACATGTATCGGTATCTCGGTGATGCAAATGATGCTGGTTGTGTTTCTGGGTTCAGTGGTATTTTGGGGGTTGCTCTTGCGTAGCAAGGAGAAAGTTTAAGCAACCACTCTTGGAACAATCTTTCCGTCATGTTTCAAAACGTACGGCAGAATAAGTCACCTGTGTCAGGGTAGTGTTATATATAAGTGAATATGAAAAACACGAAAAATTTTCCATCGTCTGCTTGGAAAGGAATGTTATGGTATGGTCAGATCAACACGGAGTAATGACCTGGAAACCAATGCAGTATATACACCCTATATTAGCAATTAGGGATACCAACATTGGATTTTATGGCCCGTTCCGGAAGACTTGGATGGTTTAGTAAGAAGTTGAAGCGTGATAATAAAATGTTCAAGCTTTGAAATCGAAATGTGCCCTGAAAATGAAAAATTCAGGAAAACTCGACAATAGACAGTGTCTGATGATCTTAAACAGGGGAACAGTAACAGAGGGGTATACAAACAGCGCAGTATGGCAAGCATAACAAATGCTTCTATGTCATCATGCATGTGGGTCTGAAAAGATAGTTATAGTTCTACAAAAATTTCTGACAAGTAAGAGAAAAGAATAGTATGCACAGAAAAGGGATAATAGAATGATTTCTTTAAATTAATTACTTTCAAGGCTATCTATAGACTCTCTCCGTCGTATATGTCTGATTTGAGAGCCATAAAGAGCAGCAGTAGAATATAGTCTAGGTCAAATAATAATGGTGTAATTCTAACCGTTCCTGTATGCACGTCACTTAGCACCCATGGTGATAAATCAATTTTATTGCAGCTGCGAAGCTGTGGAATGGTCTCCCGTTAGAAATATGCAATTTTCATGACTGTTCGCGCGAACAGATCCGGCGAAAAAAATCGATTCGCGCTAACAAATTCGTCTAGTGGAAATCCGGCTTAATTGGAACAGTCAAAAGATGTAAACCTAGTATCATGAAAAAGCGAACCTTCTAATACGTAGATCTGGGCTCATTTTCTTACGGTGATCTTAATATCAATGTGGTCCTAGGGTGCATTTAAGAATACGCTGGTATAAATTTGCATTCGAATCAATACAAACAAATCTTTTAAAGGGCGATAATTTTGTTAAATTTTATTTGTCTGTCATTCACACGTTGCCACGACTTCTTCCTTCATACTTTTTTCAAATAATTTTAGTCACATTCTTGAGAAAAACTGCTATTGGGGAAAAGATTGCTAAGATATTCCTAACTCAGTGACATACAGACATTCCCATTAGCGGGAAGAAAGTTTGCAGCTAAATAAACAGCGTGTTAGCATTAAAAGATTATGACTTTTGGCAGTGGTGCCATATTTTCTTTTTCTCTAGCGTTTATTCCGAAAATGACATTTCAGATCCTCTCTTCCTCCCTTCTCGATTATCCTTTTCAACTTCAATTGACTTTGAACAGACATAGGGGCCGGATGGCAGTTCTTCCTTGGTCAAGTCACATAGCGTGGAGAGGCTGGTCTCCAATTGCGAGGAAGCTGGATGTCGATGTCCACTAATGGATGACTGGAAGCTAATGTGGAGACTAGAGAAATAGAGTGTGTGAACATCGGAAGGTCTCCTAGCTTAATTGGTAGAGTAACGCCGAGAAAGCGTGGGTCATGGATTTGATCCACGGTGGAGACACATTTTCTATTTCTCTAGTTGTAGTGTCTGATCCGAGCGCAAAGAAAGACTGACAAACAACGATAGACGTTCAAATGTGTATCCTAATGCGAGATACACCTGTATCTTGTCTTCGGAATCCTATGTATAAGAATCCATCTCTATTTATTTACATCGAAGGTATAAGTTTGTCACATTACATCATTATTAATCTGTAAACGTAAGCACATTTGCGGTCATATGATGTAATGCACCATTATGGTACTTAACTCCCCCGTAATGCGTGGGCGGTGGAACTACTACAAACACGTCACCAGTGTTCTTTCCAAAACTGACATTTCAAATCCACTCTCTCGTTGATACTTACTATGATGTTTGATAAAAGTAAACGAGTTTATAACTTATTAATGTGTAGAAGCCTTGCCCTCTCCTCAACCTCTGGTGTGGGAGACTCTATAGCGTGTCTGCATATAACTGTCAAGAAGTATGTCTAAGAATGTCCATGGTTTCTCCGTATCAACAAGAACATAAACGGTGAAAAGAAACCAGCCCGTAGCCACGCGCGTGTGTGTGTTTGGGGGGGGGGAGGGTAACGGTTCTAAGCCCCTACCAATTTACAATCAAATCCCAATTCTACTGTGAAGATGCTAACATTTATAGCAGTTGATACAACTTCGCATCCATAGCGGCCGAGTTACTAAGTAGTTTAGTATCCATTCTCATCTCTGAGAGCTTAAGTACACCAAAGGCGCAGCGGAGTTATTTCAGGGCAAAAGCACCAGGTCATTTTGAGCGCTACTTCACCTGAGACCTTGTTAATTCCCCTGCCAAATACAAAAATGTTCAGAAACATCGCACGTGGAGAACAGTGCAAGAAAGGCAAGGCCTGACCTGGGCGCTAAGATCCTGCTGTGAGACAATTTTGCAGTGTGACCCCAAGCCAAGGGACAACTGAAATACCACGACAGATTTGACACCTCGGATTCCGAAGCAGAAAATCCGTTTCACTCTGGTGTGTTTCACACTGCTAATGCACGATTCGAGATCATCAGACAAATTTTCAAAGGCATTGCATAACGAGGTAAACCAGATGCAACAAAAATGCGGGAGCGGTTGCCGATAGTAACTTTTTACATAGTATGGACGATAAATGCAGGAGAGAGTTAAGTATGGACATTTTCCCAGCATTTTGACTAGTATATAACAGGGGCCTGCAACCTCCAATAGGTGCCTGAAGTATTTAATAGTCAGCGTAGAACTGCTTTTAAGCGCTTGGATACACATAACTTGAGATACTGTAGGATTACTTTATTTGGTATTTAGAATTCAATTTTGAAAATCGATTTGCTAAGTATCTGGCGATATTTCGCCAGGATTGGAGTATCATTATGCAGGGAGCTAAACAAATTAGTGAATTTTAATACTTAATTAGCAAACACTAGAAATACAACAAAATACAATCATCGAGAAGGGAGAATTTGAAAACTAAGTTTTAAAAACAATACTTGATAGATAGAAAGTATGTCACCACCTGGGACATATTTTCTGTTCAGGACCTGACCTATCTCCAGTGGCAGAGAACACGCCGTACAACAGCATAGGTAAGGTTTGTCTCTCGCTAGTTGCCTATTTTCTATTTTTCTAGTGTTCTTTCCAAAGCATACTATATGCTTTCATAAAAAAAAATACAGTCTAACATTCTTGTAGAGTAAAGACAGTAGCACATACAGTTCTTGCTATTATTGTTTCATACTTCTACAAGATTAATCAAAGACTGACAATAGCCCTGAGGCTTTTGTAGAGAGGAGGTTGGCAGGAAAGATGTCCACTCATGTCACTGCAGAAGGCAACTAAGATTCGTGGCCTTATATGAATCCTAGTTTGCTTGCTTACCACATCATAAAAGAATCATAGAAGGCACTAAAACCATGAGGCCGTGGGTTCAAATCCACTCAGTGACCTTAAATTGCCGGCTATTGCTGTAATGCTCTACTCTTTGCGAATTATATATACATACTTACATACATACATACATAGGCCTACAATGACTGAGAAGATAAGTTAAAGAAAAATTCTGGCAAACAGCAAGAGACACACGGATATCAATTATACACCTACAAAGACATTAGCTCCCAATCATCCACCGGTGGACATCGACATCCAGCTCTACGCAATTGGAGACCAGCCTCTCTGCGCCATTTGACTTGACCAAGGAAGAACTACCCTACGGACCGTCATCAATCCAAAGCCCATTAAAGTTAGAAAGTATTAAATAGTGGTGACATATTTTCTATTTCTCTAGTGCTCTTTTCAAAACTAACATTTCAAATCCTCTCTTCTCGATGATACAATTTCATTATATTTACTTAATATCTGTTATCGTCCGTGGAATTTAATAGAGATTTCTCAGTTGAAGAAACATTGAGGGCGTTCAGTTAGTAGAGCATCCCGTGACAAGTGAATAATATAACAATTTCAGAAATCAGACTATACCCTTCGTTTACCGACAGTTCTTTAAAGTATCATGACGTTGTTACTCTAAATTTATTGTTAATTCATTCACGAACTTCTCACAAATTGAAATACTCTTTACATAAATGTAGAAAAATGGTTTCCTGCCTCTGTCCGATGCTCATCGTGGCATATTTTTCTAAATCGAGTTAGTCTGACCATTTTGAAAATTACCGATTAGATAGCTAGCTACGTAGGATCTAAAGTTGATCATTATATTTGGAGTTTCATTATAAGTTGAAAATGACCATTAAAGGTCTCTGGCAGCTACCGTGCTATCTAATAAATAGTCCTTGAATTGCAGTTCTCAAATAAGTCACCATCGATGATCTCTAGTGAGCAAAATCAAGAATATACGATAATTGATATAGAATTAAAATCTCTAAATGTGTAGATAAGCTCATTGTAGGATTTATTGCAGCTGGGGCAATGCAAATGAAAAAGAAATAATATTTGCGGCGCAATTTTTATTAGAATTCTTTAATCTTAAAAATAATTGAACTAATTTAAATTAAATGGTGTTTATAACAGCTAATCAGGATCTTTCAAGCCGCTTATGTTGTATAACATATGGTGTAATGCACCGATGCGGTCGTAAGATTCTTTTGCGTGCTAACACGAGATGTTTTAAACGAATGGTGCACAAAGATGATATGAATTGTAGTCTACTTCTGGTTATCGTAATGAGGTGTAAGCTATCAGAGTCGATTCTTATTCGTTATTCATCACACTTTTATTGCAGTGCCGATTCGGTTTAAACAAGTTGCCTTTGATAAACGATTATTTGACGCCAGGGTTCCCTCACCGTCAAAAATGTCGGTATGAAGAACGCCATAGTTTTACAACGCACGAGAAAACCCCTCCCCATAAAAATTGGATCGTTTTTCGGTTTTCCAGAAGGCGTCTAGGCCTATAATTAATATATCTAAATAAAGTGTCATCTAAATAAATTGTTTGTGGTGTAAAATCCGAAGATTACTCTGAAAAGAAGACTCATCGTTATTAGGTTGAAAAGCTTTTTTCGTATGACTCTCATCAGAACCTGGCGTCATAATTATAAACGAAGAGTCATAGACTTGTCAATCAAGATCTCAAAACAAAATCTTATAAGCTATTTTGTTAAAAAATAATCATATACACATAATAAAAATACTATAAATAGGATGAACATGAGCTTTGAAATTTTTCAAACAGTTTTTAAGCCAATGGAAGAATATTTTTAGTAGTTGCAGGTAAGGGTGGTAACCCTCAAGTTTTAGTGTGGCAAATGAAGCATTAGGATATGGCATTTGATGCTAATTGGATAAGAGAAGCTAAAGGATGCGTGACCATTTGAGGTAGTGAATAGATCGCATGCGTTCCAGGTTGTCTAATTGCATCCAAGAACGTCCAAGAACAAATATTATGGCACCCTCACATCTACAGGGGAAGAGCTGCTGTTACCATCACTTTTTGAATCCATCAACATACTATTCTTGTAGAGCTATTAGTTTTCTCACTTTAATCTTGCAATCTGGTGTATTTTATCCTTTAAGTATACGTTTTTAAACGGTTTTTACGCCTTGTACTCCCCTTAAACAGAGGCTAGGGCGGTACCCATATATATGGGACTTTTGCTGAAGCATAGAGGACTTTAAGAACGGATGCCCTTCCTGTGGTCGCCAATGGCCCTTCCGGGAATCGAACCCGTACCCTCTAGCTTAGAAGGCAAGTGAACTATCCACTGGACCACGGCGGCTGTAATACTGCTTATTAACATAATGTTAGCCATGCGTGTTACCACAGTTCCCTTACTTTGAGTAGCATTAGCATCTAGGGGTAACTTCAGGTGGGATCAAGTGCAAAACGATTTTGCCTGTCAGTTTTAATATTATAAATACAGTTTTGTAGTTGAATGTCAAAAATGGTAAAACAGGAATGGAAACGACATATTCTTACCTTGCCTCTGATTATGGTTTGCAAGTTGTACTCGTCATCAGCACATTGCAAGTCCCTATACTTCTGAATATCAGACTTCAGAAAATGTTATAGAAGCACCGCTGTTATGAAAAAGGTGACACTCAGATAGAGTTAGTTAGGAAAACCAACCTGCGTAATAATTGAGGAGGATCACTAAGGGTGAAGCGCTTCCGACTTGATACTCGGGCCTCTTCGGAATTTTCATGCGTAGATTCTGGATGAATCACGTTAGCAGGAACGTTCGGTACGCCGATGTTCGCTAAGTATGTCCAACGTTTTATTCCTTTCTTGTTTTTTTTGTTTGTTTTTTGTTGTTGTCGTCGTTTGTTCTTCTTCTACTACTGCCTCTTCGTTTTCGTTTTCGTCCTCTGCTTCTCCTTCTGCTGCTCGTCCTGCTTCTCGTCCAGCTTCTTCTTCTGCTTCTCCTTCTTCTTTTCCTCCTTCTGCTTCTCCTTCTTCTTTTCCTCCTTCTGCTTCTGCTTCTCCTTCTCCTTCTGTTGCTCTTACTGCATCTTCTGCTTCTGCTTCTCCGTCTTCCTTTGCTTCTTTATTTGTTCTTCTTTTAAGATTCGCGTATTAATCGTACCAGTTCTCACAACAAAAAGTGTGGAAGCCTCCGATGAAGAAGGAAGCCAAACGAGAAGTCTGTAAAACCTGCATAGAAACAATGGTCCTGCACACTTCTGATTCGTGTACTCTAAACTCTGCCTGCTGAAAACGACAGACGGCATCTGTACTAGAACATTACGCTTAGTGTACGCTATCTCCTGAAGGCATCATTGAGGCCTTTTTACGGGTCCCTGTCACGTGTATCTAATGTTGTGAGAAGGGGACGTCTATTTCTTGCAAGCCATGTATCCCGTCATGACCAGTATGCAGGGAGGTTGCTACTTTGGTTTCCAGATGCAAAGTGAAGATCTGCTCTCCATACTCCGAGATCAAGACGATAACAGAGGAAGACACCGGAATGAAAATGCACCGATCTGATGACTGCCATGGGTGATCGACAGCACTGAAGCACAAATATTTTTAATAACGAAGTCTGCAATGGACAAGCCAGGCGGAAAAACGATTTCTTGGCACAAGGACAAGCAAGCTAAGGATGGTGGTAGAATATATCGAAAGCTCAGCAAATTATGTTTCTCATTATTTTCACCTACGCACCTTGTGCCGGCCTCTTATCTTTAAACTAAGAACTTAATAAATGTTTCACCATCACCTGTAGCCGTCGGGTGACACAAGAAGAAGACGATTTTACCAATACGTTGGTTGTATATAGTGAGTCGAGATTTTGTTATGCAATGCTTCTTTGCAAAGCCTTGAGCTACCTTATTCGACTCTGAGGCAACATGACTAAAGGGATGCAGAGTAGTTTTGTTAAGTAATAGCCCCTGGCACGGCTGCAGAGCTAATGTTAGTCTGTCTTCTTTTCTTCTTTTCCCTTGTTACCTATTGTTTCAGCTGGGATCCTCAACTTCACAATGAAAAGACATGTTTTGGATCAGAATTAAACTTACAAATAGCCATAACAAGACTCGATGCTTTGGTAATGAAAGAACGTTTGGACGTTAGTGAATTCAAAGTTCAACTAGGTTGAAGCGTATTGCACAAACATAACATTTAAATACATAGCATCTTTTGATTTCATTGAAAACAGTGTTCGATGTTCTGCTGCACTAAGTAGCCTAGTAATGACGAAAAATCACTGCATTTGAATTTTGCTATCTGGTCACAGAATGGTGATTGTGACACTTGCAGGATTTACGTGTTGATATCTTCTTGTATAAAAATAATTGTGTTTTATTATGGTAATCATGCAGACTTCCTTTGCAAATAAAGATCAGATTATTATGAGTATTCAAGTGATATATAATATGACCTTCTTATTTGATGATATTGAAACTTTGCTCTGAAGGGGTATGGAACCCGGACTAGAGCACGTGACCAAAGACAAGATATCAGATTTTCATAAAATGTCAACATCAAACTTTGAACTTGGAGTTGCTCGAACCAACATATTCTTAATTTGACGTATTAAGGTATGCTATTAAGCACAATGTGGAAGGTAGTCGTAGTCCCTTACATTCGCATTCTTTCTACCTCGAAGTCTTACCTAAGTCCGATCAAACACTACTTTCGGTGTAAGAACCGAGCGTAATATCAAATCGTCGTTTACGTCATTTACAAGCGTAACCTTGATAATGTGTTGGCTTTTAAACATATGAAAACAGCTTCGAGTCAGTTATCAAGCTCTCCTGTAATAACTTTATCTTCAACCGTTCACAGATAGTACTGCTCTTCATTCAATTGCATGGATGGATACAATGCTATTATGCCGGGTAGCAGGGGCGGTTTTCCGACGTGTGGGGCCCTGAGCACTTTTCCAGTGCGGGGTCCTATTAAGTAGATGTATATTTGTCAATATCTCACCCAATTTAGCTCACATAATATAAGGCTTTCACAGTGCCTATCGTGTGTTATAATTTTTATATGCACTGCAGCGTGTGTAGACATCAAAAAGTACGAAAATAAATTGAATTCTTAATTAATTGGTGTGGTTAGTTGTGATTCCTCATCCTTTCTCAAATTACTGAAAAACTTTTTGAAAAAAGAGAAAGCGAGGTAAAAAAAAATTCTGACGTGAAAGCGCAGGAGCCTTCTTGAGCGCGGGGCCCAGGGCTACCGCCCTGTCCGCCATAACTGAAACCGCCCCTGCCAGGTACAAACAGAATGTAAGCGGTAAATACTGAGCATAAACTACCGTTTCTGTTCACTTGCGTTTGTTCTGAAGTCAGTTATATACATCGCATTCTGTATTCCATTAAGAATGAACTAACTCGTCGTAGAACTTGATAAGAATTATCTCGCGTTGCATAGCAAAGCGTAATATCTAATGTTATTTAAGACTGCAAGGCAAGTTACATAAGACCACATCAAACGACTTACAAATATTCTGAAACTCTATATACTTTCTCTTTGTTTCAGACCATAACAATTACTAAATGTGTTTTCCCTTGTGTTATATCTCTCAATCAAATATCCCTGATGGGCAGTGGATCCGATTTATAAAGTACCTTCCATGAACAGTAAAACCATCGAACAGGCTCAGTAATAATGGGCAGCCGGGGCGTTTACGGACGACGCCGCTTAATTAAGACTACCAAACAGAAGCTACTTATAAGGCAGGCTCGATCATTCCGTCTCTCACGGGTCATGGGAAGAATCTATAACCATTAAAAACAGATACCGGATTTTTATACAATTCCGCACTCCTGATAAGCAGTGAGTTGGTCATGTACAATTACCCTAAATAAATAAAAAAGGCCACTAAATGGGCTAACTAATAAATAAAGGATTGCTTGGGACTTGGGCTTCTACCTAAGAACGACCGAGTGGAGAAACAAGTCAGATGACAAACTCAACCGCCCCGTAGAACCGCCTCTCACGAATTTGGAGTGAGAACAGATACTACATCTCAGGTATTGCACACAGAACCAGTAAGCAGCATGTAGACATGACTAGTACTCGCCAAAAGAGAGACTTCATTGGCATATAAAAGGTCTATAATTAGATCTCACACCACAAGCCTCTTGACCCAAGTAAGCCAGAGTTACGTTCAGTATAATCGGGATTGACGGCTTCTGATGAAAATGGTATGAATTGTGATGATGTTGAGGAGATGGGTCATTCCATACAGAGACAGCTCAATAATGTCAATGTTTTGGAAACTTCACCGAAAAGAAATCAGTTGAACAAGTGTGTGAAAATAGATAGGCAGAACGTTGATGCTGACCCGAATGCTCCGTTTGGAACGCTGCTCATTTTGCGTAGTTCTCACATACGGCATATCAAACATAATACCTGATGGTTACTATAGAGGTCCATCAATAAAAGACCATGAGCATAAGCGGCGAGTAGATCGCACTTCTGCTTACAATAATATCAATGAAGAAGTTCTAGTTTCTAGTAATCAAGATCTCTTTCTTTCAAATGAGCAGAATAAAAACCAGTTTCTCAAAATGCTGAGCAATTCAGTAGAAGCTGGCGGCCACCTAATGGTCCAAAATGAAAGTGACGCAGATGCGGATGTTGTTTCTGAAGCCCTTCGTCTCGCTACCGATGTCAATTCCTGTAACAGTTGTGGCAGATAATACGGACACATTGGTCTTTTTACTTTACCACTTTTCCACGAACATGTGTGACATTTACATGCACTCTAAAGGAAAGTAGTCTCTAGGAAAGCTGAAGAAACTGGTCAGCATTCGAGAAATTGCAGAGAGGACAAGCGCTGACTTTTGATGAAATTTGCTAGTCATTCACGCATGGGGTAGGTGTGACTCGACGTCAGCTGTATTTGGCCACGGCAAATGTGGGCTCGCCAAATTGTGTCAGAAACCAAAGCCAATCTTGCCCCACTAAGCTACTTTAGCCGATAAAACTGCTTCCTATGACCAAATTACGTTGTAGGGCAAAAGATTTTTCTCAGAATGTATGGAGGAAAGCCAACAGATGCATTAGATTTACTCAGATACATAAAGTCTTGCTCGTGGACACAATATGATATAAATCATTAGATTTGATCTCCTCAACATCGTTCACACCATAGAAATAACAATTGACATATTAGGGTTGCATTAATCTGATAGGTTGCTGAAATTTACCAACTTCTAATTGCTGGAAGGTATACTCAGTCATTATTTAAATGCAGTTCTTAAGGTTTTATGTCACAGATGGATATACTGTGACCTAATTGAATATTTTTTATTGCCCTTCAAATCCAATCTGATTGTTACTAATAAATTCTCTTTCGTTTTGCGATTTTTGTAAGGAGTGCACAGCCTTTACATTAGCTACATTCTCCTGCACGGTCTGTTGGGCTCGGACGTGTGTTACGGAGCTCGTTGTTTTGTATTACTTTTTACCCTTTTTATTTTAATTTTCTCTTTTTCTGCAAATACTAAAATGTAACAGCCAAAGTTTTACTTTAATAATTCAGAAAGAATTCAGCGTCGTAGCAACGACTGTCAAAGTGGGTGCCCTATACTGTGAAAAGCCGTAGGTGGTCGGATAAGGTAACTAAAAATGACTAACTAGTTCTTACATCTGTTCGACTCCATACTGTTTATGTTTATTTGAAGGAATAGCAAAGATTTAAGAAATTGCGAGTGGCAAAATTTGCCCGTCTTCGT
This sequence comes from Alatinidae sp. Z8VKAUB7J3, assembly GCA_010016025.2. Taxonomy (NCBI): domain Eukaryota; kingdom Metazoa; phylum Cnidaria; class Cubozoa; order Carybdeida; family Alatinidae; species Alatinidae sp. Z8VKAUB7J3. The sequence goes on along the minus strand of JAAAKM020073195.1, from coordinate 65,422,442 downwards.
TAACATTGCTATTGTTCAGTGCTTTCAAGGGGAAGCAAATGCTCCAATTGACATCCCCTTCGAACTCAAACCGCCTATCGTAACAAAGCTTACGCATGAAAAATCTTCCTCTGATTGCTAACTACTCGATGAGAAGGTCTTCCAGAAAGTACAATGAGTTAAACGAGGGCCAACTCAGCATCCAAAAATGTCACAAAATGCTCAGTGAGACCTCGCAACCAACCATGCCGTAGCGAGAACGTTAGTGAATATGACACTTTGCAAACTTCTAGACCCGCTACAACCTCGCTAACAGCCTACCAACACTTTGCGAGTTCGCAGAATAGCGAGGTCTTTATGCATCAGGGCCCAGAATACTAGGATTTAATGAATCAGGTAGTCAAGTCAAACTTTAAAAAGGTGATATTTTGGGTGTCATCAACCACATTGAAGAGCAGCAGAGCGACGTTCAACATGCAATTCAACCTCATGTAACAAAGGTGGGTATTGTGCAATCAGGTACGAGCTTAGAAGCATCACACACGGGACAATTATCGGACAGTAACTATAGGCAGATACAGTAACAATAGATGATACAGTTTTAGTTGCTGAAAGCCAACAACAACTTAAAGATATAGTAGATCAAGTGAATAAAACTGGAAAACAGCATGGGATGAAAATGAATGCAAAGAAAACCAAAGCCATGACCATAATAAAGAACGAACCAGCTAAATGCAAGATCACTAATGATGGAAATATCACTGAACAAGTTCCAAATCTTGTATACTTAGGCTAGTCGATGACAGAAGATGGAAAATGTGAGAAAGACATAGGAAGGAGAATATCTATAGCAAGAGGAGTTTTAACAAGATGAGAAAGGTGATGTGCAACAAAAACATGAATCTGTCATTGAGGAAAAGAGCTCTGAAGTGCTATATGTGGTCCACTTTGGATGAACAATGGATGAACAATGGAGGCTGATAAATGGATCAAGAAGAACAGAAGAGAGCTCCAATAACATGTTACCATTAGCATCTACAGTTGCCAAACATTAGTCTCCACAAGCTCGTGAAATCAGAGATCAATATGTTTCCTATTTTCCCTCTGAATTTGGTTCAGTTTCATGGCAAAACAAAATAATTAACTCGTAACTAAAATGACCTTCATACATTTGCATCAATATTTAGACAAATAAATGCTTGCTTTTAATTTTTCATAAACGAGTTGCTTAGCAATTTTCCAAAATCAGGCCTGGAGTTGCTTAGGTATCACTACAGGTTATCGTCGAATTTCGTTGTGTTGTACATGATGAAATACCAAATGATGGTTGGATCCTTGATCTATTTGCTTGACACATTATCAACAGTGTGATATTTGTTATATATCAAAAGTTTGTAATCAGTTCTTAAGGAAAAACGTTTCTTGATTTTTTTTCAGTCGTTTTAAAATTGCCCCTCCTGAATTTGAGGCCTCGAGTTGCTTAGCTTGTTGCTTAGATTTTGGCAACCAAATCGAGGCCTCACATCTAAGCAACTGAGTTGCTTATAAAAAAACCAACGTGTAGTGACGTCACTTAACAAAATGGCGTACCAGATTTCTCTGTCTCAGAGGTATGGTACTTAAGTGTTATAGGTAGCACATCGGTGCTGCAACGATAATGGACGGGGGTCGATTCCTCATTGCCCTATGTTTTCACCATTTACCTTCTGATAATCGCATTGGTTCAAAAGCTTCAACCAATTGGTTCCATCGTCCATTCATTTCAACTTCCTTAGAAGAATTCATAGAGTTGAAAACTATTTTTTTGAAATCGAATAAATTAATCAATGATCGTGACTAGACTAGGAGTGTTGAAGGAATATGTTGCATGAATATTGGTTTTGACCTACTTCTCTTTATTCTCTGATAAACGGGGCGTTGGAAACAATTTTGAAAATTAGTAATTTGGGTTTGGAGACAATTTTGAAATCTGATAAACCGGGTGTGTAGAATTTCTGTAAACGTTTCCTGATAGTTGTAAAATGATTTTTAAACACAAAATATAAACATTTTAGCCTCGTAAATCTTTACACTTGTAAATCATCAAATATATCCGTAAAAATGTTTCTCTCTACATCATCTTCAGATCATTAGGCTGCAGATCATTGCTGGCAAACTATAGCTTTGCCACAAGTTGAAAACTTTATTGATCATACTGATAAGACAAAAATGACACAATGGCAGGAGATTGTAATATGGGCACTTTGTTACAAGCTTGGCATCGCTGCATCATAGAAGACTTTCGTCCTTACAGTTTATGATCGGCTGCCATGATGACAGAACTACACTTTTCCAACCAGGAGGTATACGGTAAGAACTTCCTTCATCCCCCGTAGCATCTGTGTTGTCGAAGTTATCCTCTTCTTCTGTTACTGCCGCACAAGAAGCGACGGGGGAAGGTAAGGCGGATTGGGGAGGAGGGTGAGAAGTAGCCTGGGGTGTTGCCCTTCGACGCCCCAGCTGCCCTTGATTTATTAGTTAGCCTGTTTGGTGGTTTTTCTGTTTATTTGGGGTAGTTTCAATGCCGGGCCCACTGCTCATCAGGGGCCTTTGATTGAGAGATTGCCAAGTAGGCTGGGTACAATTTTTTTCACATTTCACTAAGGTGACTTTGGTCATTGTGTAGAAAGGGGTGTTTGGGAAGTGGGGAGGTATTGCCGGAAGAATGGTAATCCTAAGCTGAAGTGGTAAGGGAGAAAAGAAGATAAGGAGACTTGGTGGTGGAATGAGAATGTACAGGACGTGCAAAAAGTTAGAATTTAGCAAAAAGAGATTGCCAGAGGTTGAGGGACATAGAGGGCAGACGAGAGAATAAGGAGGCACGACAGAAGGCAAACAGAGATGTCAAAGGCAAAGGCATATGATGTGTTGTATGATAGGTTGGATACTGCAGAAGGAGAAAAGGACCTGGATATGTTAGCCAGACTGATTGACCGTGCAGGAAAGGATGTGCAACATGTTAGGGTGATTAAGGATGCAGATGGAAATGTGCTGACAAGGGAGGAGAGTGTGTTGAGAAGGTGGAGGAAGTATTTTGAGGGGCTGATGAATGAGGAAAATGAGCGAGAGAGAAGGATGGATTAGGCTGAAAGTATAAACCAGGATATAGGGAGAATTACTATGGATGAGGTGAGAATGGCGACGAAGAAGATGAAAAATGGGAAGCTTGTTGGACTCGATGATATACGAGTGGTGGCGTGGAAATGTTTAGAACAAATGGCAGTGAGGTGTTTTAATAAATTGTGTAATAGGGTGCTAGCTGGAGAGAGGATGCCAGAAGAAAGGAGGAAAAGTATTTTAGTTCTAATTTTCAAAAACAAGGGCGATGTGCAGAACTGTAGTAACTACAGTGGGGATAAAGTTGCTGAGCCACAGCATGAAGTTATGGGAGAGAATTGTGGAGGCTATAATGAGAAGCATGGTGGAGATTAGTGAACAGCAGTTTGGATTCATGCCAGGGAAAAGTACTATGGATGCAATATTTGCTTTGAAAATACTGATTGAGAAATACGGAGAAGGGTAGAAGAACTACACTGTGTGTTTGTGGATCTAGAAAAGGCTTACGACAGAGTGCCAAGAGAGGAATTATAGTATTGCACGAGGAAGACGGGAGTTCCAGAAGATTATGTTAGGGTGGTGTAAGATATGTATAAAGACAGTGTAACAGTGTTGAGTAGTGCATTGGGAACAACGGATTTTAGGGTTGAGGTTAGATTGCATCAGGGAGGGTTCGGCTTTGGGCCCTTTCCTGTTTGCAATCGTGATGGACAGGCTTGCAGACGAGGTTAGGCAGGAGCCTCCATGGACCGTAATCTTCGCCGATGACATTGTGATATGTGAAGAAAGCAGCGGACAGATTGAAGAGAGCCTGGAGCAGTGGAACTACGCACTGGACAGAAGAGGAATGAAACTCAGCAGAAGTAAAACAGAGATAGATGAGGGACAAGTGCAGATGCAAGGGGTAAATGTGAGTAACAATCCAGAGTAATGGAGAGTGCAGTAGGGAGGTAAAAGGAGGTTGGAATGGTTGGAGAAGGGTGACAGGAGTGATCTGTGACAGGAGGATATCAGCAAAAATGAAGGGTAAAGTGTAAATCTGTTTTACAATAAGAAATATCTAGCTTTTTTAGTCCTATAAACCAAAATACCGTCCAATGAAATTAAAGTATGTTCCTACAGGGGCGGCTGGTGGGTAGTGTGCCTGTGTGCCCGGCACACACTTCCCTATCTATACCTGAAATTGATTGTCTTCAAATTTCTTTGCTTTCTTTCCTACCTCTATATTCTTACTATCTTAAGACCTAGGATATTGCTCTCCTCTGCAAAATTTTCCTAGGCTTCATTTACACCAATCGTCATCTGAACCAAGTTTGAACTGCTACTTGTTGTTCTCTGTTCCCCTCACAACAAGAAAACTGCTTAGTATTTGCAGAAGCAAAAGAAGGAAGCAAATCATTGCTAAAACAAAAGCGTTTTGTTGTTATTGCTTGCATGACAGCTTGAACCCTTTCAAACAATAACTGTGTGCAACCTAAAAGCGGCACATGGATGAATTTGTATGTTTACAAGGTGCAAACCACAGCCAGTCAACCAAGGAAGCAGGTCACGTGGTACTACTCCTTTGGCTGACGGTCAAACTCTTATAACATGAAGTGCGTGCATCTGAAAGTCAGCACACCTGAATTGTTCTATTGTTTTCTGCTTGATGTTATTCGCAACAGTTCCCCACAGCAGGACTATGTTGATACCCTTCAGATTTATAGTACCGTCAAGTTGCGAGTCCTTCAAAACTAATTAAGATATTTGAAATTAAATAGGGAATGCTAAGCTTTTCACTAATCGATTTTGCATGAAGAAGAGACGAACAGTCATGAGGCAAAATTAAAAATTTACAGCATCACAGACTTTACAGCATCACATGGGAATTCAGAACGTCCTTCTGTTTGTTTTTTAGTAAGCTGTGGTGGTAGCAAGGAGGAAATTTAAATAGAGGCATGTTTCTTCACAGGAGGTTGCAGGTAATTCATCTTTAGAATTTCTCTGACGACAGTGTTTGGTTAATCCCAATATGTGTTACCATGCATGAGTAAAATCGCGATTTCTACGCTTAAGTATGAGTATGGTTCACATTGCACAGATTTCAGTCTAGCTTTATTCCATGGTCAGGCATTAGAGCATTGCATAAACGAGTACATCACGGACCATCGTTACGTTGAGTTTAAGTCGTATTTTTCTTAGTAGGCAGTTTAATTCAGAATTGGCAAATTAAGTCCAGTAACAGAATGAATACCGTTAAGAGTTTGAAAGAGAAAGATTTGCTACGAGAAGTTTCGCCGAATGACTTGACATAAAATGTTTAGGACCAGCCCAGCCCGATCTTTCTCAAGTAACTTGTGGAAGTCGCAGAGTTTATGCAAAGTATCCATGGCCAAATGGATGCCAAGAGCATGGAAGGTTGTTTTGTTCTCCCTGTCTTCTCATTGAAAGCTCTTCTCGGGAGACCAAATGGACAGAGACTGGGGTATCTGACTGGAGGCACTTCGTGCTATATGGTCTCACTGTCCATTAGGATGATTTTCTGCATTTCACCGATAGTTCTCTGTACCGTCTCGTTATTATTGAAAATATTTCCAATATCTTTCTCAATTTGACGCATTCCACCACCGAGGGCGCCGATTATCAAGGGCACAACCATTATTATTATTATTATTATTATTAATATTATTTGATTGTACTTTTATTAACCTTAGCTTAAAAGCAATAGGTGGGATAGCTACAGAAAGCAAATCGTTCTTGTCCATGTTAAACAATCTATCAATATCTAGCAAAGATTATCTGTTTAAATAAACTTGATCTGTACGATGCGAACCACGTATTTCATTTTTATTAACCTCACAGCTAATAAAATCAATAACTTCACATCACTCTTTGGGTGTGACTTACAAAACTTACAAAAGGGATTTACAAAATTGCCATGTTTTCTCTGCATGTGGGATAGTTGAGCTCGCAAGAGGCACTGGACGCAGAAGGAGTAGTCCCGCCGTCAACAACCAAATTGTCAGCGAAATAAAACATTATTTTTCCTCCACCCCTTATTAACCTTGGCTTGGTGCAACAGTTTATGAAAACACCAAAAAACTAATAGCAAATGTTTCTACGTATGGTTTTCATATTTCCCTGCTCTCCTTTGAGAAGATAAAGCAGGTATGTTCGACAGATTTTAAATTCGCGCCCCTGTACGCAGTGTAGAATTAGTTGCGAAAATGAATGAAAAGAAAAAGGAAACGAGGCTGGCATTTTTTACAGCAATAGAAAACTTTTTAGGCAACAGAAAGGCAGGCGACCAAGAGTTTCTAGTCAGCAAAATTTTAATGATTTTCCGGGACCTCAGGTTCAAAATGTGTCAAGTTACATTTCTTGCATTTCCATTGACCAATTTCCATACAATCTAGAGGTTGTTAGTGACGAACAGGGAGAGGGCTTCCATTACGATCTTGAACACTATCAAGGATGATGGGATTGTTGCTTGATGGCAGATTACGAAGTTTTCGTAGCAGTATTTCACAATAGTAGTGCTGATAATATAACTTGTTTAAGGAACGAGGAGCAGGTATAGATTTTTAATGCCCGTACCAGACCATTACAGAAATGCCTTTAAACGATATAAGAGAGAGGTGAACTCTATTTTTCATTCATAGATTAGTCTATCATAGTACTGGCTGGATTCATTCACAATAGTTCCAATGGCTATGCGATTTTATCAGTGTCTGAACACGATTCAAAACAGGTTGCATCGCAGTTATTATAGAGTAGGTTTAAAACGGAATTGTAATAGTTCGTTTTGATGTCAGTTATACTACGATGATCAAGATTGCCTGGAGGTTGATGGTTGTTATCGAAGAGCTTTTCGGTTTGCCACTTTGTACTGATGATGATGATGATATACTGTGTTCTGCTGCTGTAGTAGTAAAAAACATCCTACAGCTGCAATCAGTCTTTCTTCATAACAGATCTATGTGTTGTGGCTTTTCATTTGCATCTGTAATCCTTTCTTGTTTTTGCATATTGGTATTGCAAACATTAATTTACAACCTTTCTCGCTTGTTTGGATGTGAGATAGCTACTTTTGATAGTAGACTTCGTTAGCTCTACTGAGAACCTACAAATACAACGTTTCAAGATCCGAGTTACCATGAACTCGTGTCTTCTGCCTAGCTCGAAGCTGATGTTGTGCTTTTGCCTGGACGACTCAAGACTTGCAAGGATAAAAGAACACATGAACCACCATTTACGACGCTTGAGAGCCCCCCATGCTGATGTTGAGATACTGCACTGCTTTAGATTTGCCTTGAATTTATCTTTGAAACCAATACCATATCAGCTGTACCTTGCTAAGTATAACTTTTTGTAATTATCTAAATTAGATTGATGGCAGACGGTCAAGGGTTGTGTAACACGCATATAAATAGTTTTGAATTACCACAATGGCTTACTTTTTTGTCAGGGAAGCTAAGAGGATTTGTAACACACGAGCTCATGATCTAAAAATCCAAACCTTAACCATTGGCCGATCAGGTTAAATGATTAAGGTTAGAAATATTCAAGTCAATTTTTCGTTTTTTCTCCTCCAATCATTGGGTAAGGGGAACTTCATTAATTATCTTTTGTGTTTCGGCTTTTAAACGTGTCGGCGGCTTACAGAGAACTGTTTGTGTCAGACACAACAAAAGGACGTACATATTTCTATCAAGTGAAGCATTACCACAATACCTTCCTATTTTAATCAAGGAACTAAGACCTAATGGTTTGAAAACTAATTAAGAATATGAAGGAGACAATTAAATTGGCATTCATATTAGTTGTTAACCCTTTTACGTTATTTGACATTTAGATGAAATCACCAAAGCTTTATGAAACAGTAAATGTTAAAAGTCAATTTATTTTATTTTTACCAAATTGACCCAATGATTTGAAAATCTTAACTCCTATTGATTACTTACTCTGCATCCTCTGAATAGGATTAGAAGAGACCAAAATAAAATGAAGTAAGGAAGTCAGATGACTACGAGAAAGAAATAATGAAAACTAGCAAAAAAATTCAAAAATAAGGACAGACATAAAACCAGTTTGATTTTTGGTCATCAATTGAAGAAAAAAGAGTAAATGCCTTTTGTTGCAAAACACCCACAGGATGTTGTAACATATATATGTTCAAGTGTGACTAATGTCCCATTCATAAGTCATAGACATTGATGGACTCAACTTCTAATTCCTGAGATTTGAGTTTCTAATCCTTTCACTTAAAATGTCTATGGAACAAATAGTTGATGATCTAGGTGATAATTAAAGCTCGCCATTTCAGTGTATAGATCTAAACGGCTACCAGAATAAATAATTTATGTCAGAAAAAACTTGTCATTAGTTTGCTTCCCGTAGTTACCGCAAAATGGCGAGAAATGACGGCCTGTAAAACGAGCCAGTCTGTACAGTCAACAAATTAATTTGGTCCGTTTTTTAGTGGCCAAACTAAGAAATGCGTCTTTTACTCGGTTTTAGCATAATATTCGTAGTGTTACGACCAGTTCTCATTTGAACCAACTTGAATTTAAACGTGCCTTTTTTCTGGGTTTTTTTTGGTAGATCGAAGGACAATTCTGTTGCCCATGTTGTCAATACTCGACACAGAAGCAAGAAGAATTTTCTGTCCACTTTGGTCGTCATACAGGAAGAGGATTTTTTCGCTGCCACATCTGTGATCGTAGCTTCTCTGCCAAATCTCCTCTTCGTGCTCATTTGAAGCAACATAATCTTACAGAGAGCATTATTTGTAAACTTTGCGGGAAGCAGTTTAAATCGGACGAAGCAATTGTCAGGCATGGCTTACAAGTTCATGGCCCGAAAAAAATTAAATGTCCCGAGTGCCCAAAATATTTTGCAAAATCAATCCACTTAAAGCAGCATATAGTTACTACTCATACGAGAAAACGGATGTTAACGGATCTTTCCAACCAATGCCAGCGAAGCCAAAGCAATTTGATGGAACGTGAAGAAGTCCCAGCTCAAAATAGCATAGCTGAAAACAATACTTTAGATGAAATTCAAAATAAAACATTTGATAACAACGTTGAGAGTATAGTTAGTTTGCACGACTCCTGTAAAGATACCAATGTCATCGAATTTGACGTTGATGAGTGGCTGGACTTGAAAGCTTTTGAAAGTTGCTACAGAAAGGGAGACGAAAATGTGCTTCCACAGTATACGGGGCAAACTAGCCCAGCGCTTTTTACCCATAATGTTGTCATGGATACTATATTTGAGCTGAGCTCAAAAGATTTGAATACGGAAGTAAGTACGTGTTACTCAGAGCAAACAAAACAAGATCAGATTGGAAATATCAATGCAAATAACAAGGCGGACTTTGCACTTGAATGCGGTAGCGATTCCGGTGCAATTTCCCCTACGTCTTTGCCGCCATTAGCAGATTCAGCTGGTCAATCATTAGGAAATAGTGCCCAGCCCTCACATAACACCATTGGGAAGGCAAAGCATTCGGAGAAAGAGAGGGTTTGTAATAGAAGAGGTTCGAACCCGGTTCGAAAGCCGGTACGTCGAGATGTGCTTCCAATATTTTGTTACGACGCAGCAGACGAAAGCTCAGAGGAGGAAATGGAATAAATCGATAGACTGAACTATTGTTGAATGCTGTTATTGTTAAAATATTAGCTAGCATTATAGCGATTTGGAAATTGTAACTAAATTATTTAAGTTGTAATGGCAGATTAGTACGTTAACGTAGGTGGCAGATAGATTATATGCCAATTTCAATAAGTTATGAAATAAAACATCAGTCGTTGGAAGATGTGAATCTGCTTTCTGACAGGCTATAAATATTGTTCTGGATTTCTGTCTTACGGGACCTTCTATTTTCGAGGCCACAGTTTTTCACAACACAAGCCAGGCAACGACAATGTTTATGGCTCATGCCAAGACTATGATGTTTCGTACGTTCCTAAATGTACTTGGCTTGGGACATGGAAGAACACCGTCGTGGGTGAAAGCTGGCTTAAAGTAAGCGCTCTGTTTTCTATCTTTCTTATGATACGGTCAACTTTTGTTTGTTGTACAAAACAAAAATATTGCACGAAGTAGCGCAAACATTATGTACTTAAAAGCTTTCTTCGACTGCCACTCATTAGAGTACAATCTTCAGAATAACCGAAATGAAATGTGTGAAAGAGTATACCCAACTGTATTTTTTAAGAGCCAATCAGAATTTTGACTGAATGGCTTTTGTATTTGGACCAATCAACGTCCACTACAACAGATTAATTGAACAGACCTAGTGAGAAACAAACTCTTTTCGTCGGCATAGCAATGGTTTTCTTGCTCCTATCAGGACTGATTTCAGAACGGCCAAATGAAATACAGACCAGGACTTTCCAATGAAACGGAAGCAATCGTCCGTGTACATTTCGGCACAGTCTGGGTTCATGTTGCGTCTCGCGTGGCAGAACTTAGTGACACAAAGAAAGCAGACGGTTGTTATTGGCACTTAAATCTATATACGAGACTGCTGTCTGCGACATAAATTTCTAACATATAATACAATTGTTAATACTCCTGATCCCAACTCTGAAAAACTGTAAAGGTAAAACTCAGTCTTTTACAATACATGTCTGACTTTAATACAACTATCAGCAGGAAGTGGCCTGGTAATGAGCTGTGACCATGCATGGACACTACAGTTCTCAAGCAGGTGCTGCCCTATGTCAGAGTCACTTTGCTTAATGGTGTTTTGGTCTTTGAAACCTGAGGTGGTTGTTTCCTTTTTGGAGTTGATGTTTGGCGTATATACGATGGTACATACTGATTGGGTTTACTCTTTCATGCATTTCATTTCGGTCTCTCTGACGGTAGTACTCTGACGAGTGTCAGACAAAAAAGTATTTAAGTACACAATGTTTTCGCTATTGCTTTCAATACTGTCAATTTTTAAAACCATGTATATACAGAGTAAATTTTGGCTTTGGTAGCTGGACAGCCATTGTGGGAAACCACAATAATGTTTAATTTTAAAAGAGCCGCTGTAATGTAAAAGGTGGGAAGTGCTTTAATCCATGTGCTAAGGGGTTTAGGTAGTAATGATAGCCTAACATATTCTCGTCTCGTGTTACTCGCCTGTGAAACCGTACTCATGTGTTATGATCAGCCGCATCGATAAAGAGAGAGAGAGAGAGAAGAGCCAGCGTGTTGCTCACATGGTAATTCATAGTAGAATAAAATATTCCAAATATGGAAGTAGCCTCGACTGCATGATCCGTTGTAATTATGTAATGCTTGTATGATGAATTTCATTCTACAATGAATCACCGTGCAAATGTTACGTAACATAACATATATCCTGACATCCTTGCTTCATCGATCAGTTGATACGTGATGAGACAGTTGCTATACCGAACGCGTGCTCCAACCCTACATCATACTCAAAGTTGTTAATATCTATTCCTGATGCCTTTGCTACTTGGCGTAAATGCTAGGTCTAGGCGAACTTATACTATTGTGCCACAATAGAGGCCCTGAGGTCCTTAGCTTATCCTAACCATGCTACAACAATCCCCTATCAATCCTTGCCCTAAAATATCCTTAGCACACCGTAGCAGTCTTTCGATCAGAACCCCTAAAGTGCGATGAAACCGATATTAAAACTGGCCTAAATAAACAGCAAGCCACCAAAGATCTAACCAATCAATAAAGGGTAGCTGGAGCATAAAAAGCAACGCTCCTCAATTAGGACTACCTGGTGGAGAAATTAAGCCGCGAGAACGCTTAATCGCCCAATACAACCGCCTTTTACAGATTATTGAGACATCTGTAACCAATGAAGACTGATGCAAGACCCTGTTTCTCCTTTTACACTGATCATTCTCTGGCACCCTGGGAAATTTGTTACACACAGCCCGTTCTCTCTTGCCGGGGCCTTTCTCTGAACTCAAGCCGAACTGCTCACTGAGGGCAGCTCCTTTTCTCACCGCATCTAATAATAGGCCCCACATTAAACCCCAAAAGGAAAGGAAATAAACCAATTCCTAAGTCATCAACTGAACTATAAAGATTGCCCTGCAGGCTTGTTGATTCGACATTTTATTATCAACGTTTGCTATGTTTCTACGTACTGCAGCGTTTTAACCACTGCCAACCACTTCTTTTAAGAAAAATTCGAATAAGAAGATTAATATAAGGTAAAGCTTACCTATTAATAGGATAGTGCATGACGAAGAGCTTCTGGTCGTTAAAATTGATATCTTGGCTTTTCTGTGTATAAAGGATGTTGAATATGGTTTTGACTCTACGCTACATTATCACTGTATTAACAACTGGGCTAATGTAAAATAACATTGTGATGAATGACGGTGATACGGATACTAATTGGTGCCAGAAGCGGGGAGGAGGATAGGACGGACCACGGCCACCTACCTGTTCGCACCTGTCAACCCCCTTCTCTAACCCATACACACCCTTACGTTGCTTATTTGATGCCATTGTTGATATGTTGGGGTTGAAAGTAAGCCTTTACTCTACGTATAGTGAAGTATGTCCCTTTCTATGCATTCTATGAACTACTTATTTCGTTGTTGGTTTTCTCCTGGTCTTTTCGTTGCCGTGTTAAAAGCTATTTGATGGCCTGGGCCCCACTTTAATAACCATTCTGGCACCCGCGTATATTGCGGCAGAACTAGACTAGCGACCGTTAAAAAGGAGCTAAAACGCTAGGGACCGTCAAAAAAGAACTACAACGCTAGCGACCGTTAAAAAAGGAATACAACGCTAGAAAGATAATAATAATAATAATAATAATAATAATAATAATAATAATAATAATAATAATAATAATAATAATAATAATAAGGTTAATGGAGGTATGATTGTGCCATGATTTACTCCTAGCTTCAAAAACTAGTTGTGGAGATGGTAGGAAGTTTAACAATCCCTCAGCCTTTCCAGACATGGACGTGACCCCTGTATCATGTCAGGATTTTTGGCCGAAGATTAACCTCGAGCTTGCGACGTGTCTGTCTGCTCAAGGAGATTACACCTCTTGGAAGGGAAACTCTTTTCCTGAATGTGGACACAGCCCTGGTGGTCGGCACGATTTACCTTTAATTCATAGCACGCAGGGAAAAGAACTAAAAAACCGTCACGTTTTCCTTATTCCTACTTACACTTCTGATTTACTAGCCTTTCATGAGTGGGCTCTTCCTCGTGATCACACTTGTTTCAAGGCAAAAGCTTAACAAACTGGACAAAATTGAAAATGGCCGCTCATGGCTCGCTTTACCACAATTTGCAAAAGTGTGACAAACTAACCGCATTAACAGTTGAAACTCACTACTGTTTCTATAAGACAGTAAGACTTCAGGTCTTATTGGAAGTAAGTGGAACAACGTTTTCTGTAGAAAGTCCAAGGACATAGGGCTTTACACTAGGATTGGTTTTTCTCTATACAATAGTTGATGGTTTTGATTGCAAGAGAGAATGATAATCAGCTTGTGCTGTGCATGCGAATCAAGAATTTTTAGTAACGTTCTGTTTAGATAAGAATGAGCTGGTAACAATAACTTCAGGCAGTATGCAATAAATGTGGCAGGTAATAACTGAAAAGAGCGTAGAGCAGCAGGTCTTTGGTTCAGTATTTTGATGAGTTTAATCTAGAAATTGTCAAACGGGTAACAGACTTTTATTCATACGACTCAGCCATGTTTGTAAAGAAATCGACGCAAACGATGATTTCTAAATTGCCTACAGTTATCTATTGTGGTTTCTGTTAAACAAAAAAGCCCGTTGGAACTTTGTGGAGGCTGGAAACGAGTTAAGGCAGATGGTAGAGCGAGATAACTAAAGTTGACGTTCTCCTTTTCGGTCGCTTAATTCAACCTACTTAATAACAAGTACAATAAAGCTATATACTGTTTCTTTTTTATATGAATTCTTTTTATAAGAATCATGAAGCTCAAAATCCTTAAAATATAAAAATATTTTAAGAATCGCCCTCAGGCTCAAATGATACCAAACAAAAATTTAAAAATGCCTTTATCTTGTGGTGCAAAGAATTAAGGCTCCTGTCGACTCTGAAAACGTTTCCGCCGAAAGGTCGGGCAGAAATATGTTCATCGGAAAGATTTTCCAAGGAGAGTTTCCACTCAGAATTCAAATTATTGCACGAAATAGCGAAAACATTGTGTACTTAAAAGCTTTTTTCGTCTGACACTCCTCAGAGTACTAACGTCAATTCTTATTATGCGATGATGTACGTTAAAAATAAGTTTTAAACCTGCACAAAATGTATTTCGTCAGTGACATGAGTTGGAAAAAATAATGCAACCAAATATTTATCTTTTGTAAAGCAAATAGAAAACTATGGTAATAAAACGTTTATTAACAGAGTAAGGGGACACGACTTGTTTGAATTTTTTCATGGGATGATGTACGTTAAAAAAAAGTTTTAAAACTACCCAAAATGTATTTAGTCAGTGACAAGAGTTGGCAAAGGTGATATTACAAAACATTTTTTTTGTAAAGCAAATAGATAACTATGGTGATAAAGGATTTATAATCAGAGTAAGGGGACACGACTCGTTTAAGTTTTATTTTATGGAATGATGAACGTTAAACATAAGTTTTAAAACTACCCAAAATGTATTTCGTCAGTGACATGAGTTGGAAAAAGTCATATAACCAAATATTTATTTTTTGTAAAGCAAATCTAACACTATGCTAATAAAGGGTTTATTAACAGAGTAAGGGGACACGACTTGTTCGAATTTTTTTTTCATGGGATGATGTACGTTGAGAAAAGGTTTTTAAATCTACGCAAAATGTGTTTCGTCAGTGACTTGAGTTAACAATGGTAACATTACCAAATATTAATCTTTTGTAAACTAAATAGAAAACTATGGTAATAAAACGTTTTTTAACAGAGTAATGGCATACGACTCGTTTGAATTTTTTTTATGTGATGATGTACGTTAAAAAAAAGTTTTAAATCTGCGCAAAATGTGTTTCGTCAGTGACATGGGTTGGCAATGGTAATAGTACCGAATACTTATTTTTTGTAAAGTAAATAGAAAACTTTTGTAATAAAACGGTTTTTAAAATAGTTAGGGGATAAGACTCGGTTGAATTTTTTTTAAGGGATGTTGTATGTAAAAGATAAGTTTTAAAACTACCCAAAGTGTATTTCGTCAGTGACATGAGTTGGCAAAAGTGCAATGACAAAACGTTGTTTTTTTTTAAATCAAATAAAAAACTATGGCAATAAAGAGTTTATTAACAGATTAAGGGGATACGAATCGTTTAAATGTTTTTTTTATGGGATGATGTACGTTAAAAATAAGTTTGAAATCTGCGCAAAATGTATTTCGTCAGTGACATGAGTAGCCAAAGGTCATAATTATAAATACATATCTTTTGTAAAGCAAGTAGGAAAACTATGGTAACAAATCGTTTATTTACAGAGTAAAGTGATACGACTAGTTTGATATTTTTAATGTGATGACGTACGTTAAAAATAAGTTTTTATCTGCGCAAAATGGATTTCGTCAGTGACATGAGTAGTCATATTACTAAATAATTATCTTTTATAAAGCCAATATAAAACTATGGTAACAAAACTATTATTTACAGAGTAAAAGGATACAACTAGTTTGAATTGTTTTATGGGATGATGTACGTTAAAAATGAGCTAGATACAGATAGATAGATACAGACACAAGCAAACAACCGCTCAGAATCACAGATACAGAGAGAGAGAGAGAGAGAGAAGCAAACAGCTTTCAGACACACAGGCTCAGAGACAAACAAAGAGAGAGAGATAGAGACAGAGAGAGAGAGAGAGAAATAAAGAAAGAGAGAGAGAGAAAAAAAATGCACGTACAAACATAAAGAGTAACACACACAATGACAGACAGAGACAATCAAACATTCCCTTGAGACACACAGGTACAGTGAGAGACCATCAAAGAACCGCTCAGACACACGAGAACACAGAGACAGACAAAACACAAAGACAGACACAAGAGAAACACAAACATGTAGAGTCACACACAAACACTAAAAGACAGACACATATACAAGCAAATAGTCACTCACACACACACAGGTACGAAGAAAGAGTGAGAAACACAAAAAAAAACACAGACAAACACACAGAGTCAGACATAAGAACACATCCACATAGAAAGACAAAGAGACAGACACATACCCACTGAGACACACAGGTACATAGAAAGAGGAAAATAAAAAAAACAAATACAAACACACAGAGTCAGACATACAAACACATATAGAAAGACACAGGGCCAAACAAATATCCACTCAGACACACAGGCACAAAGAGAGACAATCAAAAAAACCACTCAGACACAAAGGCAAAGAGCGCGAGAGAGAGAGAAAGACAATAAACACATAAGAAAACGCAGAAACACAAACAAACTCACAAAGACAGACACAGATGCAACCAAACACCCGCTCAGACACCAAGGCAGAGAGAGAGGGATGAAAGAAAACAGCTGCTCAAACGCTGAGATCCGGTGAGGGAGAGAAAAAATACATAGAAACGTACCAAGTCACACAGATAAAAACATACAGACTGACACAGCAACAGGTAAATATCCAGCTCAGACACAAAGGCACAGAGAGACGAGCTGCCAACCACTCAGACAGAGAGAGAGAGAGAGAGAGAGAGAGAGAGAGAGAGAGAGAGAAAGAGAGAGAGAGACAGAGAGAGAGAGAAAAGAAAACAGCTACTCAGACATAAAGTTTAGGGGACTTGAGGGGAAACCCTTGCAAGTTTTTAAAATATAACAATCTTAGGAACTCTAGAGTAAAGAAGCCCTGAAGGGTTTAAAAAAAAACTCTTAGATAAAAACCAAAAGCCTATTACGTTGCATCCAAGGAAATCTTGATTCGGTGGGGTCTCGTAAGTTTTTTTTTAAAGAATCAAAGAAACTATTAGGCAACATGCAAAGAAATCATGAAGTAAACAAACTCTGGCCCTTGCGGATTTTTTAAACACCCCCTATTACGTAAAGTGCAAGTCCTATGACGTAACATCCAAGGTAAATCTGATTTGGCAGGGTCTCGTAGGTTTTTCTTTTCGACCCTAGGTTTTTTAAACATGATTTGTTTCGAAAACATTTCCACGTTGCCGGATCGGTCTGCTGGCTTTGGGAAACGCTCTCGGCGAGATCTTCAGGGCGCCCGTAGTGCATGTCCTGATTGCTGTTGGTGGCGGCCAGATCGCTGGTGATGTTGTCGATGCGCAACGACAGCGCCTTGAGCTGATCGGCAACGTGCTCGTTGACCGAGTCGAGATCGAGGGTTTCGACCTTGTTGGCGATTTCCGCCAGTTGACCCACCAGAGGCGGATCGGCCGTTGCCTGGCGTTCGGCCAGCGTTTGCGACAGCAGGTCGAGACAGTCGAGCAGAACGCCGTAGGGCTGATCGTTGGCCAGCTCTTCAACCCGCGTTGAAAGCGCTTCCAACCGGTGCGAGAGTTCCGTGCCTTGGTTGGCCTGGTCGATGCGGCCAATCTGATCGACAACCGAATCGAGACGGTGCTCAAGCCGCTGCACATTGGAGACGTCAGCCGCGGCTGATTCCGCCACGCTGTCGACCACGGCCTCAAGGCGATCATGCAGGTTCTGAATGCTCTCGGCGTCAGCCTGGGCCGAGCGAGAGACGCTGTCGGCAACGGCGTCGAGTCGATGCTCCAGTAACCGGATGTTCGAGGCGTCCGCCTCAACCGACTGAGTGACGGTCTCGACAACGGCCTGCAGCCGGCTTTCCAGGTTCTGGATGTTTGCGGCTTCGGCCCGGGCTGCCATGGACACACTGTCGATGACGGCGTCCAGGCGGCTCTCCAGTTGCCGGACATTCGATGCATCGGCTTCAACCGACTGAGACACGCTGTTGACCACCGTGTCCAGCCGTCCCTGCAGGTGCTGGATATTTGCAGCCTCGGCTTCGGCAATCTTGGTGACGCTGTCGACCACCGATTCCAATCGCGTTTCGAGCCGCTGAATGTCGGCGGCCTCGACCCCAGCAGGGTTCGATACACTGCTTGCCACAATGGCACGGCTGATTTCATCGAGCCGATCATCCACCATGGAGAATTGGCGAGCGATTTCCGGGTCGGCTGCCGCCGGTTGGCGGGCCATAGCGTCGATCGCCGTGACCAGCATCTTGATCTTGTCTTCAAGCGCATTCAGCGGCAGCGTCGACGGCAGCATGCCGATGGAACCGGTGAGCATCGATGCCTCGTCAGACAAAATGTCACCAAACATGTTGTCGGTGAACATCACGTCGAATTGCTTGGGTGCACGCACCAGTTGCATGGCGGCGTTGTCGACGTACATGTGGCTCAGTTCGACATCCGGATAATCGGTATCGTGGACCTTCTGCGTGACTTCGCGCCCCAGGATACCGGATTCCATGACATTGGCTTTTTCCTTAGAACAGACCCGGTTGTTCCGCTTGCGCGCCAGTTCGAACGCGGCCCGCGCGATCCGGTCGATTTCGGATTCGGTATAGCGTTGAGTGTTGATCCCGACACGCTCATTACCCTCGTTGATGATGCCGCGCGGCTCACCGAAATAAATTTTTATTGAAAAAAAAAACCTCCCACTTGACTTTGTAAAACTTCTTTTTATTACCTTCATTTAATTTTTTTAAATCCCTTTATCACCAACATTTTTAGAAATTGACACATCTGTTGATAATATTATTGCCCACGGATAATCTGTGTTGCTTACCTAAAATGTTCAGTTCCAGTTTTTCGCTTAATGTGAGCATCACCGAGATTACGCAGAGCATACACAAAGTAAGAAGTGTCATCAAGATTCTGAAGAAGAGTGTCGAAGCCGCTAAGAACGTTGGCCATATGAGAGATAAAACGCTCGTCTTCACGGAGGCTCATGAGAGGAACATCAGCGAAACCTTTGTTGACGAACAATGATTGATATTCTGGGTGAGCATTGAACATCCTCATAAAGAGCTCTTGGCCGAGGAAGCGGAGATCTGTACGGGCAACAGACCAAGAAGCCTTGATAGCTTCCTTTTGACGGCCAGTAAGGTGTGTAACTGGATCCACAATGTTAGCCTAAAAACAGTAAAAATACTTAAGTTTTATTGCATTTTGGTTTATGAAAGGAATATATGAAATGTAAAATTGAAAAGTAATGGCTTTATCCTTGGGTAATAAAAACGTGCCGAAATGTCATTTTGGATTTAGCCTTCCAAAATGCTACCAATATACTAATATAAATGTAATGAAGAATTTAAATTGGATTTTGTACGAAAACCAAAGAGGAAACAACTTTTCGTTCAGCGACTGTTTTACATATACCTTAAGGGTTTAATATTTAATAGTAGAGCAGAAAATTAAAAACTGTACCAGAATTTAAAGTAAAAAGACCAAATTTATTTTAAATGGAAGAGAGGTTATTGATAATGGAGGCGTCCATTGGCACAAAGCCGCTGATGGAATAGGATACCTGAAGAAAGGTATGAATGAATTTACCGTTCAGCACTTTTCTAAAGGAACTAATTATGCCCTGTCCTTTCAATGGTCCGAAGACGGTGAAAATTTCACGCTTGTCCCTGATTCTTTATTTCATCATTCGCCGCGTCATTTCAGACCGGTGCTGCCTTTTGTGCCAAAGACAGCGCTTAGTCGCAATATTCCCGGAGATAAAATTCCCCTTTTTGACGTTCATCCTTCTTTTGACGTTTTTCAGGCAAAACCATCTGGTTTTCACCCGAGAATTGGGGGGATAGATTTTCTTTCAGAGGACGAAATGCTCATTTGTACCTGGGATTCGGTTGGAGGCGTATATTTACTTAAAGGCTACAATACGGCAAATCCGGAAACAATCCAGGTTAAGAAAATAGCCCAGGGCCTGGCGGAACCCCTTGGAATAAAAGTTGTTGACGGCGAAATCTTTGTATTACAAAAACAAGAACTTACAAAGTTAATAGATAATGACGGCGATGGAATCATTGACGAATACAAGAAAATTGCAGATTCCTGGCATGTTACGGATCACTATCATGAAAATAAAAGTAGTAGTATTTAATCTCTTCTGTTTTACTTATCTTTTGCGTTTTCCTCCTTGTTTCATCGTTGCTAATTACACAGCCAGCATTTAATAGCTATTGTGAGCATAATTATTTACAAGCAAACTTTTCTATCCTAAGTACGATCTTTAGAATAATATATATCAGAAAAACGAAGATGAAGAAAAAAAAACTTACACGATCTGATGGTGCACCATTGGTGAGTCTATCATCACTTGAAACAACAATGTCTTCTTCTTTCACAGGGAGATCTGGAGTTGACGGGTTGGATGAGGCACCAGGATTGGAGTTAAACTGTTTCAAGTCTTGATATAATTCATAAAAGATTGCTCATAAAAATACTTTTAAGGCTTTGAAGTGTGGATACAAATTAACCATTTAGACATAAGATTTAGATTAGAGGTTCATAGATCTTTTTCATCTATCAACAATAAGCGTTACGAAAATGCTGTTCCGTCCTACTTGCCAGAGCTATGATAAAATTATATAATATAATAATAGAAAATTTTAAGTGCTAGGTCACGTTTTACAAATGAAGGATGATAGGTTACCAAAGGTTGTTCTCGTTGGCCGCCCAACTAGGTCCAAACCAAAAACACGTCATATGCAAGTAGTATGGGAAACGGTTATACGAAAAGAATTAAAGGAAACGAAAGATTCTAGAGAAAAAGTAGAGAGTGAGGCAGGATTCCATCATCGTGAAAATGATGGATGAAAACTGAGTGAGGGAGATACCACCCTCTTTGAAAACATGAAGGGACACACGCATGAAGGAGTAAATGGGTGGTGGAGGGATTTAAATTACAGATAATTTCGCCGGTCTATTTGACATAGGAGATACATCTAAGGTTTGACTGCTTTTGTAAACTATTTTGATTTTATTTTTCTGCAAAAAATGTCATTAATAAAAGCCTTCCCTAGTTAACATCAAGGAATATAAGGGATAGAGTAGTAAGTCCTTTGTACGATGCGGCTGATATTAGCGCGGTTCCTGCAACTGTACATAACCACGGAGACCCGATTCTGGCTTTCCTTTCTCTACAAATAGATATTCTGGAGGTAGAAACGCGGTCAGAAGCCTATGTGGTGATTTGAAATGCATCTAAGATAAAAAAAAAGGTACAAGTCAATGGATCAGGATGTCGTCTTACGTCGACAATCTGACTTCATCTTTAAAGTCAATTTTATCAACAGAGTTGACAAACAAAGTCTCTCACCAAACAACAAACATCTCTTATGGGTAAAACCACGATCGGGTTCAGCTCTCTTATGTAAGAAAACTGAGCATAATACTTCGTTCGAAAGTACTATACAATTCAGATAGAGAATCTTTTCGACAAGTCTTTCATTAGGTCTTTCCTAAGCACCTAAAATTCTGAGCTGTAGCCCCCACCGACACCAGTACAGCATTTAAGTTGGCAAACTTGATGTGACGGCAGTAGCTTATAATTTTGGTAATAATCACTTACTCTCTTCTTTGCTGATTTGTCAATAAAAAAAGATTGACTAATTAATCGTTAATTTGGCACCATTTTAAGTTTTAATCATTATATGACTTATTTATGCTCGTCTTAAGTTTTAATAATGTTCCTTTCTTTGTAAAATTTCGTTTTGGTAATTTTCTTTTAAGTTTGTTTCTCTGTTCAAGGAGAAATAGAAAAAAACTTTTTGTTCCTCCGTAATTTTCATATTTTCAGTATTTTCCATATTTTTCAGTCGAATATCTTGCTAAGATCACTTTCAAAATTCAAATCATCTGTTTTGTCAACTACAAGGTTCAATTGACTTATAAGGCACTAACTAATTAAGCAATCGCAAAAATACAATGCAAATTAATTCTTAATTAGTTTTTGTAATTATTGCTATTTCTAAAAGAAAATGTGGTTATTTTCAGGACCGGAGCTACTCCAAGGCTCCATCTTGGACCAATTGGTTGTGGCTATATTGTCTCTCGGAATGACATCTTACGGCAGGAAATATCGTATACTCACGGAATTCTTGCCTATGATTCCGAATTTGACCAGGTTCTCGAAAGTATCTACGGGAATAGAAAAGATAATTATGTTGTCATCCGTGGTATATCTGACTATGTAGATGGAACTGGAGGGCGGGGGAAAGAGTGGCAGGCTTATGCCTCGTTGGTTGCTAGTAGTGTTATGAAAGCTATGATTTTGGAGCTACCAAACCCAGTGCAAGATTAGAACCAGTGAAAAGTAGTTATTAATTTTGTTTTTGATGTTATCTTTTTTGCATTTTTAGCGTTAAAGGTTTTTTCAAGAAACGAATTTCTAAAAAAAATTAGCGATCCTCCGATAGTATAGTATACCCCTTTCACTCTTGGTTTGATTTAATTATTTTTGATTAACTAACAGGGTTTAAAGCTGGTGATTCTATAAATATAGTCTAGTATTTTTCTACTCAAACTCCTTTTTTTCTTTTTTTTTCGATAAAATTTTGAGGGTTTTCAGGTTTATGACAAAAATTATATACGACTTTGTATTTCAAGATCCTTAGAGATTCGATTTTAAAAATAGTGCTTGATAAAGTAAGTTTGCCTTCTTTTCTCGTTACAGAGATAATTGGGAAACAAAGTATCTGATACCAAAATATTTTTATTTGATGAAGGCCTAAACCTAGGTTCTTATTATCAAAAAACGATCATTTTGTGCAAAAAGAAATATTGAGCTCTAAAGTTGCCTACAAGTTGTTTCCTCTTCTTGAAAACTCATATTTTATAACTTGACGCCTGTAAAACTACTGCAAATAAATTCATTAAAAGGCTAACGTGACCTTTTGCTATCCGATTTTTCCTTCTGAATTATTTTGAATGTTGATACTGTTGAATCTCAGTTTGTTCTAGAATTATAATTTTTCATTAAAGTTGTTCGAATGAAAAAGAGATTGGGAAACAGTTTTGTCCCTCAACAGATGAAACAAATAACGCTTGGGTTAATAATATTTACTCAGGTAAATAATAGCTCAGAGCATCGTTTTCGGACAATTTTTTTGTCGCACCACCTTCCTCCCCATCCCACCCCATATATGCAAAACCAGTCAGTTTTCTTACAGTCTCTTTATGGAAATCACTATTTTTAGCCTAATTATTCTACTCTAGTTAGTTGAAAAATCACTATCCTAACTAAAGCTTTGTTCCAGATTTTTATGGCAAAAAAGAAATTAGGCATTACTCCATGTTGGAAAATTTTTCTTAAGGCCTTTTCTTTCCCTCTTAGAAAAAAACTGCAAGCAGCGCTTGAATTTTTTTTTCTATACATTGGTGTGGGCACCCAGTATCAAAAGTATGTATATGTTCTGTTCATAATTCTGAAAAACGGTAGCTCAAAGGTTATGTCTATCTACAATAGTTTACGGTTTGGGCTGAAAACTGGGAACCTCGAAAAAAAAAAAGAATTTAAAAAAGGAAAAGTGAGATTTTCAAATCTCCTTGCGTGTTTTTCTTTTTGCTGGACTTTAACCTCTCCTTGAAATGACCCAACGAATTTACAGAGTGGGCATTTCAGCCCCATTTCATTTCTGTTATAAATAATCAAAAAAGCTAATAGGTGACCAATTCAGTAGCACTTATGCAACTAAAAATAAGACCCACCATTTCACTAATTATCACTGTTGCCAAAAACACATACGAGATTTAGATGCTAAAAATCAAGAACGATCGCAGAATTTCAGCTTTCGAGACGAAATTTCTCCGTCGCATAGCTGCAATAAAGTATATAGACAGAGTCCCAAAAAGAGATTCAGAACCAAATGGAGTAGGAAATAAAAATTCTTCAGACAGTATGATTGCAGAAAAATAAGGTGACCAGGCTCGCATGCATCGAATGGGGAAATAGCGTTCCAAAGTGGGAAATAAAGCGTCGTCCGGTTTTGGCTGGAGACAACCAAAAGTTGTCTCCAAAGGAGGGGCCCCGGAAGACTCAGTCCTGGATGATGTAAGGAGAGATAGGGGGATAACTTCGGAACGGCTTCTAAAATAAACAGAAGGCCAAAAATCACACATGGGGGGGGGTCTAACTCATGAACTTTCTAAGGAGACGCCCCTGGGACCGAAAGGGATATAAGTCAACTAATAATAGTATCAATCTTTTATTGGTAACAACCTTAATTATGGTGGAGCAAATACAAACAACACTTACTAGTATTGAAAATCCAGATTATTCTTTAATATAATAGCCAGGTCCAGCAATGCGGGTAGTCGGAATTTATGTTTTCTAGCGAGTCATTGGCTTTTTGATCCTATCGTCGGAAAGTGAAATGGGCGCTGCCATTGGTGTACTTTATTGTTTAGCCTAGAGCATGTGCAATCCAAAGGAACAAAACAGGGGGGCAAACTTGAAGTAAAAGTTTTGCCTTCTTCCACTTAATCTTCTTCTTCTGTTCGTTTACTTTTTAGCCTAGAGTCCAACCGGACGTTGTGCTTTTTATACTTCTTTTTCTGTACTTTTACTTTTATGGTGGAGTCCACCTAACGTTGCACCTTTTATTATTCTTCTTCTGTGCTTTTATATTTTAGGGTGGAGTCCAACCGAACGTTGTGCCTTCTTCAATGCATGCATGGTTTGATATACGAGTGACTCCAAGTGAAAATTTGACCCAATTTGAGAGAAAGTTACAAAAGTGGTGCGAAGAAGCAGGAGACAGCGTGAGCTTTGAGTATGTTCAAAAGTTTGAATGCCAAGATGTCACAGCCAACACAAAAGAGGACAAATGGTGGGATGCATTTGCTTCCACACTTGAAAGAATGTAAGCATGTAATGTATAGAATATAAAGAATGTATTATGGATCTTCTTCTTCTGTGAAATTTTGTCCTCCCCCTTCCCACCTTTACAACCCGCCATATTCGATCAACTTTAGCACGTACGGTTTCCAATAAGGAAGAAATACTAAAAATTCAGTTGTCAATATCAGACACAGCAACTGAATTACATCAGAATTGGTTTCAGAATTTCATCCTGATCGCTCTGAATGTTTTCTGATAATTAAATAGCTTTTCTATATTATCGCGAATGGTTTGAATAGATAGGATTTAGAAGCTTGGGATCTATTTAACCTTCTTTTTTATTATTCTTCTTTCCATTTTCATTCTACATGATGAAAGCAATTTTATCTGCTTTTTTTTTTCAATTGTAAAAACCATTTCCGGATTCCAGAGAAGAACACATACGGATTTTTATTTTGGTGGTGAAAGCAGACAAACTTTAAGTAATTCACAAAAACCTCAGTTTAGCACCCCCTCAGAGGCTACGCCTGTAGACGGCCGCCCCCTTGCCTTCTTAGCTACGCCACTGTTGGCAGCCTATGTATGATACCCAGCTCTGTAAACTCCTGATCGAAAAACTTTCTTTAAATTATCAACCTATGCAAAAAATAAATTTGTGGACGACAGCCTAATAGGGTTAAATCATTTAAAAGGTGACATAGGTAAGCTCAAAATATATTCACCTTCAAGGTACATTTTGTGACTTTGGGAGCAACTTTGTGGTTTAGTCTTTTGAACTTCGAAACAGCTCTGGATTGAAGCGTTTTAGATTAACTGTGTGATGAGCATAATTTATTAGATTTGATGGCATTTTTTTTTCTTTGTAATCTCATGTCGCTTTCTTCCTTTCTCTATTCTATACTTTTCCTTTTTGGCATTTAAAGAAGACGGATATCCCCCAAGCCACACTTAAATGCTTACTCTTTTTTTAATAGTTCTTAAGCCACGATTTTAAAAAATATTTGTAAAATTATTAAAATTAAGGTTCCACCGAGATTTGAACTCGGATCGCAGGATTCAAAGTCCTGTTTAAAACAATTGAAAACTTTAGCGTAAAGAGCGCGGGATACTTATCATTCTGTTTCATTTATTAATGTACACAACTTTACTGTTAACGTATTGGACTTCTATTCCGAAGATTTGGGCTCAATTTTTGTACTCGAATTTTTAATTGAAGTGTTTTTTCTAACCCCCAAAAGTGGGACAAAATTATGTGCCACTTTTCAAATTTTATTTCTATATTTAGTTTTGTTTCCATATTCGGTATGCGGCAGACTAAAAGCACATGATGTGACATTCATATTTTAAATAGACTACACGGCCATGGCATCAAATGTTTATAAAACAGTTAATAAACGAATGATCATCTTATCAGTGTCTTCAAGATAAACATAAAGCTACGTTTTACTATTACAATTTATAACCCTACAAATGTAGACTTATAATACTGTAGCCCTACAATTTGGTTTTCACTAAAATTGGATAAAATTAGTCAGTGCTCTTTAGGGTCCAAAATCGAAACGGTAATTTAATTACCTACCCCCTAATACATCTAGTCTGAAAAGCAGCTTCCTAATTTCGGTTAATCCTGAAGTTTTGGGTGGTCTTTTTTCAAGTCAAATGTCGTTTGCTCAATACTTTTTGAGGTTCTTTATCTTTTTATATAACCAATGTCTTATAACAAATTTTGAGTGTGTTTTACGTCCTTTTTACTCGTAATTTATTTCAGAAGTTCAAAATGATTTACCAGGTGACTGTGAGGAGATTTTCAACACTTCTGACCTTTATGGGTCCCTTAAACAGGAAGTTTTTCCTGCTGACACTTTCTCCGAATATTCTGGATCATGTAAACTTGAACCTGACACCCAGGAATTGGACTCAACATGTTTTGACAATAAAGGTACATGACAAGCATTCATGGTATTCAAGCATTTTGTATGATTGAAATTCAGATAATGGTTTATTGAAACACATAGGGCAAATGGGCTAAATACTTGGGCTGTAAACTAAACTTGATGGAAATTTCCTTGTATCTTGTATCAATTTTCAATTATTGCTAAACCAGCTTTGGGTGTAACAAAACATTTGCTATCAGCCTATGGGTCCGACAGGAACGTTTGCAAATTGTCACTTGAAAGAGGTTTGGTTAACATGTTTTTCTGAAACGTAGAAAATAAATCCTAAAACTCTAGCGTTAATTTTGTTTTGTTTTGTTTTTTTAAATTGAGACATGAATTTGTTTATTACTATTATGACTGCTGGGAGTCTGGATAAACCTAACAAAATACGTAATCTAAACATCCAAACATTTGCAATAAATGAAGATATAATATGAATAAATTATTTCAGAGTTAATTACTCTTGAATATATGACGCAAAGTTAAATCATTTCTAAGTTCAAGTTTTCCTTCTTTTATATTTCTTAGCAAACTTTCTGAATTATCCTAATATTAAATTTGTAGGAAATTAGTGACATTTTTTAATTCGATCTGGGGGGGAAGGGCGTGGACTAGTCCTAGGTCCGAGTCCTACGGTTCTGTCCGGGTGGGACCGTTCGGAGTACGGCCCCAGGGCACCCTAAAAGGCCCCAGACCGTTCTCAGGGCGACCAAAAACACCCTAGAGCTATTGTAAGGGCCCAAAATCATCCAGAGGACTCCTACAAAGATCCAAGGATCCACCCAAGCGGTCCCAGGCCACCCAAAAAGGCCCAAGACCCTTCTAAGAGCAACCAACAACGCCCTAGAGTGTTTGTCTAGGTCCTAGGACCTAGGAATCGACCCTAGGTCCGAGTCCCTCCAGGCACGAACGCCTGGAGTGTGGTCCCAGGCCACCCGAAAAGGCTCTATACCATTCTCAGGGTGACCAAAAACGCCCTAGAGGCTTATTGCTAGGTCCTAGGACTCGGTCCTAGGTCCGAGTCCTACCGAGTGGGACCACCCGGAGGACGGTCCGGTCCCAGGGTACCCAAAATAGGCCCCAGATGGTTCTCAGGGCGACCAAAAACACTTTAGAGCGATTGTAAGGGCCCAAAGAGCGTCCAAGGAACCCCTAGAATGGTCCCAGGACCCACCAGCATAATTACTTCCTTTTCCTAGGATAGGCTTGAACGAAGGAAAAAAAATGGAAAAACTGTTTAGAAAATGTCACAGCAAATAAATGAATACAGCATAAAAAGTTATGAAGAATGGTATATGATTTGCTAGTATACGACGGAAAATAAATCGAGCACTTTCAAAAGGATCCACGGCCCTCTCGAACCGTAACAGGGCTTTCTGTGGTCAGTCTGGGAAAATTTGCTTAGGAATTCTAGCCAATCCCCCAATATAAAATTTCCTTTTAAAATTATATCCCCAAAAGTATCCTTTCCAATCGGAAGTTCCCCCTGCGAAAAATCTTTTAGTTGAAAATTCAATCCTTTACCCGAAAAAAGAATGCATACTTCCAAATAATAGATATTATACGTAAACAATGAGAAAATTACATATTTTGAAGACCTTTCCCTAGGGGCTGTGGGAGGACAAATTAATTAATGATAAAGTAATTGGGTCTCTCTGACCTACGCTAAACAAATATCTACGGTATCTCTAAATTTTGATCAAACTATTGTGGGATGAAAGGGTGTCAACCGGTCCTAGGACTTTGTCCTAGGTCCAAGTCCTAAGGGTCGGTCCGGAAGGAACCGCCCAGAGTGCAGTTCCAGGGCACCCAAAAAGGCCCCAGACCGTTCTCAGGACGACCAAAAACAACCTAGAGCTATGTAAGGGCCCAAAAAGCATCCAGGGGACCACTAGAATGGTCCCTGGACCCACCCAAGCGGTTACAGGCCAATTAAAACGGCCCTTGACTATTATCAGGGCGACCAAAAACGCCCTAGAGCGTTTTTCCTGGGTCCTAGGACCTAAGACTCGATCCTAGGTCCGTGTCCTACCGGGCAGTCTGGGTGCTATCGATGCAAAAACGTGATTTTCCTTGTTGTTTAAGGAGGGGGACTGTATTTCCGTGTATAAAGCTTTAAACCATGCGCAACTTTTGAGGGGCTTCAGTCTTTTTTTCCAAATCACCATAAATTTTTTCGTATTAAACTTTTACTTTTAAGACGAATCGAAATAATAGTTACGATTCCTGAGTCAGGGTCAGATGTCCATTTTTTTTCACTAGGCAGTTTTTTGTGAATACGCTATAAGTGACACGGACTCGAGAAACAGTCTCACAACAGTCACTCAAATACCTGCTCGCACCCGTATTTAATTCTTTCCACTAAACGCAGACGAAAGCAAGATAGTCTTAACTGAATAATAGAAATCTTTAAATAAATAATACTTTAGTATTATTGCATATAATATAATAACTTATGAATAAAAGTATTCTTACTAATAATATCTGAAGACAGAACTACTAAATCTCGTTCAATTGAGAATTTAAACTAGAATAATCTTACCATAAGAGGTTGTGCAGATATTCACCCTGACTTCTACTTCCTCTTGTTACATCGTAGGCAACAGCGTATACTTTGGCTCCACGTCCATTTCTATCAATTTCTAACCTTGCTTCGAAAGCATACTTTTCTATCAATTGAATATCACTTTCGTCTAACAAGGCATACTTGACCTACAAATTAGTATTACATGATTTGTAAGTGTCCGTAACACCGAGCTAATCAAATGAGCGTACACAACGAATATTTGAAGGCCCAGAAATAAAATGTAAAGCTCTGATGTGATTTGTGAAGTGTGAAACCATCCTGCATTCTCATCCCCTTTTCCCGATTGCAATGTTTTGCGGGTAGAAATGATATATTTGTCATTGACTGTTTAAATTCATTGTGGTCTTCTTCTTCTTTTTTGGATTATTAGTTTATTTGTTATTGTTGCTTTTGAAGAAATCTATCTACCTTGAGTGGGCCTAATGTTACAACCAGAATCAATTAGTTTCCGATCTTCAAAAGAGAGTATACTTTTTCTCTTTTTATGCCTGAGGCCCAAAGTCAAGCTAGTATTTCCTATTATATGTTGCCGAGTCAATAAGTCTCATTCAAAGGAAACGAATTTTATACGCAGTTTGACAAGAATGCCCTCTTTTGTCTCATAACTTGAGTATTGAGTTGAAGTTTTCAGGAAAGTTTTTTTTTATCAGAACGGGGAGATGGTCAGGGAACTTGTAATTTAGTGCTTTAGGAAGGTAGGGATGCTGTTTATCTGGTCTTCACGAAAGAGTATGCATTACGGTTGCTTGTTTCTTATGCCTGTTGTGCGAAAGGCACTTTGACTAGCAAACATTATACAGTATTCGTTTGTACAGAATCAGTTTATAGACCGAATAAGCCCTGTACAGAGAATATTGAAAATTTGAATTTTTCCCATTTAGTTTTATTCAAGACCAATTTTCAGTTAGAACGTTGTGTTTTTCCTTTTTTTTCTCTCATATTATCTTTTTCCCTGGATTACCAGCAATAGAGCCTTGCGGGTGTGTTGATGTTGAATATGCTGTAATTGTTTACTGTCGGTTGTTGACTATATGAATAAAAACTTTCTATAAATGAATAAATTAAACCCTCCTAAATCCCCCTGGATATGGGCTTGATTATTGTGCAATTTTTTTCGGATGAATACAAAAGGCTAAAGTACCAAGGACATAGAAAAGAAATATTTTTGTGCACTGGACCCAATTTAGGTTAATATATACTCGAAAAATGTCGATTATCTATGATTTTTGTTTTGGTTGTTTCAAAATTCCGAAGCTTTTTGTGCAGTACCCCATTTTTGCCAGTGCTGCCACGGTACACAGTGGAAATAAAAATGCTAAAGTGATTAGTTTTAATTTGAAAATGCTTTTTGATCGCAAAAATTCAAAAATTTACCATTTGTTTTATTTCTAAGGACAGGTGCGCCTCCAAGGAAAAATACCCCTTCTTCTGCTCTTTGGTGTCATATTCACCCATATTTAACATATTATTTTTTAATTAGTTTGTTAATCTATTTATGTCTGACTCCAATATTTTGTCAATCAATATATGATTTCAATATTTATTTATGTCTTATTTCAATTTTCATTGTATCTTCTACTTCTTTTACACCTTCTATCTTCTAATTTTTTTACACCTTTCTCTGTTAGTTTAGTTTTATCAATCACGTATCAATGAATTTAACATTTAATATTAAATTGCTAGCAAGATTCCCAGTATCAGATTATATTCCCTCCTCCTTCCTAAAGACCTCAAGAGGGACTCGTGGTTCTCCCTGGTTCGGCTCGTTTTAAGGAATTTGTGTTAAATTTCATTTTCTTTTGTAGCAAAATGTTTATTGGTGGACTTAGCTGGCAAACAACTGCCGAAGGTTTACGGGAATATTTTAGCCGTTTTGGAGATGTGACTGAGGTCATGGTAATGAAAGACCCCACAACGAGGCGATCAAGGTAATACCTTGTTATTTGTTTTTGTTATTTGATTCTTGTTAATTTTTGCTTTCTTTTCTCCTCGCTTCTACTCCTCTCTTGTTCTCTTTCATTTTTCTGAAAGATGTTAAATAGTTATCTATTGACCATTTACTTCTAATGCTTATACCTTGCTAGGCTGCCAGATGTGGGGGGAGGGTAGCTGGGACAAAGTGGGCTAGTTCTCTTGGGATCAGTGAATATGCTAACATAAATAAATATATTTGAAATAAGTAATTTCGATTTAAATGACCTAGGAAATGACAGATTTGACAGCAGTTCTATCGACACAGAGGTTAAGGCTAGATATGGCTCTGTGCCCCCCTCATCTCAAGAGTTGCTCACTTGGCTGAGCCAAGAATCGCTCAGTGCGACTCTGTTTTAGGTTAGCGCCCATTTTGACCCCTTTTTTAGGTTGGCTCATCCCACTTTCAATGTTATCACGGAAAAGACATCAATAACAGGACTAACGAGAAAAGACAACAGGAACTAGCACGTAAGGGAAAGTAAAGAGTTAAGTAGAAACTTAAATCTAATATAAATTACAGCTTCGGAGCTTACAAAAACTGTTTAAAAAAAACTGACTCTTGATATTTTCCATGTTCTTTTTATGTTCATCCCAAGAGTGATCGTATCGAGCCAATGGTCCTAGAGCATTGGGGGATAACTCATTCGAACGAAATCTCGAACGAAATCAAAGGTTCTAGTGCCCATTTCAAATGGCCAAAAATATTGAAGTAGAGCTGGCCCCCCTTCCATGCCCATCCCTCCCCAAACCCATTCGATCACAATTTTAAGATAGTCATTTGATTCAGCATATTCGAAAGGTCCAATGGTGATTGTATGATATAGGCCCTACCGCTCAAGTTGTTCATCCATTGACACATTATAGAATCGTTATTTTTCGTAAGTTTCTTTCAGCTTAGCTCGAGGCAAAACAAAGAAAAGTGACAGAATAGATGGAAAATATATAATTTGGGCTATATATTTGCACATTAGGAGGGGGGTTAAAGTATTTGGACAGTTTGAAGTTAGAAAACAATTCTTACTTCATAATATAGAGAATAATTGTACCTGACACATTAGGTCTCCAGACCCTCTTTACTTTACCCCCCCTCGCTAATTTGTAAATATATTGTTTCTAAAGTATTATATTTTTATGATATTTAGGTATATTTCATTAGGATTGAGCATCAGAGAAACATATTAGAAGAATATTAGGTAGGGGTATATCACTTAAGTACCCATTTTCTTCCTAACCTAAATTACATGAATGAAAAATTTCCTCGGAGGGGAGGGGGTATGCCTAGCATCAAACTCTAGAAAATAAAAAAAAAATATAATTTACCTTCATCATCAGCAAACAGAGAGGGTGCAGGAAGTAGCAATGATAGAGGCGAAGGCAGGTCAGAAGAAGGTTCAACATTAGGGGTTACTGAGTTCCGACGACTCGATAAGGTGCTATTACTCAAAGAACTTGGGTCAGTAGCAACAGGTTCAAGCTTAGCAAGATCTAAAATAATTTGTTCTTTTTTTAGTTCCACTTTTTCGATTAGTGAATCAGAGGTTATTTCTGAAACAAAATCCATTGGCGGCAACACAATTGATTCAACATTATTTTCTGATATAATTAGCTCTTCAGTTACCAGTGGCTCATCCAGAATTATAGGAGGAGGAATAATAATTGGATCATGTAATTCACTGATTTTGATCACATTTTCATTTTGATCTCTAATTTCACTGGTCCGTGATGATTCCGAACAAACTGAGCTTCTTCTACTTAAATCATTGTCAAGTCCTGTCGATTTTTTTGAATCTACGCGCGAGAGTTTCTTTTCATAGCACAAGCCCTCTTCTTCGACACGCGATTTATAAGTGGATAGTTGGTCTTTTCTTCTTAGACCCACCAAATATGGCAATGCAATTCTTGACCAACATAGCTGTTATTACGGCCATGTCTTCTCATTTTGACAAACTCGTATTTTTGTCCACCATATTGGATTTGAGGCACCTAGCGGCACTACGGTAAAACTTAGGTTATTTTAAGCTCATATTCGGAACCTGCGCCATCGATTACCCCATACTAGCCTGTTTGAACGGCCATGTCTTCTCATTTTGACAAATTCGTATTTTTGTCCGCCATCTTGGATTTCAAGCCACCTAGCGGCGTTCCGAGGAAAAATTTCGCTTGCGTAATCGAGCCATATTAAAGAGCATACTCGAAAGTACATCTCAGCCAATTTTGGTGCTTTCCTCAAATACGGAAGTATTCTGGTGTTTTTCGACGCTTTTCACCCGTACTATCATGAAAATTATGAAAAAAGTCCCAAAATCTAGCTTCTGATTTTAAATTAATTAATTTATTTTATTATTTAATTTTGTTTATTTAATTGGTTTATTATTTTGTTTATAATCAAATAATTTATTTACTTTCAATTTAGTTATTAAAGCTATCACATTTTATTTCTTTTTAGAATATATCAACGAAATATTAGACTCTTTGCAGAGATTGTCTCATATAAAATCATTCGCTGCCAATGAGGTAGTTTTTTAGTAAAAGGGGAACCATGTTCAGTTTTTCCGGAACAGTGATCCCTCAGATTTATCTCATAGGGATTCTTCATCAGTTATATCCTTTGATTGTACGTTTGCCCCTTGTTTAA
Organism: Alatinidae sp. Z8VKAUB7J3; assembly: GCA_010016025.2. Classification (NCBI taxonomy): domain Eukaryota; kingdom Metazoa; phylum Cnidaria; class Cubozoa; order Carybdeida; family Alatinidae; species Alatinidae sp. Z8VKAUB7J3. The sequence goes on along the minus strand of JAAAKM020073195.1, from coordinate 65,388,419 downwards.
TCTAATGAAATTATTCGTTTTAGAAAAAAGGAGAAGTAACTGACTAAAAAAAGTAACCCAAAATTTTGATGAAGTCATCAAATGGGTTTTGTTTACCAGCTGAAGCAAATTCAAAGAGGCCAAAATCAGATATGTGTGCTTAAAAATTATCAGGAAATTACTCACTTGTATAAAATGGAAATTTCTGTATATCATTATTTCAGAATTTAATTATGATATTTAAGAATTGTATAGTAAAAGCTTGCTTGAACGCATAGAATTGAATAATTGTCTTTGGAAAGGTCATTGTAAAAATGCCAAAACCTAATATCTACATTTTTAAGGTTTTTAAGGAAACGATAAGCTAGTAATTTTTTTTATTTTTTTTTTATGTGACGATACTTAATTTCATGAATAGTTATTCCAAAGTCCATTTTATTTCCGTCTTTGCAACCCTTTTTCATCTGTATCTGGGTACTAGTTTTGGAATTTCAGTTTGTCCATACTATCTTTTGGCTGTTGAAAACTGGCGAATTTTGTTTTTATCCCCTGTAGGTACTAAGTCGTATCTCACAAAGTATAGTAGATCGGAAAACTATGACCGATCCCTTAGACTCACCGTGTTGGGCTAGGGGAAATCTATCCATAGCTCAAAATAAATTTTTTGGGTACAGAGTGTCACCTACCTTTTATTTCTAATCGTTATTGCAATTATTGGCATTTTAGCGGCGATCGCTATTCCTCAGTTCTCTGCATATAAAGCACGAGCTTATAACTCAAATTCAAAAGCGGACTTACACAATATTTATTTAGCTTGTAAAGCTTATTGGGCAGATAACACTTCGTCGACAGCCTGCTCCGTAGCCGCTATCACTGCCGATTCATATGGATACACTCAAGGCACTGACGTATCGGTAGCTATCACCGCAACCTCAGAAACAAATTTTGCGGCTACCTCACAGCATACGAGCGGCGATGTTCTTTATACTATTGATAGCGCAGGAAATATCACCTGATAATTTATTATTAGAGATCAAGTACAGTTAGTTTTTTACATAAAAAGCCATTCCTTATATTAAGGAATGGCTTTTTTAATGTGAAATGCATTAAATTATCTTTATATAAAGATCAAACGCCTGAAGGTAAAGTATACGATTCAGCAATCATTACAATCTGGTCTTTATTCAAAGCCAAAAAGTCAGATTGAAAAAGCAATTTTTCAGTCGAAACTGAATAAACTTTTGCTTCGCCTAAAGCAATAAACGACTCATCTTCCCGGTTTAAAGCGTCTAACAAACGAGTTCCAGGTAAAATTTGAATCTCACCCTCAATTTTTTCGCTGTTAGTTCTAACTATAACTTCTAATCGCTCTTTCTTTAGATGAGTCTTATAAACCATAAAAACAATTCCTAGATGAAATTATTATAAAGTTTTAAAATCAAACTTTTTTAATTTCCCCTTAAAGTTCCTGTAAAAAAACGGCTTAACTTATAACTAGTTGCCAACAATTTTAGCCAATCTCAATAGACGAGAACTAATTCTCAAACCAGCTTTTTTAGCCATAGACAAATTTATTTCAATTCCTAGCTTACCTTTTGATTCAACCAGATTTACCATCCCACCCATTTGAGCTAAACCAGGGAAATCTCCTATCAACAAAACAGATGCGCCCTTTAACTGCTCTAGTATTTCAGGCAACATTTGCCTTTTTGATCTAGAAATGAAAAAAATGTGACACTTTTCCTTATCTTTGTCATTAGGATTGTATTTCTTTAGAATTAAATTTAGTCCTTTTGTTTTAATATCTCCCAAGCTTTTAAAACTTTTAAATAATTCATCCTCTCCTAATATCGAAATCACAAACGTCGCATTTTCTTTGCTCGGCCATTCAACAAAATCAATTATTTTTAATACAAATGCCGCTTTAACCTGGGAAACAAAAGAATCAGCGCAAATTGTAGAAACAGAAAAAAACCATTGAAATGATAAAGTACACGCTAAAAATATACTTAAAAAGCTTTTTTTAATCCCTAAAAATTGCAACTATACACACTAATAAATATAAATTAAGGCTGGGTCAAAAGGACATCAACTTGGACTTTAAAAGTTTCAACCATTTAGACTAAAACCGGTAGCTAAATTTACCCAAGGCGCGCAAAGCGTCCTTGATTATAGGCGGCGGATGCAAGGCTTGGATAACCTATTACGTCACCTACAGCATATATATTGTCGACTTCTGTTTTGTAGTTTGCGTCAACTTTCAATTGTCCGCGAGAGTCGGCATTTAATCCTATGGCTTTGAGGTTCAACATATCAGTGTTTCCCGTTCTGCCATTAGCAAATAACAGACAGTCAGCCTTCATTTTCTTGCCAGACTCTAAGTGCAGAACTACACCGTCGTCTCTGCCTTCAATCGATTGATATGACTCATTGTGACGTATGACAATTCCACTGTTCCATAAGTGATAACTGATGGCATCAGAAATTTCAGCGTCTAAGAATGAAAGCAGCTTTTCACGCATATTGACTAAGTCTACTTTTACATCCATTCCCTTAAATATGCAGGCGTATTCTGTTCCAATCACGCCCGCACCATAGATTATTATGCTCTTTGGATCGTGACTTAGATCTAAAATGGTATCGCTGTTGTATATTCGAGGATGAGTAAAATCGACATCTTTAGGGGTATAGGGTCGTGAGCCAGTGGCTATGACAACTTGGTCTGTGGTTAGCTTTTCAACACTGCCATCATCGCGAGTAACTTGAATCGTGTGTTTGTCTATGAATGAGGCTTCACCATGTAATACCATCACGCGATTTCGTTCGTAGAAGCCTCTTCTGAGCATGGTTTGTTTGCGAATTACCCCTGAAGCATGATTTAGAATTTGCTCAAAAGTCAGGTGATGCTTCTTCTCTGAGTCATTAAACAGTGGGTTGCGATTGTATTCGATAAGTCGGCTAACGGAGTGCCTAAGTGCTTTTGAAGGAATTGTGCCCCAGTGAGTACAACCACCACCTACTAATTCGTGCTTTTCGATGACCGCAACACTTTTCCCTGATTTAGCAAGTTGCATTGCCACCCCTTCACCAGCAGGACCTGTGCCAATGATGACGGCATCATATTGATACTTGGGTTTGGAATTATTCTTTTTTGAAGATGGTGATTTTGTCATTTAGGTCTCCGCAGTAGACAAAGCGATTTTACTTTGCCTTGTCTACTGTTTATAACCTAATTTACGCGTGTTGCAACTGTAGTTGGCTCAAATGTAGCCATTTGTCCTTCTGAAGAGCCAATGAAGCCTTTAATTCTTTGTATTTATAGGAAATTTCAAAGCCTTCGTAGGTTTTTATTAAGGCCTTTTTCTTAAGCTCCATGAGTTTTCTTTTCGCTTTGTAGAATTCGTTCATTTTTGCCACTAAAGCATCGTACTCTACTTGTAAAGTTTGCAGTAACTCTTCGCTGTTTTTCAATCGACTACATTTTTCTTTTGCTCTTTGCAATTGCATTGCTAGTTTTGCCTTTTCAATGCGTTCCTCGGGACAGCGTCGTAAGTTCTTTGTTAAACCCACAAAGGAGAGTGCACGAATTAGCCATTTAGTCGGATCAAATTGACTGAATTTTCTGATGTGGTAGCCCCGGGCTCAAAGCCGACTTTGGTCGCTTTGCGGACACGAGCCTGTCGTGCCGTCTGGCGATGCCCGGGGCCTGCGGCCTGTTAACCGAGCCGGGTGAGCACTTCGGAAACTCTGGCCAAACCCGCCAACTTACGGCGCGCCGCATTGCGCGGTTGAGGCGCTCATGAAGGCCGCGATGCTGGCGAGGAAATCCTGCGCGACATCGGCACCATGTTGGGCGGCGATCTGCTGGCTGGTGATCTGACGGGAGAAATAGGCCGCGGCCAGCTCCTGCCGCTCAGGCGCGAGGTGGTCATCGGCAACGCCCTGGATACAGGTACAGGTCTCGCCGCTCCAGGTGCCCCGCGCCAGACAGGCCTCTTGCATGGGCGCGGCGATGGCCGGGCTTGCCAGCGCCGCCATTCCCAAAACAATCCAGATACGTTTCATGACATTCCCCTCCGCGGGTTATTCCTCAAACCTGCAATTCGGTCCGTTGAAAAGCTCAGTCACAGGGTCGGGGTTCTCGGAGGAATATCTCAGAGAAACCGTCTGGCCGCCCAGAAAGCCCACTGTATCCGCGCCGTCCTGAATGTGCTGGGCGAACACCGCCTTGTTTGTCGCGTCCAGTGCGCAGCGCATCTCGCCCGCGCCGAGCGCTTCCATCGTCACGACACATGTCTCGCCTTCGGGGCCCACCACCGAGCGGCTCGTGGTCGCGCGCAGGATCGGCGCCCAGGCCTGCTGATCGAGCGGAGTGCAGCTCTCAAGCGCGTCGAGATAGGCCGTCGCCTCACCCTGCACCCGAAGGCTTCCGAAGAAATAACTGACCCCAATTGCGCCAAGACAGGCAAGGATCACCAACACACCCAGAATGCGAATTGCGCGCTTCATCGAGCCCCTCCTCGACCCGTTTGCTCAGCGGCATGATAAGACAGCAGGCCCCATGCGTCCACTTTGGCCGGTTTTCAGAGGCCGAGATTATCGCGGTTCGGGATACAACCGGTCCATCTGCTCGGAGCGCCCATTGTCCTGCATGATGCGCACGTGATGCCGGCGCAACTGGCGCGGCTCGGAGACGCCGACGGAATGGGCGATGGTCTCGACCTCCTTCACCATGTTCTTGGCGTAGCGCGCGACCTTCTTGTATTTGTCCTCCGGCACAAGGCCCTTCTGGAAGCGCAGATCATGGGTGGTGATGCCGGTCGGACAGGTGTTCTTGTTGCACTTCATCGCCTGAATGCAGCCGAGCGAGAACATGAACCCCCGCGCCGACGTGATGAAATCCGCGCCCGCCGCCAGGGCCCAGGCCACGTCCCCCGGCACCATCAGCTTGCCCGAGGCGATCAGGCGGATGCGCTCTTTCAGCCCGGATTCGGTGAGCAGATCGGCCATGGCGGGCAAGGCCTCGCGGATCGACATGCCTACAAGATCCCTCAATGGCAGTGGAGGCGATCTGCCGTTGTTCTACTTTGACCACGCCCTTGGACACGGAGGGAATGTAATGAGTGGTCCCGCTTCGATCTTCCATCGGCGCCACCAACCAGGTCTCACAAACCTTGGCAAAGGCTTTCGCCAATTCTTGGACCTTGATATCTCCAATCCCGTTGTCGTTGGTAATCAAAACACGTCGAGGGAAGCTTGGTTCTGCGGGTCTAGCCATAATGCCCGTGCAGGCAATGAAGATCCAAATCAGGTTGACAAACAAGCGCATAGACATCTCCAAATGTTCATAGTTTGGACCCAACAGGGCCCGTCCCAAAAAACTAGGTCAATCCACAAATAGAAACCATCGTCCGAGGGTAGGAATCCACTCATCCTTTGGTATGAAAAGGGTCAAATTCGTTGATAAACCGGGGTCCAGCAATCTGTTTTTTAGCGACTGCGGAACAGGTTCAACAATTCGAAACGACTTTTCACACTGCATTTTTGGTAGATGTTGCGCAAATGAGTTTTCACGGTGCTCAGTGAAATGAAGAGCTGATCGGCCACTTCCTGATTGCTTCGCCCTTGAAGGACCAGACGAATCACTTCCGCCTCTCTTGGTGAAATGGCAAATTGTGCCAATTGATCAGGCTGAGGCGCGATGGTCGTTTCCGAGAGGCGCCGGTGGTAGTTTTGCACGAAGTGATGCGTGAAAATGAAATTAATGGTCAAGTAGAGCAGGGGGTAAAAACGAAAGGGAAAATCATCCCAAAAAAGATCCATCAGCAGGAGCGGCGTAAAGACAAGGGCAATCAACAGAAAGTAGCGCATCAAAAAACCGGTGGTTTCTTCTTTCTGAGGTTGATAATGGGTTCGCGTAATCCAAAAACAATAAAAAATGATGCCGCTAAACACGAGCCGTTCCAAAATGTCGCCGTAATGATCGAGGGAATCCTGCCCGGAAAATTCAGTAAAGTGTTGTCCGACAAAGGTCAACCCCACCAAAACGGCAAAAAGGATGTTAAGCCGTTTGGCGCGTTCCACGGGGAAGAGACCGTGGGTGAAGAAAGGAATGGCAAACATCAACAGGTATTTGGCAATAAAGGATTCCAAATACTCGAAAAAGCTCAGGGTGTCTGGGTTCAGGTCAGGTAAATTGGCTTGAATATAGGTTAGGAACAACTTCGAAGTCACAACCGAAGTAAAAGCAAAGTGAAAAACCAAATAATCGCGAATGACGGTCGCTCGGCTGCGAAGGAAAATGGACCAATTAATACCAAAGGCACAGATACCGAGAGAAAAGGTCAAAAAGAAATAAATGAAATCGAGGTGATTCGCCACGCGCCAAGCCTCCAGGAAGGCCACATCATAACCCGAGACGCGGTTGGCTGAACGGCTATTTACCTTTACATTACACCAGGTCCTAAGCCGGATGCAGCAGGGAATGCTGTTGCCATTGAAACCTGAACATGTGGACGAACGCTCGCAACTCCTAGCCCGACTCATCCGAAATAGTAATTTCCTGATCAGTAATAAACTCAAGCAGTGCCGGTTGCCCGTTCTCCGTTGCTTCAATCCCACGTTTCAGGGCGGCGACGATATCGTTCGGATCGGTAATTCGTTCGCCATAGCCACCGAACGCGGTCGCCATGTCGGCGTAGTTTCCGCTGATCTCGATGGCACCATATTTCTCCTGTGAGATGGGCATGATGGGTATTTCGATGGCCATCGAAAAATTGTTGAATAGGATCGAGAGGATGGGGATCTGTTCGCGCGCCGCGGTTTCAAAGTCCATGCCGGTGAAGCCGATGGCCGCATCGCCCCAGACATTGATGCAGAGTTTGTCGGGTTCTGCGAGTTTGGCGCCCATGGCGAGACCAAGGCCATATCCCAGTTGGGTGGTTTTGCCCCAACCGATGTACGAGAGCGGACTGGTTGCTTCCCAGAAAGGCGTAGTCTGGTCCCGTGGACTACCGGCGTCGTGGGTGATCACCACTTTGTCCTTGTCGACGAGGTTATTAAGTTCCCAGAGGACCCGATAAGGATTGATAGGCGCATCGTTGTTGGTGAGTTTGGGCATCCATTCGCCTAACCACTCTTCCTTCAGCCCGGCAATACGACCGGGTTCATCAGCGCGGGCGTTGGCGGTTGCTTTGTCGTGGCTGTCCATCTCTGCCTGCAGCGCATTCAACGTCAGCTTAGCATCGCCGATGAGTCCATATTGGGCCGGTACGTCTTTGTTCAGATCCATCGGGTCCAGCGTTGCGTGGATGATGGTTTTGCCCTTAGGCATCTGCACTCCGAAACCTGTCAAAGCGAAAGAGCAACCGACGCCCAGGATGACATCAGCCTCCTCAAGATAGCGTTTTACGGGTCTTGGGTTGGCGCGGCCACCACTCCCCAGCGAGAGTGGATGGTTTTCTGGAAAAGCACTTTTTCCTTCTATGCTCGTCGTAACCGGAATATTCCAGGTCTCCGCCAGTGACTTCAGCTCTTCCCAGGCTTTCGCGTAGTGCACGCCTTGACCTGCATAGATGACAGGGTGCTCTGCTCTCGCAAGAACTGCGGCTGCCTGAGCTATATCATCGGGCGCGGGTGCTGTCTTTGCGCTGAACGCGGGCGTGTACTCCCAGTTATCAGGAACGTCCTCACCGAAAACATCCATCGGCACTTCGAGCAGAACCGGGCCGCCCCTGCCATTGCGCAACTGAAAGAACGCTCTGCGCAGTATCTCCGGAACTGCGCGGCCCATCGTAATGGGCTCCGCCCATTTGGTGATGTGTTGCATGTTCAGCGTGGAGTTGAAGTTCGGGTAGTAGTGGGCGAGGCGTCGGGGGTAACCGGCGGGCACGACCAGGATCGGTACAGATTCCGAGTAAGCCTGGGCCACGCCGCCGAAAGCGTTTTCGGCCCCTGGACCGTGTTGCATGCAGAACACACCGCACCAAATTTAAGCTTCGTTGTAGTCGGTTCCTTTACACCCTTGTTATCACAGACAGTGAAAAGGCCGAAAAGCTGAAGAAATCTTTGCCACCTGGCTTACAAGTAAAAGAACTCAAGTGAACTTTTTGTACTTGAGGTACATTAAAGAAAAAAATCCGCTTGTGTATTTGTTCTTTAATGCAGTTAGGTTAATTTGTTTTTATTCAACAAAACTGGTATTATGAACAAAGTTACTAATATCATGGAAAGGGCTGAGACTTGATTAATCAGAATATACAATTTGAAACTCATGCCATATTGACTATTAAAATAATTTTTCCTTATTTACCCCTTCCCCCCTCCGAAATCAGCTGTATTGCCGAACTAAAATCAGGATTATTTTATTTACTACTTGCAAGGGTTGAGTTCTGGAATAGCATGGGAAACAGTTCAGAGTTTTCTCTTAGCATAGGAGTTACTTCAATAACATAATTTTGTGGTGCATGGTACATACGATCCTGATGTGTTAGCTGTAAAAAAAATGGTCATTTTACTGAGTGTTTTTGTGATGCCAAACATTGATCATATTCAAGGTATCAGCCATCTATTGTTCCTATGAAGGATACATATGTTTAAAAGTTAAGCATTGTTAGCTGTTTAGCACATTTAAGATGGAAAACACTTGAATATATACAGAATTAAGATGTATATTTTACTAGCACGTAGACAGGGGAGAAGGGGGTATCTTTTTATATTTTTCATGTAATTTGGTTGCTTTATAGTCTCTGGACGATCCCGCGTGTCCTAAAGAAAATACTGAATTCGCCTGTTAAAATCTTTGCACCAAGGAGCATCATTTCGAAACTTAAATGATAGATTGTATGAATAAGTTTATTTTAGCTGTAAGATGTAAGCTTATTATTATTTGATAAGAGAAAAACATCCTGAACACT